>WEDG01002015.1:0-311569 GCA_017591395.1 Schistocephalus solidus | reverse complement strand
AATCTTCAACGAGATAAAAGCCTGGATTTTTTTCTGTGAGGCTCTGCAATAGCTAATGGACAAGGTTTGGATCGTTGATTGAAAATATGCTATGCCAATCTAGAGTGCTAACGAAATTATTTATTAATTTATGGTTTATATAAGCAAAGTCGAGGTTATTGCATTTACCCTCAGGTTTCGTAAGAAGGGGGACTGGAAAAAAACAGTGAATTATTGCATGATCACTTGTGAATAGATCACGATGGAAATTCATAAAGAGAGGGTGGAAATCATTTGTAAAAATTAAATCTGAAATGTTGTCATTTTTAGTAACTGATCTGACCAGTTGGGACATGTTTGAATAGTTAATAGCAGTGCTTTGCATAGGCAAGCAGTTGCTAAAGCTAAGAAGCTTGATCTCTCTGCTTTACAAAATTGGAATAATTTTATATGAATGTTTGGAGCAGTTCTCTCTATACTTGGAAACTTATTCGACGGTGATATCTCTGCTATTCACTCGCAGGAATGTCAGCGTCTGGACACTGTAGTTCATTTGGTTGCCAGTGTAGCACTACACCGACAGAAAATTAATAATAATTTTCTTTTAAAAAATGTTTCCAGAGACAGAAGACCTTTTGACGT
Source organism: Schistocephalus solidus (assembly GCA_017591395.1). Taxonomy (NCBI): domain Eukaryota; kingdom Metazoa; phylum Platyhelminthes; class Cestoda; order Diphyllobothriidea; family Diphyllobothriidae; genus Schistocephalus; species Schistocephalus solidus. The sequence goes on along the minus strand of WEDG01002015.1, from coordinate 310,948 downwards.
TGCCTTAGACTTCCTGTACTCATGCGGCTTCAAATACAAAATAGCGGAAGCCAAACGCCCCTCCTCACGTAGTCAAAATCCACCTATATTAGTCACCCTTTTTTCAACAATCGAGAAGGACTCCATCATTGCACAACGAGATCAAATTTATCATTATCAAGAAGTTGCAAAATGTTTCCTTTGTCGGATTCTTATATCAATGGAGCGAAGGAATGCGTCTCCCCTCTCGCATAGGTCTTCGGCCTCTCAATCTCTTATCCATAAGTCTGGTCATGGCTAAACAAACCACAACGAGACGGTTCAGCAATCTCCTCTGACGTCCGGTTCAAAAACCACCTTTAATTCACCTCCAACGTTTCTTCCTACAAATCCATGAACGCCTTCTTCCTCCCGAATAAGAATTTTAAACTCAGTAGCTTTCAACCATGTCGTAATCTCTCCTTTAATATCAGTGAATCCGTCTAAAGTGCCAAAACCGACTGCTTCTCCGTTTCAAAGAAGTTTTCCTTATTTCCTACTGTTGGCTTTATCCAAAAAACTCGATCAAGTCCGCCTCATTACCATTCCATGCTATCCACTCCGGTCTCAGCTGTTTTATCTACTAAACTTATCAATAACCTGGGCAAGTCTACGTACGCTCCTAATTTAAGTTCCAAAAAGAAAAACGTCATTAAAGTTGGGAAACTTCCTTACCCTCCAGCATCTAGCATACATACTCCAAATTTACTTACCAATTATCTCAACTAAACAACTTCTCAGGCTCCCCAATTTATTAATTCTACCCCTTATGGTAACAGTTTTCCAAAACCATTTGTTCCATTTTCAAACCTTATTTCCCCCCCCCCCCATATTATTCCAATATTCATCAGAATCCTATTTTAAGGCCTTCTCTTATTTTCGCTAACGCAGAAAATAGCCTTCCTCTCAATGGATTCCACCCAAATATGTTTCTCTACAATAATCATAATTAAGTTAACAGTAACAGCATAGCTAATTGTAGACAGCAGCAATTTTACTTTCCGCCCACACCTTCCTCCTTACAGTTTACTACCCCACCACCAAGTCTTCCTTTTTTATAAACACTAATGAGCATATTCCACGTTCCACAAAAACGCTCAGTATAGTTTTACTCAACGTGAGGTCAGTCTTGAAAAAGATGATTGAGCCAAGAACTGTAGCATTTGAGTTTGACCCACATATTATGTGCATCACAAAATCTTGGGCTCATGCTCTTATTTCAGACTCGACGCTCGCTTTAGATAATTTTAGTTTATATTGACAAGACCACGTTGAAGAACGTGGTGGTGGTTGTCTTCTTTACGTTAGATCGTCTCTTGCACATACCCTTTACAATCTTAGCATTTCTACGTTTTCCGAAAATACTTGTTTCGTTTCAGTCGTTCTCCGCACATGAAAAAAGCCATAATTGACTGTGTCTATAATGCTCCTGGTTATTCAAGCAGTTAAAGTCAGCTATGTGAACTCTTTTAAAAAAGTTGCAGAAGCTCAATTTGATGTCAAAATAATATTAGGAGATTGTAATTTGCCAGAAAACGACCGGCATGCAAATACTGCTCCACCAACATTTGAGCACTTGTTTAACACGATTTATTTTCAAATATGTCTCAATTAGTCAGCTCGGTGACTAGAAAAGGTATTATTTTAGATTTAATTTTTAAAAATTGCGTCCCTCCTTTGCTTGTGAATTTTCATCAAAACCTTTTAACAAGTAATCGCACTTAAATTAATCGTTCTTTTCCAGTCTCCTCCTCTGTAAAATCAGAAATAAAGCGTACCTATATTGACTTTGCTCATGTTAACAAATAATTATTAAAAAATTTGACAAGCACTCTGGATTGGCCAGTTTTTTTCAAATAATGATCTCTAGTTTTTCCACGATACACTGCAAGGCCTAACCGAAGGCTTCCTAAATTTCATTCCACAAAAGACCACTATATCAAATACTGTTTCTACCACGGTGCCACATTTTCTTCAAAATCAGCTTAAAAAATAACGAAAGCAGCTTAAGTATCCGTCCATAAGTTCCTTAACGGTCCACTAAAGGATCGCACAAATATTTGAATAAGCTTCAAATGAGGATCGCGCTAGATAGGCGTAGGGAGTCTCTAGCAAATAGCGATGATAATACTTCCAGATCTGTTGCTCAAGTGCTTCGCCTCCGTTCTTCCACCTAATCTCACAAATGCGTTCCGCCCTTACTAGTTTGCAATAATAAATTCATGACAGAGGAATTAAATCAAGCAGAAATTTAAAATACCTTCTTTGTCATACATTTTACCCTTGAAACCAATCCAATCACTTCAGTCGCCCTGACTTCTCATGAGTTGCTGGCTAACATTGATCTCGTTCCTACAAATATTCAGAAAGATATAAGCCAACTTAAACAACCACACTCAGTTGGAACCAACAAAATTCAAAATGCGCGTCGTTTGAAATTGGTTTCGAATTTCAAGTACCTCGAGCCTACGAGTTTTTAGTCTCTACCTCAGTGTAGAAGACACGGTGCTGGAAAATTATTAAAGAATTGTCTTTATATTCCCTGAGTTTGTAAATTGCGACTTCGACCTCAATCTTTGCTGCTTTCTGAAATTCACGCCGGCTGTGTGCTCCCTGCATCTGCTTTCAATCGCGGAAGGGGCTCAAACCAAATGCTGAGTCCTTATATTTTCATATTCTTATTGTTGAATATCATAACTGACTCGCTGTTAATTTTGTATCAATTCCAACATGCAAAACTCAAGTTCCTTAAGTTAATTGTCACAAAAAATTGGTCCACGACCTAGTTATGAATCTGCACCACATAATTGCTTGGGACCGTCTGTCGGCGCCTCTACCCACTCGGCCATATTGGCAGGGGATCTTGTTAAGCAAGTGAATGGACAAGCAGAAAACAATTGTAACTATCGTTATTCTGCTATTTGTTTACCTCCCGCTAAACGGGGTAAAAGTTCAGTAAGCTTAACTAATGTTGCTTACGAAGACGAAACATGTATGGGGTGTTTCAGCCTCCAGCAGAAATTCTCAGGGATGGAGCAGGAAATAAGCAAACTAAGACAAGAAATAGATAACTTAAAAAAAATTTATATCTTGCCCAACTGCTAAAAAAACCTCCTGTTCGATATAAACCTACCACAAAGCAAAATTCGTATTCATATAAAGCTTCTTCAAGCTTGCATAAAAGTCACATTAAACATATCGCGATTGCTGGACCCGGTAAACCAGAGGAATTTTCGCTACTTCCGAAGGTAGCCCAATCTAGTCCTTGCGCCACTACACCAGTACTTAATTCCGGTAGCATCAGCACTAATCTGGCTTTACCGTCTATCGCTACATCACAGGTAGACGTTGCACCAACATGTGATGTTGAAGAGGTTGGCGAGTTTGTAAAGCCAAAGAAGAAAAGGTCTAAGAAGAACAAGTCGTGCAGAGATTTGGCTACAACCTTGCTAACACCCGGTTCATCTGGACCTATCAGGCAAAGTGAACTGGTTACCAGTACTCACTCAGCTGAAAGATCTGTAACAAATGGGCTCTCGATTGAGTCGAAAACAGAATGTAGTCATTAAAGGTGTCCCGGAGTCAGCTTCAATTATTCCAAAGGAGCGAATCAAACATGACCTGGAACTTCTTCACTTGTATGCAAAAACGCGGCTAACGGACGGCGAGTCCATTCACATTCTCAAGGCATATAGATTATGGAAGGCTCTGTCAACATCCGATTCAAATCCTCGACCAATACCTCTTAAAATCATCTTGGAAAACGAAGCACAGGCACAGCTCCTGCTACAGAGAAAATTAACCCTGTGGGGTCCGCATTCTGAAGTGTTTTTTTCAACCGGAATATGGGCTGAAAGAGCAAATGAAAATGCGACAGCTAATAATAGTACTGGAAACACGAAAGACCAATGGTGAGGCAAATCTCAAAATAAGGGATGGATAGATAGTTCAAGTGAAAAGAGCATTTCTCTGGCCGAAGGCAGTCACTCTGACAGTCTAACTGTCCCGTTTCAGAAACAAAAAAACGTACCCACTTAAACTTATCGTCCTCAATGCTAGGTCTCTGCTTAATAAGATGCCTTTGCTCCAGACTCTGTTTTTCATCCACCGCCCCGACATTATAACAGTTACAGAGACATGGGCAACACTCTGTGTATCCGACTCCGAACTCTCTATTCAAGGCTACGCTTACATTCAGAATGATCGACACGAGGGCCGTGGCGGAGGAAGCTGTATCTATGTTAGGCAACCACATACATTTCTTCCATTCGACTATCGCCAATTTACCGTGGTAGAAGAGAGCTGTTGGCTCCGAGTAGTTCTTAAAGATAACTACTCTTTACTCGTTGGGAGTGTCTATCGCCCACCCAATGCCAGCGAGGATTACGATCTTTGTCTCTCGCAGGCATTTCACGCTGCAGCTGACTTAAATCTGAATTACTGCTTGATTGCAGGTGACTTCAATCTTCCTGAAGTTCTCTGGTTTCCAATTTCCGGTCCTGCAAAGATCGAAGACCTACTTGAGGCCATAGATATAGGCATGTGGGACCTGGTTGTTGATTTTCCCACCCGAGGATCAAACATACTTGATCTTATTTTTTGTAGAGGTTGTCAGCCATTGTCAGTGTCACCTTTAGATCCACTTGGGAATTCTGATCATACTATAGTTATTTCTACACTAAAACTAGAGGCTGCTGAAACGTTTTCCAAAAAATATAGCTTTTTCCGTGATTTAAGATCAGCAAAATGAGGGAATTGCTAACACACCTAAATTCCCACGACTGGACTAACTTCTTTGTATGTTCAGATGTGAATGTTTGTACTGATACTTTTTACAAAGTTCTAGGTCCACTCATTTCTCGTTTCGTTCCCCGTAAGAAAATAATTTAATTTCAAGGAGGAAGTCTACGTCCCTTTATCATTCCGCCGTAGACTGCGTAGACTCTCCCGTCGTTTTCATCTACAAAACGACATTTCCGTCCTGCCCTTGATCAAACAAATCTCTGACGAAAAACGACAAGCCGATGTGGTTGACTTTGCCGAAAACCCTTCGTTAAATGTTGCGAAGCTCTTTTCGCGCACAGTAAAAGCGCAGAGAATAACGCAGCACCCTGTACTTCGAGACGCCTTAGGAAACCCAATAGCTGACGCTAAGTTGACAGCTGATAGCTTCAATGCTTTCGCTTCTAGAACGTTTAAACAACATACTGTTGCCTCCTTTCCTAAAATCCGGTTTTGGACCGGTAAAGTCCTCAAAACCATAACTTTTAACCTCTGGGACGTTACCGTAGCCATTCGGCGTTTTCGTCAATCTTTCAGTCCAGGACCAGATTGCGTCCAGTTCAGAGTTCTAAAGGCGGATGCAAACGATATATTTAAGTCCCTTCTGTATAAGATATTTAATATTGCTCTTGAAAGTGATACTTTCACTATTTTATGGAAGGAATCGCACATACTGCCTATTCCCAAACACGGCCGACCTGCGTCATTTGACGACTTTAGGCCAATAAATACACTACCAGCAGTCTCAAAGATCTTCGAGACCTTGATCAAAGACAAGATAATGCGTCACCTAAGAGAGAATAATCTACTTAATGCGGCTCAGTATAGTTTTCTCGAAAAAAGGTATTGTGACAATTGCCAGCTCTCTTTCTTTGATCATGTGCTACAATCTAGAGACAGCGGTTTTGCAATTTACACCGGTTACTGCGATTTCCCTAAGGCTTTTGATCGTGTTGACCATGATCTCCTACTGCTGAAACTTGCCTCCTTCGGCATAGGTAACAAGCTTCTGAACTTAATATTTTCCTATTTGAATGCTCGCGCACAACGGGTTAAAATTTCTGATGTTATCTCCAACCCCACGCATGTGAGGAGCGGAGTTATTCAGGGCAGCGTGCTCGGCCCGCTTCTATTTTGCCTCTTTGTCAACGATGCTCCTGATTGTTTTAGTATGGTAGGCCCTTTATGTACGCTGACAATTTAAAAGTTGCCTATCGATATAAACCGGTTGATCGCAACATCGTGCTTGAGCTCTTAAAAAGGATCTTCAGGCCTTCATTCAGTGGTGGCGCCTCTCACTTTCTTGGCAAAAGTGCTCCGTTATGGTTATTGGCGACAACCATCAGCCCCACCTAAGCATAGACGGTCACGATCTAAATGTGCCCAGAGTTATAAAGGATCTGGGCATATCATATTCTAGTAGCCTTAATCTGTCAGAGCACTGCGCCCTGATTGTCTCGAAAGCACGCCAAACAACTGGGTTTATTCTCAGAAATTTTAAAACCGTCAACATAAGAATAAGCCTCTATAAATTGTATGTCAGGCCTAGTCTAGAATACTGCTCGTTTCTACTTAGCCTTCTGCACGCTAGTGAACGGAAGAAGATAGAATCAGTCCAGCACTTTTTTACAAAAAGAGTTTTCTATTCAGATCACCGAAACCTGTCCTATCACCAACGCTGTGAGCTTACAAGCCTTGACCCGCTGTGGCTTCGCAGATTACAGAAGGGACTATTTTTACTGTTTAAACTTCTAAACAGTCGTACATTTAACCCCTTTACATCTCTGAGGCACCTCGACCACTCTCGGCGCACCAGTCATCGAGATGTATTTTTATTTCTTCCTTTGGCACGCACAGTTAGATGCCAACAGTTTTTTTTTGGTAAATGCTATAGCAATCTGGAATAAGCTACCTAGAAGTATCAAAATTCAGCGAAGCTTTCCCTTGTTTACGCGACCTATCAATAGTTTTCTACATTCAGGACACCTTCCAAAACTTTTGGGTGCTGACTCTGTGTAAGCTCTCTTCGGTTTTGATGGCACTCACGGACTCTGAATCATGTGCCGGACTTCATACTGAGGGCAATATTGCTGGCTCTGCAGACCTCAATCGGCTTATTTCTCAGTCGACAGTGAACAGCCGCTCGCCGACATACCTGCTGGTGCAGAATACCGGATCCGTAACACTGAATGGAGAAGTTCTTCACCGGGCACCTGTGTTAACGCGTCCCTGTCCTGAACTTTAATTATTCAATAAGATGCAGTTTTTACTCCTGAAAACACCTTATACAACGATCAGGAGTTTTTTCACTGTCAGCTTGACTCTCTACTGTATATATTTTTTGAACTTGCCTGTAAACTGGCAATAAATAAATAAAATAAAATAAAATAAAAAAACAGCGAAGTGGTTTTCCACTTTGCTGAGCAAAGTGTCCTCAGTTTTTCTTGAGAATGGTTTCTTTCATGATTATTGGAAACTCTCTATTATTATTATTATTATTATTCCAGTCTTTAAATCTGGCTTATGCTCTGACATTCACAATTATCGCGGTGTTCATAAAACACCTTCTCTTGCTAAGCTCTTTAAAAAAATAATTCCCGTACAAATTACATATTTTTGTCTCAACCAATAAACTTCTTAGCTCTTCCCAACATGGATTCCTTCCCGATCGCTCTTGTGAAACATATCACCTGTCTTTTCTTAATCTTTTAACATTTCTTCGTAAGGATCATCTTTCTGTGGTCGTTACCTATTTTAATCTTAGCAAGACCTTCTATAAAGTGCCTCATATGAGACTTATAGTTATGTTAGAATCTTTAGGACTTCATAGTCCCCTCACCGATTTCATAACGTCAGATCTAATTAATCGTTAACAAAAGGTCTTAGTTGGGTCCTCATTTTCATTTGAGACCACTGTTGTAAGCGTTGTCCTTCAAGACACTGTTCTAGGTCCTCTTTTGTTTTTGCTTTACATTAATGATATTTCATCAGCAGTTTAACACACTCAGACTTTTATTTATGCAATGATTTTAAATGCGTATATTCCTTCTCTAAATGTTCGGCCCAACGATGCTTAGAAAAAATCCATGCCGACTTGCTTGCTCTTTCCGCTAGGAGCTCAACGTGGTAAATTGAATTCTCATCTTCTAAGTTTTGTTGCATGTGCTTCGGGCTTGACAGACTACCCCATCTAGTTCTTTTTCAAGGCACCCCTATGACTGAATGCTTCATGGTCAAGGAATTAGGTTAAAACTACACTAATTATTTAGATCTGTCACCGCATGCTGATAGAATTACGACCAAAGCTGCCCATATTTATGGCCTTATCTCTTATCATTCACATCTTCCTGAAATTAAATTAAGATTACTCTCCCACCGATCGGATGAAAATAAGGACACTGGTAGCAGAATTGAAAAATGATGTCAATATGAGGGGGAACAAAACTTGAAAATTGTAGACAACAAAATCGTCAAAACGGTGCGCTCGTTTTTATGGGAACATCCGGTGAAATTGACGGCAACCACGCCGGTAAAAAGCCCTACCAAATGCCTATAGATTTGAACCCAGACAGGAGACTGGATATAAAAATAAATAAATTGTATATTTAAGGCCCAGAGGGCCCCATCATTACAAACTTAGTACCATGGTTTAAATAAATACAAAGTGGATAATTGCTGCACTATGTGAGAATCCATATGAACAGCAGAAATGAGTAGTATGGTAAACATATCCGATTCAAAAAGATTGGCCATTTTTAAAACAAAAGTCAACAATCGTTGGCATATACGGTGAACTCGAAAAGAAGCAGTAAAAAAACTCCTAGGGTTAAATCGGAGGCGGAGTTCGGCGAGCCACCAATTTAAAAAAATAGGAGAAAAAAACTGCTTCACTAAAAAATTGATAGCTAAATGCAATGGGATAGTATTGTGATGTTGCTGACTGCGTATGAGGGTTCGGGACGCTCCTTGTCGGGTGAGAGGTAATATAGCAGTCAGAGCTACTGTTTATAAACACCAGTGGAGGTGAGAGGACGAACTCATCGTAGACAACATGGTCGAAACGAAGAGGGGACAGTAGAGGTCACGAGATCATCATCGAGATGCGACCTTGCTGACTGTATAGTCCATCACCAAAGAGGCGAAACCATCAGAACCCACCTCGATCATCAACAGATCCTGGAGACTATCGTCAGGGTTGCAAATTCGAAGGAAAGTATCAAGGTTGTCAAGAGTTGGCAATGCTAGTTTAAAAGGAGGGGAAGAAAAAGTAAATGCAAAGATTGACTCTGCAGAGGATGATGGAAAATATAATTAGAGACCCATATAATATCAAGGGAGCTGCATCAAATACCAGGAGGACCCTTTTCAAAATCCAATAGTTGCGAGTTTGAGAAAGAAACAGACAATAAGGACTTTATATCTTTCGAAGTTAAATGTTTGCGTAATTTGGTTTTGAAAATAGCTAATGTTGACGACAACCTAATTTGCAGTGGTAGATTATTCCATATGAAAGCATATTTGGAGGCAAAAAACTGAGACCGGTTGTTTGTGGAGCTACGGGGTAGTGAAATGATCATGGAGGAATTACGAGTGGCATAGGGTCAATTTACCGGAGTGAGAGCGTTAATTCGTGGGATATTTGGGCTAGAATTAACGCGAAACAGGAAGCGGAGACCAGCTTCGATTCTTCTAACCCACAGAAATTTAATGTTTGCTAACTAGCATCTATCCGTATAAGAGAAACTGGATCCAGGAAGAGAAAATAGTTTCCGAGTAAAAACCCTCTGAACTTTTTCAATCTTACTGCGGTCAGAGGCGTTCATCAGCCCAAATAGGGGACAGCAGTATTCGAGGATAGGAAGAACAAACATGCGGTATAGGTTTAACTTTATTTCCGGAAGGAAGAAATTATGTAATATAAAACCACATATCTGTGCAGCCTTTGCAGAAATTCGATCTGCATGAGGCGATAATGCTAGCTTATTCGTGTAACTTAGACCTAAGTCTTTTATGGTTGATCGTTCTAAAAGTGTACTATTTGAAATACTAGGGGTCCAGGAAGCTTGGCGGGACCAAAACACATGAAACTGCTCTTGGATGGAGAAAATTTCATCTGCCAAGTACAGCTCCAACGTGAGAGCATAAGTAGATCAGCGTTGATTTTGTCAACGCAACTATTAGCAGTGTCTTTAGAAAATGAATAAATGCACTTGAGATCGTCAGCGTAAACGAAATTTTGTGAATTTGTGAGTAAAGTTGAAATTTCGTTAATGTACAGAATGAAGAGAAGGGGACCTAGAATGGTGCCTTGAAAAACGCCACTCGTGATCGGTTGAGGCGTCGAATAGCTATTACCTACTAGGACCTTCTGGCTGCGGTTAGACAAGTAGGAACCAATGAAGTCAAGGAGAGGAGGCCGGATGCCGAGGGCTTCCAGTTTCACTAGAAGACGTCTGTGCGGTACCTTGTCAAAGGCTTTGCTCAGGTCAAAGTAGATCACAACCACTGACTGTTTCTCGTTACGAAGGGAAGTGACGAGGTTAAGAAAAGCTAAGTGACACACTTCGCATGATCTCCCAGGTAGAAAACCATATTGTGAGTCGCTTAAAAGCTTATTTACATGGCAAAAGTCGAAAATTTGATTAAAAATAATTTTTTCAAGAAGTTTTGCGAGAGCCGGGTTTTGTGAACGCCTCGATAATTATTTACGTCCGAACGAGATCCCGACTTGAAGACAGGAAGAATAATAGATGTCTTTCATGAGTCAGGAAAGAATCTGTTTAGAAGATTAACTTAGAATATATGGCTAAGCAATCAGAAGAAGCTCGGCACTCTCTTAATAACTGAATTTGGAATACCGTCAGTTCCCGAAGAGTGCGAGTTTTTCAGACGAATTATTTGCTTACGAATTAGTTCTAAGGAGAAATCAATAGTGCTGATAACATTCAATGAGGATGCCTGAAACGTCGGAACCGGTTCAGATTCCATCGTAAGATGATTTGCAATATCCAGCAAAAATCGCCATGTGGAAGAAAGAACTAAAAATCTTCAGAAATCGAGGGAAGAAAACAAGATTAAAATGATGTACACAAATGTGCAGAGTCTATTGAACAAAATGGATGAAATCAAACTGGTCATGGACCGTTTACAACCTGACTTCATAGCTCTAACTAAAACATGGATAAATGAACAAATCGCAGACACAGAAGTTAGAATAGACGGTTTTCAGCTTATCCGCATGGATAGAAACGGACGTAGGGGTGGTGAAATCGCAATGTTCATACGAGAAGGCATTGACTTCATTCCGGGTGAGCCCTCGCCAAATAGGACCTCATCTTGCGAAAAACGTTGTTGTAAACTGAAAGTTCCAAACCAACCAGACCTCCATATTGCCGTGGTATATCGACCCCCAGGACAGCGAACGGACACAGAAGAAGCACTTATCACAGAGGTAAAGAAAATCTGCCGTAGAAAACACTTTTTAATACTTGGAGATTTCAACGCTCTCGATATCGATTGGGTGTCAATGTACTGCTCGCGATCGGAAAATTCATTCGAACAGAAATTACTTCAGTTGGTAAATGACGAGTTTCTTACCCAACATGCCACAATGGAGACGCGGTTCTGAAATGGGCAGCAGTCAAGCTGTTTGGATCTAATCCTAAGTAGAGACGACAATTGCATCCTTGCATTAAGTTCTTACGTGCCGCTTGGACGAAGTGATCATTGTGTTTTTGCTTGGGAGTACAGTCATTTTTTTCTGTACCCAAACGTCGTGCAGTTAGGGGAGAGAAATGTATGGAAAGGGGATTATCCCAAAATGAAAAAATTACTGAATGGGATAGACTGGAGCCCTGCACATGTACCTGACCCGAACGCTGCCTGGTTCTTCATTAGTAATTTGATTCAGCATTTTGTAGAGAACTTCTGCCCACTTAAAAGGCGATCATGCGTCTCCCGACCCCAGTGGGTGACATCGGAAATAAAAAGGAATCTCAAGAAGAAAAGAAGACTGTGGAGAACATATGCCAGATATCAACAACCCAAGCATTTTTCCGCTTTTAAGAAACAGCCAAATCGGTGTCTGAATCTTCTGAGAAAAGAAAGATCAGCCTTTGAGTCAGAAATAGTCAAAGACATACCAAGAAATTCGAGAAGGTATTTTTGCTAACGTTAATAAGGCAAAACGAAATCGCAACTGCATTCCTTGTCTTAAAGACAATCAGGGAAACAGGTTAACTGATAACTCTGATAAGACCAGCCTCTTATCCAATTTCTTTATGTCCGTGTATACCAAGGAGCCACCTTTTGACGAGGACTAATACAACAGTACTGCCACATCTACAAACAAAATAAGTACGGTGTCGTTCCCAATGGACACAGTAAGAAAAACTCTGAAACAGCTACAGCCCACTAAATCACCTGGCCCAGATGGTATATCCGCAAATGTTCTCAATGAACTCACAGACCAGCTGGCCTCTCCGCTCTCCAAGATATTTGAAAGTTCGATGGAGGCGGGGGCTTTGCCTACCGAGTGGAAGATAGCCAACATAACCCCCATCTATAAAGGAGGAGAGAGGACATCACCAAACAGTTTCCGATCAGTCAGCCTCACAAGTATCTGTTGCAAATTATGGAGAAGATAATCAAAATGGAACTGATGAGGCATATTGAAGAGAATAACTTGCTAAGTTCATATCAACATGGATTTCGAAGTGGTCGATCCTGCCTCACAAACCTGCTCTCATTCATTGAGAGTTGGACAAAACCATTAGAAATAAGTTTGTCAGTCGATGCGATCTACATTGACTTGAGCAAAGCCTTTGACAGGGTTCCACACAGACGTCTGATCTGTAAGCTGCGTCAAATGGGTGTGACTGGCAACCTACTCAAATGGTTGGCCGACTTTCTCACAGGCAGGCGCCAGTGTGTTTGTATTGGAGACGCCAAGTCTCACTTGGAAACCGTTCACAGTTCCGCAGGGCAGCGTTCTGGGTCCCATTTTCTTACTGCTACACGTGAACGACTGCCTGGATTGTCTGACGTGCGAGAAAGTAATGTTCGATGACGATCTGAATTATGGAAATCGATTGAAAAACCGGAGGATGCGCGGAAATTACAACAAAACTTAGATCGCTTGCAAACATGGTGTAATGAGTGGCTGCTAAACCTTAATCTTAACAAATGCCAAAAAAATCCGACTGCGGTCTAATTCCAGAAGGATGATTAGGTTTGAATACCAGTACTTCATCAGTGGTCACCAACTCCAGGAGGTAAATATTCTAAATGACTTGGGTATCTGGATAACACCAACTCTCAATCCATCGTCGCACTGTGCGAATATCGCAAAGAAAGCTATGTGCATCTTAGGCGCAATCAGGAGGTCCTTCGTTAATATTGACGGAGAGCTTTTTGGGTGCGTGTTTGGAAAATTTATCCGGCCAGTGTTGGAATATTGCTTTCAGGCGTGGCACCCTTGGACGAAACATGACGACGCTCTGCTGGAGAAAGTTCAACGGAGGGCAACGAAACTAGTCAGTGGATTGGAATGCCTACCCTATGAGGGCCGCCTAGCAAGACTTTAGGTTTTTCCTCTCTCTTAAAGGCAATACAGAGGGGATATGATCTTAGTCTTCAAACTTTTCAGAGGAGTTGATTGTGCTCTTCAGATGGTCAACTTTTTTGAATTGGCAAACATGACAAGTCTCCGAGGTCACAAATACAAACTGAAAAGAAAACACGCCAAACTTGAAGCCCGGGCCAACTTCTTTTCTCAACGGGTGATTGAAGAATGGAACAAACTGCCAGCTTCGGTTGTTCAGGCTGAAAGCGTTGAAATGTTTAAAAGAAGACGATGCATTTTTACTTGATTGACATATTTAGTCGACAGCAATGATCGATATACTAAAACGACTATCACCATGTAACATTTGCTTTTTTTGCTAGCGTCTTTCTGTAAAAATGGTTTGCAAAGGCTCTGCCTATCTCCCTTATACTGAATTATAAATGTTGTTCTTCCCATTCTTGAACATTGCTGCCTATTTTTTGGTCTAATGACCCATTTAGCCGTTCCAAAATTAAAAAGTTCCAAAAGGTCTTAACTCGGAAACTCTTACCTCCAACCCTTTAAACTACATCATACTCGAAACTATGCCAGCTAACTAACCTAAACTTTCTATGGGTTTGGTGACCGAGAGCTGGCTTCTACCTCATTTATCACCTTTATAATAGTTCAAATATTCCACGAATTTCAGCTAACCCCTGTTAGTCGTCCGTCCAAGCTACATAACCCTTCACTTACTATACCTCCTCCCATTTCATCCAACTTTATCCTCTCTCTGTTCTTTGCTTCCAGGTATTGCTTTCTTTGGAATAAACTGTCATTCGAAATAAGGTTATCAAATAACCTGTCTACTTTTAAGCAAAGACTGTTTCAATTAACCTTTTATATCCTTTTTTCCAGAAAAGCTTTCTCCATGACCCCAAGAAAGGACAATCTGGAATTTAGCCGGCCGTCTCTAAATTTTATCTTCCATGCATCGTTTCCCCCACGAACTATGATATCTTCATAACCCTTGCCACCCTAAAATGAACGCCAAACAATTATGTCATAATGCACGCTCGTTATGCAGCAGCACTGTTTCGAATGCCGAGAACCATCATCAAAATTACAATCTGAATACTGAGCTGTGCAGGCCACAGTTTCTTATCGATTCTCGTGCCAACTAACACCTCTGAGCACATTGTGTTCATTTCGTCTTACTCAAATACTGGATCTCCCATTATCATTTCCAAATAAGCTAAAAAAACAACTTAACATGCTGCTTCATATGTCTTCGCAGAACAGTGTCCCGGTGTTGACCCTAATCAGACTGTTGAAGATCGTTTCAGGCTCTTCTGTTTGTGGTCTGAGAAATCAGCAATGATAGTATCCTGGTTGCTTCTCTGGCAATTCTACCATGACCTTCACGATCTCTAAGGTCCTTTCCTCGATGATGCCTGCGAAGGTTTCCCGTTTCTAGAATCCTTGACGGTTGCGCTTATACCCCGTCAATACTCACTGGGATCAAACCTGCGGTGATAAAAAGTAACCCCTGTCGTTGCGTGACCTCTCCAGCGACGAGGAGCAATTTGAACTATCATGCGCTCCTATCAGCCTGTCGGTTCTACCTAACGCATATCTTTTTCACCAGGAGCGACAGATTTTTTTCTCCTTAAAATCCCCCAAACCCCATTCAACGTATGCTTCTTCCATTAAAATTCCCAAAGAGTTTTTTTAACTATCTTCTCTTTCATAAATTTTTTTACCACACTGATTTTTGTCAACTGTCCTCTTCAAAAGCTTACCTTCTCTTCAAACTTAACTGTTCACGATTTCGCATTCGTTTTTATTGTTTTATATCCAATGACAGTGCCCTTCTGAGAACTCAAATGAAACATCTATCTATCTGTCTATCTATCTAGTAGGAGCATCTTCACATAGACAATTGCTTCAACTTCATGTCAGTTTTCTCTGTCACTCCGATATATTTATTAGCCAGATAATGTTATTTCCCTATCTTAAATACTACTGAACAGCCACGATTCCGTTATTGCTATCTCATCAAGGTAAATTTTTGCTCATAAATATAAGATAAACACTTTGGGCAGCTGCATAATACCACATCAATTTTGCATCAACCAAACTTTCAGATGCGTTTATCAGTGTTATGCCCCTTACTGCATCCCCTCGGACGTAAAACCCATAGGCTTTTTCCATTGTTTGATGAGCGTCGTTAGGTTTGTTTCTACGCTCAGAACACTGGGCGATTCTGTGTTAGTAGAGTAGTTGCAGTCGTCCTTAATACGGCAGAGTGAATTTCCGCTGGTTGATAAGACAACCACCAAACTGAAAAAAGCAGATGATTGAGGGTTCAAAATTGGAAGATTAACCAAATATTCTACATATAATATATGCAGAAGACTAGGAAATTCCATTTAAAATAAGAAACCTCGTGTACGTTTCAACTCGAGCTGTATCTCAACCTTGACCTAATAGGAGTGCTTATTTTCAGTGTAGCAGCCGAAGACGTAGAGAATAGCTCACGAATTTGCGTGGAGCACTCAAGATCGCCCTTTGGTTGCGTAAACGCTGAAAACGTTTGTTAAGCGCTCAGCAAAGACACATTCATAGATAGTAAGCGGCAGGTTGAAGGGAAAGTAGCATATGCCAAATCAGATAAAGAAACAGTCAAAAAAGGTGGAACTAACAAAACAGGATTAATTGAGTACAAATACAGCTAGGCATTGGAAGTCGACGATGGTATGGACATATCAGCTAGAGTACCGGTGGGCAATGCAGCGCGGTTGGCAGCTGCTGGGTAGGGGCGTGAAGGGATCCTGACGGGAAAACTTGCGAGTAAAGAGCGACGGACCAGAGGGAGATGTTAGCAATATAGAGGAAGGGCACACCGGTCATTTTCTCTAACACGCGATGACAATATTACCGTCAGGGATCGAAGCCGAAAATGGTACAATCATTAAAACAAAGCAATCAAATTCATGGGGCATTGCATCAGTTCCAGTTTCCACAGTATGCTTTCACAGGGTATGTTTATTATTGAGATAGATTTACGCATTGGTTTTGATTCGTATGATATGTGGAACTTTTTAAATAGTGTATTCAAAAGCAATACCTCATACCCTGTACCGAACTAATCCTATGCATACACCGTTAAGAAACTTGCAGAAAATGAACTCTTATTTGGATCTTCTGTAAAACGCAGAAATCAAGTATGCTCGTAGCAATTTCAGTGAAAACGGTTTCTTGCGTCATCAGTCTGTATATAGATTACACAAAATTATCCAATTGGAAACCTGATAGGTTCCATTTTCAAATTTGGTGTGTGGCCAATGTTGTGTGACAATGAGCGTACGCGATATTAATTTTCCTGACCTGCCTAATGAGTTCTGTCAAGAGAAAGATGTTAGGCATACACTAAAGTACGGCTTTCTGAGGTTTATTACCCATGTGTTTGTGGTGCACAATTGTTTTCAGACGTGGC
Source organism: Schistocephalus solidus (assembly GCA_017591395.1). NCBI lineage: Eukaryota > Metazoa > Platyhelminthes > Cestoda > Diphyllobothriidea > Diphyllobothriidae > Schistocephalus > Schistocephalus solidus. Next base: position 294,104 of record WEDG01002015.1, on the reverse strand, counting down.
TAATGACTTGGACGCCCAAAGTTCTATCATCTCTGCGTAACATTGCCCTAGCCTCAGCTTAACCCTCCACTAGCAGCTCAGATTTTTGGGCTTGTATTTGACTGTAATCAGTGTAAGTGACTAGGTATGGCTTTCGCTCACCACTCTAAGAAACTGCTGGATGGATGTGACCTCCAAGTGCTACTGAATAGAAGAAGCAATGCGCAGACTATCCGTAGGGACTAGTCCTGAGCGAGTTTTATCTTATGGGGTCACCATTGGTGGCAAATTTATTGCGAAAAAATCAAGTATGGCCAAAACCACCTAGCAGTTGACCATTAAAGTAGATTAAACCAAAGTTGAAATACCGGATAGCCAATAAAACGGGACGTCACTCAGACAACTCAGCCAAACAACTAAGTTATTCACCGGCACGAGATAACTGTCCTAAAAGGGTATAAATTGAATAGTCTCTAGAGTGAAGAGTCTGACTACTGACCGCATTGTTCTAGAGTAACTTGTGGTATAGTCCGGCACAAGGATAGAAGACAAAGGCCCTCTTTCTGCCTCTCGGGAATGCCCTCGAGCAACGGATCACCTGGAATTAAAAAGTCAATTAATCTTTTAATCTTGTCACTTTGAAGCACCTGTGCCGCTCCTTCCATACATTAAATTATCTTTTTAAAAATCCCACTTCGATTTGTGTTTAGATTCTGTTAAATGCTAACCTCATAGAAAACTGCCTTCATAAGTCTATTAAAGAGCAGTATTAACAGCGTCACTTTTAATGAGCTTACCCTAAGTTGTCTTTTGCGTATCACCTCTATCCGCGACTAGTTCTTTCATATTACCCCTCTCTCTCCGATTAGCCATGAGTATCCGATCCTTATTTGTTCTATATAAGATTTTGAAGCCTTTAAAGGTAGTTGAAGGTAGTCTTTATGTTATTGCCGGGTAACTATCTAACCACAACACTTTGGCTGATTAGCATGACCTATTTTTCACCTCGCTGTTCTCACGGAAGGGACAACCGGTATGCTGCCTATTTATGCCTTCGTATTGCTGCGTTCATAACAGTTTTGGACACTGAAAAAAGTAGCGGAACTTTTTCTGAATCACATAGTCATCTATTACTTTGGTTTGCATTTTCTATCTGATAATCTTGATCGCAGCTCGACAGGCGCTGAGAATAACACTTAAAGATTAGCCTATTTTCTTTCTCTTATGAGGGTCACACCTCTTAAGCTTAGCTCACATTTTTTGTGCCTTAGCACCTTCTCTCGAAGATAACAATTTATAAGTCAAATTTCCAAAAGGGAAACCTTTCACTATTCGCTTTTATCACCAAGTCCATTGTCTCCCTCGCGGTCATCTCTCTGCCAAAGCGCCTATAAAACTATCGTTTATACCCTCTTCCTAATCCCTCACGACTGTAGAAATCGGAATTGAAGCACATGTTCTTCTGTCCTCGGCACCAAGAAAAATGTTCTAACTTGGTAGTTTAATGCAAAAAACTTAAAAAGCTGCATATCCCCTAAACTGTGCTCTGCAAATTTACTTCAGTGACCACCCCAGTACATACAGACATGCTCAGGCATCACCGTTTTTCGCGTCAGTTCCTACAAACTACCGCAGCGTGACTACATGACGTCTAAAAGATTTTTAGCTATCAGAAAAACTGTCATACGAGCAGTTGCTAAGATTAAACACACCACAGAACGGCGTTGCCTTAGAATAGCTGCGTTAGTAGGTGCTCGTTATCCATCCTCACGAGGTGGGACACTTTAATATTCTCAGTATATCAGATCTTAATGTTTCGAGTCCTGCTGTCACTGCCGCTGGCGGTCCGTGCTTGCTCATTTCACTGACTACCTTCGCTTTAGGCCGTTCCAACACAGGATTCCCGTTGAATCGTCAGGCAGCCAACGGCTACTGTCTCTGGCAATCTTAAGTGTGCAGTAAGGCTTACAAATAATTGTTCTGCCGAATGCAAACAATGGGATGCTAAGGTATTTATTGTGCTTTCCTATAGAAACGATGCAGGAAAAGTTACTAGATGAATTTGCGGGAAGTTATGAATCCTCGGTAGATACCTGTCTATCTAATTGTTCGTCGTAAGTCGCCCCTTCTCATTCTTTTTCACTTCTTTTATCTTAGACTAACCCGTAAGCATGTGAATTCTGATGCTTCTTCAGAAAGAATTTACTCATTTGTCTCTTATGACAGGGACCGGTCAGAGCGGTTGAACTCGTAGGCATTCTCTATAGTGCCTTTGAGAACGTTCGAGGCCCTGTCATTGGTTATCAGTACCCAAAGGATTATGTTTCTACGGTAAGCGCACTCTTTTTGGATATTCTCCGTGCTCACAGGCCTATATTTAAGCTGCATCAAACTTTAGAATATTAACTTTAAACGTGTTTATAATCGTCCTAGAAGCCATACTTTGCGTTATATCGACAAGTAGGCATTCTTTAGGGTTTTTATGCTTGTTTTTTACGGACATCAGTGTGTGCAAGTATAAGCTTAAATATTTCTGTTAAAGTTTATCCTCTCTCGGGTTTTCCCCTTAAATTAAAAGCATACGTGTACAACGCACTAGTTTTCCGGTAGTATGATTCATTTAGAAGTTGTGCAGGTGTAATATTTAAACCCCTCTGTTTTTCTTCTTGGAACAAGGTACTGCACTAGTTCGTGACATAAAACATATGCTATCAAGGCAATTATTACAGGAAAACCAAGATAACAACGCATGAGAGCTAATTCATGTTGTTTTTGTTCTATAGACTTCCCTTGCAAGTCCAATCACCGCATGGACGGAGCTTCTATAAACACATTAGGAAAGAATTGAAAGCGTTCACATTATCCGTGCAGCCAAACCATACATTTGAAACTATGGAGGCTTGACATTTATTTGACATTCGCAGTGCCGTTTTTGAAGATACTATCGTATAAAGATGACGGGACAAAATCAGCTGTGTCGACTTCCTCTTGATTCGTCAGCCTCTGATTCTAGGTAGCTGGTCTCCTATTTGAAGTCCCCCACCAGCAGTACATGGCTGATATGTAAACCGACAAACCATTCTTTCGCTTTCTGCATACGTCAATATAGGGAGCGTCTCTTTACATAAAACGTTTGGAGTTGATGACTGATATTTAGAGTTTCGAAAGTTCCCATTGAAAATTCAAGAGAAAATTTAGTGAGCCTACGTTTGCTTTTGATAACTTCTCATCAGGCCTTTGCATTTACATCGCTGTATAAGCAAGTAAAATATGCGGGCAAGTAGAAAACTCTTATGGTTTAGAGGGTGAGGGAGGGGGGAGGAAACGAAATTGCGGTCAACCTTCTGATCATCGTCAGAGGGATTGTGGTCGCCGGGATGTTTAGTGAATTAAGTTACGCTGGGAAATGTTTGATTTTCAGCCTTGACCTTCTCGCGCGAGATCGTGACCTTCACTAGAATTCCTGCGGTCATTGCTTGTTTTTGGGATATACCCTCCTCAGGATCTAGCAGTTTTGTAGGCAGGTTCTTGCCGATCCGAATCAATCCTTATCTAACACGCACGTAGCTGTGAATTTCAGTACCGTTACGCCTATGGAATCCCGAGGAAGCCAGTTTGTTGGCGAAAACTGCTTTTCGTCATTGAGACTTCCTTAGCACAGTGTTTGAAAAGGTCTGCAAAACTCTGGCTAGTTCCTATTTTTTTCTCAGACAGACGTTTATGTTGTGGACATTGCTCTGCATACCAACAACTTCAATCTTTCTTTTTTGCAGGATCAGTTTAAGCAGATCGCCCATGCCGTTATCCCGAGAGCCGACCTCACTCATCGGCCAATCACAATTGAGGAGTTTGGCCACTTTATAGTCGGCTTTCCACAACGCATTGAAGGTACTCAGTACAAAAGGAATACTCTCCTCTTTAATGTCTGCCTCGTTGTCAAACCCCAGAGCGGAGCATGCTGCTATGACGACCTTACTGGCAGACATTTTTGCCTTGACGATGGTGTGGCCGGACTGCGTCCAGCAGTTCAGGTTGCCTACGAATTGACTGCCCGAAAAATCAACCGGTACCTGGCCTACTTGGAGGAGGAGTTCGCAACCCTCTCACAGAATACTGCTCAAAATTTGATACCTGATGTATACTCAGGGTTTACGAATGGGACTGCGGAGGCGCCGATGCAACTCTTTCTGTGGCGTATCTGGAGTGACCTGCGTGAGCATGGCTTGTGCGTGGCCACTCTGTGTGACACCCTTCCACCTTTGTATCTCATTGTAAGCCACACAATATTCACGTACACTTTAAATTATTTCCACCAGCATCTGACCTTTTCAAGGTCAATTTATTACGTAGAGTGACTGGTAGTAAACGTGCCCAATCAGATCGCAAGCTTTTCAGAACATTGTAATTACCCGGTGCGATGAGCAGTTATTGTGTCCTGGGACTAATGTTGCAAGACGGACTTCATAAATCGTTTCCATTCTACATGAAATTTCTTAAATTGTGTGGATTTATTTGAGATTTTATACGGTTACCTGAAGATTAGATTAATTGTCTTTGAGTGGCTATTGATATCGTCTAAAACTACCAAAGGTATATTCTTAGTGCGTCCTGTTTAAAATTTTATGACGTACTTAGGAGTTCCAAGATGCTGCCAACGGTTGGCAATCTGATTATTTATACTCTGTTGAACTCTTGGATGCATGCTGACAATCTTGGCCGACTATAGCGGCAAACTTGTCCTCGGAATTGGCCAATGACACTAAAGATATAATAGATTCACTTCGCGATACTAAGGGCACCGCTCAACTGCTCAATATAGCAGAAACATTGTTGAAACATGTGTCTGGGATTTTAGCTAGCGCCTATGTAGGAAACACGGTAAAAAAACTTGGTCATATGTAATTGCCACTACTTGCAACACTAAGTAATCGTTAAATGGGCACAGTAGTTGATTGTCTTCTACTACAATGGTTATTAAAATCTTGTGGCAGACTATTGAAGTCATATCCAAAAGATTAGCCTATGTAGTGTGGTTACTAATTTATGGAATTATTAGCTTGATATACAGTAGATACCTTTCAGTTTATGTCAGTTTTTTTGATGAGGGTAATAGGCAGTGCCTTTGAAAACCTTAGTTTACATGCTGGTGTGTCATATAGATCTGTACACGCACTCATCGACTATAAATCAATATTCTGAAATGTATTTTTTAGGTCAAAATATTACTTAAGTAGGGTTGTTATATTAACTATCATGCAGTCTAAACCTCCAATACTTTATTTCCACGAGTATGCCGGCTTTGAACGAGCTTCTTGTCTGCCGCCTGTAAAAAGTACAGTCTGTAAACAAGGATTATTTAAGTAGTATGCATTTTTCCATTTGATAGCACCGAACGTCTACTTCAAACATCATACATTAGGAAAGGGCCGTTCACTATTCAATTAACGGGCTCCATGGCGCCATGAAGTTCAATCCAGAGCCCTAGCCGGGACTCGCATAATGACCAATACTTATGCTGCTGTGTTATCCCTCGTGCGTATTTGGAAGGCCATTATATTCAGGAGCTACATCTTTGCTATCTCCAAAAAAATACTGTCGTATATCCACAGCTTCCTACAGTTCTTGACACTTTTCATGCTCTATAATATCCTCTCCACACTTTTCTCACTCGGATTTCACTTTCGCCCGCCATCCTTTAGTTCTACCCTCGATCTGTGAACACTTCCATTACGAGCTACTTTGTACCCGGACCAGACGAATTTGACCAAACGAATTTTGAAAATGAGGAAACTGGGGCAACAGAAATCGCCACCAACAGCACAGATTTCAGCTTTCGAGCCTCGGATGCATATCCCTGGTCCCGCTCGCCCTCCATCCCGATTTCGCCGTATGAAGTCACCGACGCCTCCGTATTTGTGCGTATCGAACCACGTTTGCCATTGCCACGTTCGACCGACCATGGATTACAGTCTCGTAATTGGCAAATGACCTACGCACTCGCGGCACCGCTGACAGAAGACTCGTCGATGAACTTCTGGGTGGCGTGCGATCTCACTAGCAGTCGCCTGTTGCCCTTGGTCGACGGGCAACGCAGTGTGGCCGAGTTGTCGCGATTGGCATTAGTGGATGTGAACATAGCCCGTCTCTGTCTAACTCAGCTGGCCAATGTCGGTGCCGTTCATGCAGTCTCCGTCCCTGTTTTTATGCACCACGTTTCAGAAGTCCAACTGGAGCAAGGTTCTGAAGCTCAAGAGGCGGCTGTGGAGCTGCTCTTTTCAGTGCCCGGTTATGTTGGTATGCCGCGGCTGATGGAGCTCACCCGAAACGAGACGCTCAAGATGGCCTGTCTGGAATCAGTGGTGAGTCATTGTATGCACTTGCCGCTTGTATAAAAGAAGCAATATGGAGGTAGTTTCAGCTAGTTTCAACGCTTACTTTCCTTCACTATAAATAACCAAACCTGCTCTTACGCTACAGCGGCGTGCTAACGGTTGTCTTTGGAAAGGTTGTAAAATAGCAGGATAACTCAGTAACTGACGTGTGATTCGAATTTCCCTAATTGAAAACAGTTTCTAATGCAGTTAGGGACGTGGTTTCTGAATCTCCGGTCACTGCGTCTTTGTCCAATTCGGCTTCCTGCGGTCCTGTCATGGGACCATAGTGGGTCGAGGGAGATAGGGGAGACCGACGCGGCACAAGTTCACATCACTATAAAACCAACTCACGAACAAGTTCCGACCGCGCTCTTTGGACAGTGATGCTCCTCGTAGACTAACTAGGTCTTTTTTCGCACACGTACACGCTAACATTACGGTGCCATCTGACTGACAGGCTTAGAAAGTCATGATGCGCGAAGAGGGGAAGAGGGAGAGAGATCGACTCCGCGAAATACGTCCCCGCCTCACTCCAACGCATGTCCTGACTATAAACTACCTTACGCGCTGGAATCTACCACTACGGGCTTGAGGTCGTGATTTTGAAGACCGCCAACTGGCAGGATAACTCGGTCTTCTCAGGACACAGATTTAGGCTCAACAGCTCCTCATTGTGGCCTCTCTGGCACTCCTGCTCAGGTGGAATACGAGACAGTCGTGTGTGTGGCACGCGTAGACCTAATTTTTATCCTCGTCCTCCAATTCAAAGTCCTGTCAAGTTTCTGTTCTTCTCGGACCTGACTTGCCACCGGACCCAGATGGGCAAGCATAAGATAATGCAGTAAATGTTGCACAGGTTTTCTATCACCCTCCATGCGCTCACGCTGCTGTTGGGTTAACGGTGAAAATCTTCGTTTGTGACGGTCTGACTGCCAACACTTCGGGCCAATTAAAATGTTATTCTTGTCTTGTATAATTTCCGAGGAAATTAATGCGCGAACTTGGAGTAAATCCTTCCGAACAAACCTTTTCTGGCTCGCTCCGCACTTATACTTCAATTTCAGTCCTGTTTAATTTTACCCTCGCCGGCTCGCTTTGACTCTGAGCATTCCTTCCTCCGACTTACAGAATTAACGATAATTTTGCAGTTAACTGTTTGTTGAACGAACAAGGGCGAATTATTATGCTGCCAGAGATAAACACTGGGAAGATTCATTTAAAGTACTTCCCGCTTTTGTTGGTAGTTAAAACCGTTATTGCTGATTTTGCCTTATGGATCGCAATTAGCCCGCAATATACATCACCAAAATGTCCGGTGCAGGGGCAAATGTGCTGAAAAAGTGGGCATATTTATAATCTCATATAGACGTTACTTGTGTGGCATCTTTACGAGCGCGTTGCATACGCATAATTTGGGTAGTCCTCCGTCAAAACGCACGTGCATACAAATTGAGATCATCTTCGTTATAACTGATTTACCATAAACCAGCTTCGTACTTCATTCGTTAGATTTTGCTCATTATAGCTGGAGAAAGCACGGAAGATACAGGTTGATTTTCAAAGTAGAACACTTCTTGTTTGAAGCTGAAGTTTTCCCACCTCATATAGCCTGCTTTATTTTTCACTCTCCTACTACGAAATAATTCAACCCTTTGCAATCTATCGAAATCAGTTTTTACCTGCAAGTTGGACAGCGTCGTAATTGTCAATGGCTTTGATCCTACGGAGTATCTGAAACGGCATCACATGTTACGACCACGTGACCAAAATACGCTTGCCCCAGTGGGTAGATCTGACTTAATACTTGCAACTTTTAACATAAAAAATGCGTGTGCTAACAAACCGACATGATGAAGTGTCTGCTAAAATAATATTCCTACAAAATTTCGTTAACCTTTAATGGATTCAATGGTCCGTCTTTTCTAGTATACTGGCTTGTATCATATTTGCCGGATTCCTCATCCTAAATTGCATTTATTCTTATGTGTACTCCTACACTACCTATTCGGCTTTTCGCTTGCATGTTCCAGCTGGTCCCTCGCCCTTCAGCAGAACTACTCTCACCCCATTTTCTGAAGAACTGTTCAATACAGCTTATTTGCGCCGTACTAAGGGTGTACTGCAAACTCTGCGCGTCACCGTACTTCAACCTCTCACATCTTCTGGCAGCCACCAAGCCCTATGTAGAACTCGTGATCTCACGCTCTTCTTCACACTACGACCATCCCAACCTTCAGAATTCATGTCATACAGCAACTAACGACTCACTTGCAAGTAACTGCTGTGACCTGATTCCAAACCCTCCCTTGCAAAACCATCCTAAGGTCGATCTTTTGCGACTGGTACAGTTTGGTGAAGTGAACTGCCTCATTCGTCGTCTGCACTGCTACCCAATCAGTGACTTACCTCCGGACACACTAACCCCTCCAGCTAACCCTTCACCCGAAATCGGGGCAGACTCCACTCAGAAAAACCAACCGGACAGGCGCAAAGTTACCATCGTGCATAGTCTAAGTAACGTGCCTTTGCCTCCACCCGCCCCGGCACCTCAATCTTCGCTCTCACGCCAGGCCTCCTTGAACCTAGACCCTGTACTCACTTCTCTACAGACCCGGCTATGGTCATTTGCTCGTTCTCAGTTAATGGACGGTGTGTCCCCGGTAGATTCCATCGTCCTTTCGCTCTCCAGCAAGGCCCTTCGTCGTATACAGAAGGTGATGCGGCAGCAGATGCACGACTGGACGCCCTCCCAGTTCTCCACCCTGCCAGATGCTATTGTGACCTTCACAGTGCGTCTCCTGGTCGAGCGCGTAAAGCGCGAGCGAATGACGCCAATGTTGACCACGGAGGCAATGAGTGGGAGCCTGCAACGCGCGCACAAGGGCGCGCATCTTGTCACAACCACCCAGCCACCCCTGACAGTCTGCTTCTCCAACGGGGATCTGCGTGATAACCTGCTTCAACAAACTCGTTGGGTGTCGCTAATCAGTGATATACTTAAGGGGACGAAAGGGCAAAGTCATGAGAGGACTGGTGGTGGTGCTGGTGGGCGATTGGACTGTATCCATCCAACGCAAGGTGACCTACTCGAAGTCATTAATTGTCTCGTGCCTCAGCTGTACCTTCTTTGGCATTAGTTACCGTTCTTTCACACGCACTATAAACACTGTATCTTATTTCTAAAATTTCCAAAGGCTCCCATTCAGTAATTGCCTAAAAGACAGCTAAACGAACGCTCGCTTTCGACTTATCACCATTCAATTTTTCATGGCTGAAAAACTTTTTCAGGTTTTCAATACAGTCCTTGTTGAATATATATATATATATATATATGAAGAAAGAAGGCTCGTTGGAAAATCGAGGTTTACTCGTGAATTTTCAAGCTGGTTACACCAACCCGTCGTCAGACGAAATGAGAAGTAAGAGTTGGGATTGTCACGCTGGAGGGTTTAGGGGCCGAGAGGTTACATCGACAGACTGACGCCATGGGGGGTTTGGGGGCCGTGAATCCTGTTACGATAGCTGTCGCATTTAAGGGAAGGGGTGCTAGATTTATGATAGCAAGTCAAGTGGCGGGAGATGCAGAGTCAGCGAGGATACACTTGGCTGGGCACGGATAAGCAAATGTTGATTTTAAGGTGGGCGCAAGTCCGTGGACCGTGCACGCAGACCTTCGTAATGCGCATCCAGATCGACGTGGCGGTTGATACTGTTTGTGCCGGAGTGCCAAGCTTCGAGGAATTCGCGTGCCTGTTTGGTGCTAGCCATGGCGACCACTTCCGTTCCCTCCAATTGAAGCGGTGGTAGCAATCAACGGCGTGCGCAAACACGAGAGACAAGGGATCGCGTCGGCGGATGGCCAGTTTGTGTTCATTTATGCGGGTCCGGAGTCGTCGGCCTGTATGGCCTACATAAGCACAAGAGCAATTCGCACATGGAATGCGGTAAATAACATTGGTTTGTTGCTCTTTGGGTACGGGATCTTTAACACGTGATAGTGCTGCCCGCAGGGAGGACGCTGGCTTGTGAGCGATGCAGATACCAAATCGGTCTAGTTGTCAGGCGATCGTTTCAGAAATGCCCTGCATGTATGGCAATGAAACGAATTTCCTCGGTACTACTTCTCCATTAGAGCTCTGATATTGTGGTTGCCTGTGACTTCGGAGACAGTTTTTCACGAAGCTCATCGGATATCCGTTAGATCGGAATAGTTTGTATAAATAGGCAAGTTCTTTTTAAGTAGATACTCGCTGTTACAATACCGGGAGGCGCGGTGAAAAAGAGCTCGAACGCAGCTTCGTTTGTGGGCAGCAGGATGATTGCTCCCATAGTTCAGGATTATTTCGGCATTTGAGTCTTTTCTGTGGACGCTGGTTGCGAGCTGGCCATCACTCAATCTTTGCACCATGACGTCGAGAAACGGGAGGATGTCGCCTGTTGCTCCTTCGCGGGTGAATTGTATAGCAGGGAAGACACCATTAAGACTTTCATGCAGCCGTTCCACTTCGCAGTTGTTAATGACCACGAAGGTATCATCTACGTAGCGAAGCCACATTTTCGGCCTGAGGTTTTGAATCACAGCTTCTTCTAGACGTTGTAAGACTAGCTCGGCAAGTAGCCCCGATATCGGTGAGCCCATTGGAGTACCCTTGACCTGTTGGTAATGCTTGCCGTCGAATTGACAATAATTCTTAAGGCAGAGCCAGAGCATGTCATAAACGTGCTGCGTTGGAATGTCTATTGGCGTTTCTTCTAGACGTCGAGCTACACTCTCAATTGCCAGGTTATGTGGTATTGAGGAAAAAAGAGCAACCACATCAAACGATAGAATGCATTCATCAGGACTTACATGAAGACCTTGAATTCTTTGAAGAAAAGCATGCGAGTTGCTGATGCTGTACTGTGAACCATTACTAAGGTGCTTTAGGCGTTTGTATAACCAGTTGGCAAGGTTATAAGTAGGCGATCCAATGAGTGGCACTATGATCCTCAAGGGTGCGTCCGCTTTGTGAATCTTTGGAAGACCATAGGCACGTGCGATGCGCGGATCATTGAGAGTTAGAAATGTAGCGTCCGCGGGGCTTATGAGTTTCATTCTAGTGAGCTCATTCACCTTCTTCTTTACGGATGCAGCCTGTTTTTCGTTGGATCCTCAGCAACGGGGATGTAGGCCTCCCTGTCATGAAAAAGCTTGATTGGCCTTATTGACATAGTCAATCTTGTCCATGATGACGGTAGCACCACCTTTGGCAGCAGCTACAACGACGATACTGTCGTCCGACCTAAGGGAGCGTAATCCCTTATCTTCTTCCATTGACAAGGTTTTCTGAGGTTTTCTTTTTCGGAGGAGGCCAGTAGCACAGCTGCGTATATCAGCACGCATGTCCTCGGGGATGGATGAGGTTAGTAGGAGGGATTAAAGGCCGGCTAAGAAGCTCGTAGGTGCAGCATCGGTGTGACTAAACCTTATGCCTTTCGACAGCAGGCTTGTTTCGGCGGGGGTGAGACTCCTTTTCGAAAGGTTCACAACTCTTGTAGACATAGTACTATCGTTAAGGGGATGGAGAAGAGCTTGAAGCTTGTCTTGAAGATCGGCTCGCTTCTTCATACGGGCATCCTTGGTGGTGGCATTTATGCGCTGCAGTACGTTTTCAAAAATATCTTCAGGTAGGGATGAAACGCACCGGAACCTAAGGTCAGAGATAATTGCTTCAAATCGACGAAGACGATTGTGGACGTCAGATATAATCGCACTCAGAACACGAAATCCGTATTTGCGAGCGAGCAATCTCCCAGCCTCATTGGACAGTGTGGGTTTAAAGTGAAGGGACTTTGGAAGGATGCCGTGATCACGACAGCGATGGAGAAAACTCAGTTGTTCAAGCGTTGTCGCCTCCCTCTGCGAGAACTTCTCCCAACGTCTGGTTAGAATAAGCGTTTGACGCCCAAAAATATGTTGAATAGTTGAGGTAGTATGCATTCCGAGATGATAAATGAAGAAAGAAGGCTCGTCAGAAAATCGAGGTTTACTCGTGAATTTTCAAGCTGGTTACACCAACCCGTCGTCAGACGAAATGAGAAGTAAGAGTTGGGATTGTCACGCTGGAGGGTTTAGGGGCCGAGAGGTTACATCGACAGACTGACGCCATGGGGGGTTTGGGGGCCGTGAATCCTGTTACGATAGCTGTCGCATTTAAGGGGAGGGGTGCTACAGTTATGATAGCAAGTCAAGTCCTCAATACCACATAACCTGGCAATTGAGAGTGTAGCTCGACGTCTAGAAGAAACGTCAATAGACATTCCAACGCAGCACGTTTTAGACATGCTCTGGCTCTGCCTTAAGAATTATTGTCAATTCGACGGTAAGCATTACCAACAGGTCAAGGGTACTCCGATGGGTTCACCGATATCGGGGCTACTTGCCGAGCTAGTCTTACAACGTCTAGAAGAAGCTGTGATTCAAAACCTCAGGCCGAAAATGTGGCTTCGCTACGTAGATGATACCTTCGTGGTCATTAACAACTGCGAAGTGGAACGGCTGCATGAAAGTCTTAATGGTGTCTTCCCTGCTATACAATTCACCCGCGAAGGAGCAACAGGCGACATCCTCCCGTTTCTCGACGTCATGGTGCAAAGATTGAGTGATGGCCGTTTACAATATCCCATGTAACAGTTGTAATGTTGTGTATTGCGGCCAAACAGGAAAATCAGTCTCTACACGCCTACACGAACATCATTTGGCTGTCAAGAGACGAGACCACCTGTCTCAAGTTGCCGTGCATACACTAGAAACTGGGCACAAATTTGCATGGGATAAAACGCGTATTGTTGGCTTCTGCCCATCGAAGCGAGGCCGGAAATTCTTAGAGGCCATGCATTCTGATGACTCGTGCATTAATCGGCACATCGAATTAGATGCCCCGTACAAAAATCTCAAAGACAAGTGGAAAAGGCGGTAGCCAATCATATTAAGATGTTCATCAACAATGGCAGCTATTGGCAGGACTGATTCAGCAATATCGATTTTAACTGTTTTTTGCACATTTACCACAAGTCTGACGACGACCTGGGGAACCAGCGTCGAAAATTTACATAATAAAGTTACTCATTGTTTCCCACGGGTTCGAAACCCAGGTGGTCCACACTTGGGCTTGGGAATGACTGGCTGATAACGGCTTATAACACAGAAATGGCCATTCCGGTGTCCCTTGTGCAGGTCCGTTCCACTTTATTAGCATATGCTACACGTCGCAGTGTGACCACCTGCGAGGGCTCTAAAGTGAGCTCCAGGGCACAACGGAACGTACAGGAACATCAAACAGACCGGTGAGCCGCACTCTTTCATCATATTCACCATCGCAACCGAGAAACGAACGGGCCCGTAGCTCAAAGGTAGAGAAATGGTCTTAAATACCAAGACTGGTGGCTTCCAATCCCAGGTGGTCCACACGTGGGATTGGGTAAGACTGGCTGATGACAGCTAATAAGCTATAAATGGCCCTTCTAGCCTCCCTTGTCTTTGTCGGTTCCCCTTTTTCAATATATGCTAAACCTCGCTATGCGACCCCGTCCAAGGGCTCTACAGTGAGCTCCAGGGCACAAAGGAACATACAGGAACATTAAGCAAATCGCTGAGCTGCACACTATCATCATATTCCCGATCGTAACCAACAAAACAGCGGGTCCGTGGCTCAATGGTAGAACGTTGAAATTAATTACCAAACCTCGCGGCTTCAAATCCCAGCGGGTCCACACTTGGGATTGGTAGGACTGGCTGATGACGGATATGTCTATGTCGTTTCCACTTTATTAAATATGCTACACATCGCAGTGTGAATACCGGAGAGGGCTCTAAAGTGAGCTCCAGGGCACAACGGAACATCAAGCAAACCGGTGAGCCGCACACTATCATCATATTCGCGATCTCAACCGACAAAACAACGGGCCCCTGGTTCAATGGTAGAGCGTAGGACTTAATTTCCAAGGGTCGTGTCCTTGAATCCCAAGTTGGTCCGCACGTTGGATTTGGGTATGACAGGTTGACGACGGCTCATAAGCCAGAAATGGCCATTCTGGTCTCCCTTGTCTTTGTCGGTTCCCATTTATTAACATATGCTACACGTAGATATTCCACCGGCTTCGACGGATCTAACGTGCGCTCCGGGGTACAACAGAACACGCATGTTCGTTAAGCAGATCGGTGAGCCGCACACTATCATCATATTCACTATCGAAACCGAGAAAAGAACGGGCCCATGGCTCAATGGAAGTGCGTTGGACTCAATTACCAAGTCTGGTGGTTTCGAATCCGAGGTGGTCCACAGGAAGGATTGGGTAGGACTGGCTGATGATAGCTTATAAACCAGAAATGGCCGTTCCAGTCGCCTTTGTCTATGTCGTTTCCACTTTATCGACATATGCTACACGTCGCAGTGTGACCGCCTGCGAGGACTCTAAAGTGAGCTCCAGGGAAAAAAGGAACAAACATGTTCCTTAAGCAGATAGGTGAGCCGCGAACTTTCATCATATTACCGATCTTGACCGACAAAAAAACAGGCCCGTGGCTCAATGGTAGAGCGTTGGTTTCAAACACCAAGGCTGGTGGCTTCCAATCCCAGGTGGTCCACTCATTGGCTTAAGTATTATTGGCTGATGTCGGCTAATAACCCAGATACAGTCTCCCTTGTCATAGTCAGTTGGTATTCGTCAATTTATGCTACACGTTGCTTTGCGACCGCCTGTGAGGGCTATGAATTGTGCTCCAGGCATTAGCGAAGCATATAGATTCCTTAAGCAGATTGGTGAGCCGCACACTAGCATCATATTCCCGATCTCAACCGACAAATCAACGAGCCCATGGCTTAATGTTAGTGTTTAAATCAATTACCGAAGCTCGTGGCTTCGAATCCCGGTTGATCCACACTTGGTCTTGGGTATGACAGGCTGATGACGGTTTATATGCCAGAAATGACCATTCTGGCCTTCCTTGTTTTCGTCGTTTCCCCTTTATCAACATATGCTACACGTCGCTATGCGATCGCGTGCATAGGAACTAAAGTGAGCTACAGGATACAATGGAACATGTTCTTTAATCAGATCGGTGAGCCGCACACTATCATCATTTTTCCATCGCAACCGAGAAAAGAACGGACCCGTGGCAAAGACTACACGTCCCTATGCGACTGCCTGCGAGGGCTCTAAAATTTGCTCAGAGCGCAACGGATCATATATTTTGCAATAGCAAATCGTTGAGCTGCACATTGTCAGCATATTTTCGACCGCAACTGACAAAACAGCGGGCTTGTGGCTTAATGGTAGAGTGTTGGACTCAATTCCGAAGGATCGCGTGTTCGTATCCCAGGGATTGGTTATGACTGGCTAATGACGGCTAATAAGCCAGCAATTGCCATTCCGATCTCCATTGTGTCTGTCGGTTCCACTTTATGAACATATGCTACACATTGCTATGCGACCGCCATCAAGGGCTCTAAAATCAGCTTAAGGGCACAAAGGAAAATATAGGTAGGTTTAGC
Organism: Schistocephalus solidus; assembly: GCA_017591395.1. NCBI lineage: Eukaryota > Metazoa > Platyhelminthes > Cestoda > Diphyllobothriidea > Diphyllobothriidae > Schistocephalus > Schistocephalus solidus. The sequence goes on along the minus strand of WEDG01002015.1, from coordinate 278,218 downwards.
AGATCAATGAGCCGCAAATTATCATATACATATATATAGTGTGGAGGTGGTGCTCGTTAGGGGTAGCAAAGCATTTGGTCTCCTGTGGCAACCATTAACTTGTACCCAACTTTGACCAGTAACTCCTTGTTGCTGGGCTCTTCCGAATGGCCACACTCCTTGCTAAAGCATGTGACGTTCTCCGTTGCTGTATGTGCCTACACACCCGGTATGTCTGACTCCCGAACTTCTCACCTCCCCTATCTGAAAAATTCTGACGGTGGGGGCGACAGAAACCCCGTAGGTGGCCCAAGCCACCTCGGGTCGCTTTCCCACTCAAACAAAATCATGACCCATATTGGAGTTTTGAAGCCGTCTGGGATGTCCTTGCAACCCTATTTAGGGACAGCACTACTGGCCTGCTCGCTAAGGAAAGGGGCTAGAAAAAAATGCCCTTAACCAATGCTAGGTCTCACGTCTTCTGCAGCCCGCCGCGTCTCGCGGATCGCAATGTACGTGGTAGTAAAACTCAAACAAGCATCAATACCCCCGTCCCAATCGCCCGCGTCATACCCTCCGGGCTGCGCAAATGAGTCCGCACAAACGAAAAACCTGCGATTTTCGTTCCGTTTTAGACAATCTGAGAAGCAACCGGCTTGAAGGGAGGATAACACTAGTCACTCGGGAACTGGCGCGCTACAAGGTGGACATTTTTGCTTTCAGTGAGACCCGATTTTCTGAACAGGGTCAGCTGGATTGTGTGGGTGCCGGCTACACCTTCTTCTGGAGCGGCCGACCAAAGGCAGAACGACGTGACGCTGTTATCACCTTTGCCATCCGGAACGACATCGTGGGGGATCTGCCCTGTCTGCTGCAGGGTACCAATGATCGCATGATGAGCCTCTGTCTGCCTCTTCGAGGGAGACAAGTTCGCCACCATCATCAGTGCCTGCGCTTCCCCAATGACGAGCTCTGATGTGGCGAAGGACAAATTCTACGAGGATTCAGACCACGCTGCCTGACAGGGAGGGCTTGGTCCCCACGCTCTCAATAGCTGTAACGATAACGGCCTCCTTCTTTTGCGAACGTGTGCGGAACACCGTCTTCTGCTGACCAACACCTTCTGCCTTCCGACGCGGGTAGAAGGCCACGTGGATGCACCCACTGTCGCGGCGCTGGCAGCTGCTGGACTATGTTCCCGTCCGGAGGCGAGATCGATAGGACTTGCTGGTAACCAAGGCGATCCGCGATGCCGATGGTTGGATGGATCACCACCTCGTCCTCTCTCATATGAGGTTCCGACTTCAACCCCGACAAAGGCCCCAAGGTAAGAGGCCGTCAGGTAAGTTAAATACTCTTTTGTTTAATATGAGTGCTCACTTTTTTGATTTCATCACCCAAATAAACCAGAAACTGGAGAACCCGCGTGCTCAAAATGATAACGCCACATTAGAGACACGATGGTGTCAACTGCGGAATGTCCTCCAGTCCACTGCCCTTGAAGTCCTCGGACGTGCATGCCGTCAACAACAGGACTGGTTTGACGACAAGGAGGCCGACATCAGCAACTTACTCTCGGAGAAGAAAAACACCTACGCAAAGCCTACATGAACCTTCGGACTGACGCCACCAAAGCAGCCTACTTGAGATGCCGTCGGCTTGTACAGCAACGGCTGTGGGAGATGCAGGACGCCTGGATGGTCAAAAAGGCTGAGGAAATCCAGGGGTATGCAGACCGCAATGAAATGAAAAACTTTTTCAAAGCCATCAAGGCCATCAAGGCCCCTGTACCAAGTGGGCCGCACCTCTGCTCAGCTCTGACGGCACAAAACTTCTGACAGCGAAATCCCAAATTCGGATGTGTTGGGCCGAGCACTTCAGAAGTGTCCTTAATTGCTCATCAGCCATCTCCGATGCTGCCATTGACTGACTCCCTCAAGTGCACAAGAAAAATTACCTGGATCTGCCGCCTTCCCTACCAGAAACTATCCGGGGCGTTCAACAGATTTCCAGCGAGAAAGCACTGGGATCCGACGAAATTCCACCGGAAGTCTACAAGCACGGTGGGCCCCCGGCTGATGGTGGAACTCGACAACACTCTTCCAGGAGATGTGGTGCGAAAGACAAGGTCCTCAGGAGTTCAAAGGCGGGACCATCGTCGATCTCTACAAGCGGAAGGGGAACCAGCAAATCTGTGATAATCACAGAGGCATCTCGTTGCTCAACATCGCCGGGAAGATCTTCGCCCGTATCCTTCTCAATCGTCTTAACGGTCACCTAGCGAAGGGACTGCTCCCGGAAAGCCAATGTGGCTTCCACCGACACCGTGGAATAACCGACGTGATCTTCGCCGCCCGCCAGCTACAAGAGGAGTGCCAGAAGCTGCGAACCCACCTCTACACTACCTTCGTGGATCTGATGAAAGCCTTTAAGTCGGTGAATCGCGACGGACTGTGGAAAGTCATGCAGAAATTCGGCTGTCCTGAGCGGTTCATGCACATGGTGCGTCAGCTTCATAGCATGATGACGGCGCGAGTCACTGACAACAAGACGGTAGCCAAAGCATTCGCAGTGACCAATGGAGTGAAGCAGGGCTGCGTACTATCGCCCCACACTCTTCAGTCTCATGTTCTCTGCTATGCTGATGGACGCCTACCGTGATGAGCGCCCTGGGATCCGCATCGTCTACCGAACTGACGGGTAACTTCTCAACAGTCAGCATATGCAGGCCGCAACGCGCGCATCTACGAATACAGTCTATGACTTGCTCTTCGCGAACGTCTGCGCCCTTAACACCGTGACGGCGGCTGCGCCACTTTCGGAATAACAATCAGTACAGCCAAAACGTTGGTCATGCCGTAACCGCCGCCCTGTTCGGCAGTCCGTTCCTACGTGCGGCGCTTAGATCGCCGCTCTTGATCAAGGCAGTCGGCTCACGTGATGGCCGGCGCAGACCTTGACTCACACCGTCCGTCTTACACTCCTGCTGGGACGACTCGAGTCTTGGCACCATCCTCGCGAGTGCTCGAAACCAATCAACGTGCGGAATTTCGCTAATTGGCTGCAGGTGACAAATGACGCACTAGAGTCAAATGGTCCCATCAGCGTACACACAGAACGACAACAGCAACTGGCCTGATGAGACCGCTAGCTGCAGCTATGTGCAGCACCCCTTGTTAGATCTTTGCCTCAGTAAAAGCTTGTCCTACCTTATCCGTCTTCCCTGACTTCTGATTTTGGAAACCTTCGTGTTGTCGACCTCACGACTTCGACAGTGGTGACTCTGATCGAACGCCATTTATTCAAAATCTACGATATCGTCAATTATCGACGATGGACAACTTTCCACCTGAAGTTCAGCATATTTTGCCACCTGCTCCTGGTTCTATTAACGCCGCACAACTCACTCAAATGGCTAAACGGCTGATGAAGATGCCTGCATTGCCGAGCTACCACCTGCCGCACTCTCAACTTTGCTAGTTTATTCTGTGTTTCCTCTCGCGCATCTTAAGGCTGATTTTGCGCAGCTTGCCGAACAGGTAGCTTCTCCACAAGAGCCAACAGCCTCCTCATTTCACAACCCACCTATGTCAAGTGCCCGGCCTGTCCAGTCATCATAGTCTCGTCCCACCTCAGCCGCCCCCTGCTGGTATCACATTACCTTCGGTGCCGGAACCCGTTGTGGCATCTCTCCCTGCTCCTTCGTCGCCCAACAGAGGCAATGGGTAAAATGGGTCAGCCCGAGGGTCAACGTGACCAATATCACTGGCTTCTCCAGCCCTGGTCGTACCTTCTACGTCTGCGAAACCCAGGGTGGCAGACGTGTCCGGGTGGATACTGGTGCTCAAGTGAGTGTCATCCCTCCCACAACAGCCGACCGTCGGTGCCCCAACCCTGGCCTCTTCCTTCAGGCTATCAACACCTCACCAATTGCCACCTTCGCTACCCACTCCATCTCCCTGGGCATCGGTCTCCAGTGTGTCTTCTCTTGGGTCTTTCTCGTTGTTGACATCCTCTGTGCAATCCTCGGTGCAGATTTCCTCGCTGCTTTCGATCTTATGGTCGACTGCTGCCACTGCCCTTTACAGGACCAAACCACCAAGTTGACCGTTCGAGGTACCCATTCTTCTGAGGTGTCCCGCCAACTCGCCGTTCTGGACCCTGAACCTAATAGTCCATTTCGGTAGCTCCTTGGCAAACACACTGCACTCACCCGTCTCACCCCCCTCCTCAAAGCGTCAGCTGCAGCAATTTCTGAGAATGGTGAATTTCTACCGTCGGTTCCTCCTTAACTGTGCCGACACCATTCTGCTGCTCATGAATCTCCTCTCTGGTCATATGCGTTCGTTTGAGCTCACTGCAGACGCCCTCGTTGCTTTTGAGAAGATGAAGGCTACTCCGGTCGATACCACTCTCCTGACGCATTCATCCCCCGATGCTCACACCTTTCTCATGGTTGATGCTTCCAACGTAACAGTCTGTGTAGTAATTCAGCATCACTTTGCTAGTCAAACCAAATCCTTAGCTTTATTCTCCAAAAGTTACCACCTGCCGAATCGTGCTGCAGCACGTTTGGACGGGAGCTGTTGCTGTTTATCTTGTCGTGAAACACTTCCAACACATGCTTGAGGACAGGGAATTTACAGTCTTCACGGATCATTAGCCCCTTACCTTCGCCCTTAAGTTCAAGTCCGATGAAATCAACCCGCTGGAGCTTCGCCAACTGGATTTTATCTCGTAGTTCACCTCAGACATCCACTAAATCGACGGAGCACGCAATTAGATAACTGACGCTCTGTCTAGGCATTCCATCGCTCACCTACAGCTTTCTCCTTGGATCAACCTCTCTGAGATGACCGTTGAACAAAGCCGGGTTGGTTCACCTTGTGACGAGGTTGTTTCCGCACTCCGAATCCAGGAGCCACCACTGACTACTGCAACGGCACCATTATATGCGACGTCTCCACTCCATTCCATCCTCCATTTGTGCCACCATCTCTTCGCCGCAACGTTTTCTCCTCCCTGCACAACCTATCTCACTCTGGGAGTCGAGCTACGGACAAGCAGGTTTCCGACCGCTTCGTCTGGCCTGGGATGCACAAGGACTTGAATGCTTGGACACGGGCTTGTTCCGCCTGTCAACAGGAGCAAGGTTAAGCGGCACAACAAGGCCCTTATCGGCATTTTCCCCGGCCCTGGTGCAAGATTCAGCCGCGTTAACCTAGACATTATAGGCCCCCTGCCTCTGTCTGATGGTTGTTCCTATCTCCCCACTTGTGTGGATCGATTCAACCGGTGGCCGGAAGCCATCCCTTTGCCTGATATCGCTGCTTCAACGGTGGTCAAAGAGTTTCTCAGTCGTTTTGTTGCCATCTTTGGTGCCCCTTCACTATCACAACTGATACCGGTGCCCCTTTCGAATCTTAACCTTTTTCAGTCTCTAATTTCCTTCTAAGACTGTATTCACATTCGCAAGACAGCCTATCACCCGGTTGCCAACGGGATGGTCGAGCGGCTCCACCGCAAGCTGAAGGCCTCGCTACGCACCACGGACGATCCGGAGAACTGGACGAACTATCTTCCCCTGGTCCTGTTGGGCATCCGCTCCGCTCTCAAGTCGAACCTTGATTGTTCCACTGTTGAACTCGTGTTCAGTGCCTTCGTCCGACTTTCTGGTGAGTTGATCTCGTCAAGTCTTTGTGGTGTGGTTGAGGATCCTACCAACCTCCTGCCCCACCCCCGGCAATTCATGCGGACTCTCTCCCCGGTGTCACCCAGGCTCGACGACCTGCTCTAACGTCTATCTCAGATGGGATCGAGTACGCCGGCCATTGGAACCCCCCTACGTCGGTCCATTCCCGTTTGTCTGTCGAGGGACGAAGACCATCCGCATCTAACGCGAAACTCGTGAGGTCGTGAGCATGGACTGTCTCAAAGATGCTGTCCCGGACACTCCGCTGGACGAGCCCTGTGGTTCCCTACCCCCTGGTCCTCCGCCTCACCCTCCCTCTATCCCTCCGTCCCACATACTTCCTTTTCCTCTAAGTCCGCATACTCTAACTGAAACTTCCTCCTCATCAACCTCCAGCCCACAAGCTGCAAGCCATAGTCACTCTTCCCCTGTGCCTCCTGTATATATCACCCGCAGTAGACGCAATGTACATTTTCCTGAGCATTTTGTTACTCATGTTTCTTAGCCAAGAAACAGGCCTCCAGCGTCGTTACACGCCACCTTAAGGCCAACCGGGGGTACTATGGCATTCCGTTCCCACGTGCACCGCTTAGTTCGCCGCTCTTGCTCGTGGCAGTCGGCTCACGTGATGGCCTGCGCAGACGGTGATTCACACCGTCCATCTTACACTCCTGCCGGAACTACCCGAGGCTTGGCACCATACTCGCGAGTGCTTGAAACTAATCAATGTGTGGCATTTCGCTGGTTGGCTGCAGACGACAAATGACGCATTGCGGTCAAGTGGTCTCAACGGCGGATACACACAACCACAACAGCAACTGCCCTGAGGAGCCGCTAGGTGCAGCTGTGTGCAGCGTCCCTTGTTAGCTCATGGCCTCAGTAAAAGCTTATCATACCTAATAAGTCTTCCCTGACTTCTGATTTGGGAAAACTTCGCGTTGCCGACCTTACGACCTCGACATCCGTGCGGAATAAAATTCTCCCCAAATCAATGTCAACGGTGCTCAACTCAAAAACGTGGAAACCTTTGCTTATCAAGGAAGCCCGCTGTCACGCAACACAAGAATCGATGACGAGGTTGCCCAACGGATCTCCAAAGCCAGTCAGGCCTTCGGCCCGGCTGCAGGCCTCCGTGTGGAATCGCCACGGTATTCACCTGAACACCAAACTGAAGATGTACAAGGCCGTCGTCTTGACGACACTTCTTTACGGAGCGGAAACCTGGACCGTCTACTCGAACCAAGCCAGGAAGCTGAATCACTTTCATCTCAGCTGCCTTCGCAGAATACTGAAGCTGAGATGGCAAGACAGGATCCCGGACACGGAAGTCCTGGAGCGGACCGGAATCCTCAGCATCCATGCGATGCTGAGGCAAGTGCAACTGCGATGGAGCAGCCACCTGGTAAGAATGGACGACGAGCGGCTACCCAAACGGCTTTTCTACGGAGATGTCGCTACGAGTGCTCACCGATAGGGAGGTCAAAAACGTCGCTACAAGGACACTTTGAAGAAACTTTGAAGTAACTGCAAATCAACCCGGTGACCTGGGAGGACCACACCCACGATAAACTGGCATGGAGAAGACCCGTGAAGACTGGTGCAGTAATCTATGAGGCCAAACGGATCGCCACTGCTAAGGCCTAAAGAGCGGCTCGCAAGTGACAAGCACTGCGGATCAACATCACCAATGCCAAAACCCCGTCATCGTGCCCACGCTGTAAACGCACATTCCGCGCTCGAATCGGCCTGGTCGGACATCTTTGAACTCAATGCAACAACAATCCCCTAACATGAACCTCTGCCACCTCTGCCTCAGACCCCACGACGATGATCAATCCGCACTGATAACAACTTCATCGATGCCCCGCCGCCCACGATCACCGACACCATCCTCCCTGATCCACCCCCTGCGCCGATCACAGCGACAAACAACACATGCCCCACTCCCACCACTGCAGTAGCCACCTCCGACTACCTGCCACCTGCTATCTATAACATCACCACCGTCCCCCAGTACCACCAATGGGGCGTCGGTATTAACTTGTCCTCATTGTGATCGCACATTTACCTCACACATTGGCCTGGTCGGTCACTTGCGAATCCATCGCACAGAGATTGGTGAACCAGTGCCTGGAGCAACAACACACAGTGGAGAACGCCGCCTCAGATGCCTTCACTGCCCACGCGCATTCACTCATCACATGGGCCAGATGGGTCACATGCACATCCACGACAACGGAGTCCACCGCGATTCCAGCTCATCTTGCGCACCCATCAACACTTCCCATAATCCTCCCATAAGCTTCACTACCAGGACAGCAACAGAGACCCCGACCTATCTTGTCCTCATTGTCACCGAACATGCACATCATGCATCAGCCTGGTCGGTCACTTGCGAATTCTCCGCACAGAGACCGGCGAACCAGTGCCAGGAGCACCAACATACACCCGTTGTACTCGAATCAACTGTCCGCACTGCCCAAGCACATTCACACACCGCATAAACCTATTAGGTCACATGCGTCTCTAGTAAAATCTACAGTAGAACACCGCTGGCTATACCACAACACTACATCTCTACACATCAGCCTATACATCTCACATGATCACACACAAAACTAAAAAAACATGCTCTTGGTCTGCATAGCTGATTGAGAGGCAAGTATGATCCTCGGAGCCTTCTCCAGGTGGCTCCTCTATTGCATGTGTGATCTGAGCTTGAGACTATCACGGTACGCACAAAGCCGTTAGTTTGAAGGTTGCTAACTGACAGTTACACTCAGACCTCGCAGCCAGTCCAATGTGTGTTGTGTGGAGTGGCTGACTGATGGTCTGAGGGTCAGGCTGCGATGGCTCCTTCTTAACGTGACCTCTGGCTATCTCATACACGCGAAATGTGAGCCATTCAACCCTCTATCGGGTGAAGTCCTTGTGCCTGTGTTTGGGGATAAGGTCATATACGTAGTACGCGTAGACGAGGTCACCAGCAGCTGCGCCTACTTCCGCATCATACAACTGACCAGCTCGAACGGTGGTCTGATTGTGGCGGTGGGGAGAGTGAGATCGACGGCTCAGCGCATTTTTATCACTATAAAAAATCTGGCGCGCTTGAAACTATCAGGGTGCGCTAAAAGTCGTGGCTTTGAAGGTTGCCAGACTGACGGGATAACTCGCACCGCGTAGTTAGCCCAATGTATGTTTTGTGTGGAGTGGCTGACTGAGAGTCAGGCTGCAGTGGCTCATTCTTAATGTGGCCTTTATGGCACTCCCACTCTGTGGGATCCGAACCAGGTGTGGTGGTACGCCCAGGGGAGGCTCCGGCCGCGCCAGCCACCTGTGTCTTCTCCCATCTCCGGTCTTCCTGACATCGGGTCAGGTTGGGAGGAGGAGAGTGTGGTAGCTGCAGCGCAAGGCTACTATCAATTAAAACTAATCCACGCGCAAATCACCATCCCTGCACCACCCTTCTCTGGAGCATACAGAGGAAATTGTCGGACTATGATGGTCGAACTGTTGTCGTGATATATATATATATATATATATATATATATATATATATATATATATATATATATATATATATATATATATATATATATATATATATATATTGATAATGTGGAACCGACAAAGACAAGGTTCCACATTATCAACATATGCTACACGTCGCTATGCGACCTTCTGTGAGGGCTTTTGTCTGAGTTCCAGGGCATAACGGAACATAATTGTTCCTTAAGCAGATCGGTGAGCCGCACACTATCATATATATATATATATATATATAGTAAGTTGGCGCTCACCGATCGGTTACAGGACTCAATCGTCCCGCTGTGCCTTGGGGTTAACTCTCGAGCCCCGCCAGCAGCTATGGATATAGGCAGAATAACATGACCGACAAAGACAAGGGAGACTGGAATGGCCATTTCTGGCTTATTAGCCGTTATCAGCCAGCCATACCCAACCCCAGGCGCTGCGGCGCCCGAGGCTCGAACTCACGATAGGTTAGGCACAAGTATTACGCTCTACCCACTGCACCACGAGCTCGTTGTCTTGCCGTTTCTGATCGGGAATATCAGCTATGGTAAGTAGGCGCTCACCGATCGGTTACAGGACTCACTCGTCCCGTCTGGCGTTGAATTTCTTTGGGAACAAATTAAATTTATAGTGTAAATTTTCGAATATGGTGACCTAGTTCGTCTTCAGACAACTGGGTATGTACAGAAAACAGTTAACCTTAAACAATGCCTAACCCAAGATTCTATGGTTGACTAAAGTTTGAGCCAATAGACGTCCAGTGTTTTAATGTATCCGATCGATAGAGGCTGTTTTCGCTTCCACTTGAACTTGAAAAATTTGGAATTGCCATCCAAATCGACATGCTTGTTAATGCATGTCTCGTCTGGGTGAATTGCCCTGCAGGATTTCGCGGCGATTCTTTGTTGGGCAGGTGCCGACGATGTGGATATCCTCCCATGCAAATAGGTTTCCTGTGTGTGCATGGCTACCTGAGATAAGGGGTCTCATCTCCTCACTGCTAACTGACGTTCATGTAAACGGGTGGATAGAGATTTCCCGGTTCGGCCACAATAGACTGCATCAAAACGGGTACAAGGTATTTTGCAGACTTCTTTTCTATTGAGTAGCCAACCCTGTCCTTAGGGTTTACATGCTGTGTGCGCAAAGGTGTTGTAGGTTTGTGCGCTATTTGCATATGGTGTTTCTTGAGCTGTCTTTTGGCGAGCTCTAGAAATACCTCTTTCTTTGAACTGTTGTCGTCGCATTCATCGACGCACAAAGCCAGGAGGATATCCATTTCGGGAAAATAATTTGAAAAAGATATTTCATTTTTGTGCGATATGGTTCTTCATCGGAACAGTAATTTTTTGCTCGACTTAGCAAGCTGATAACAGAGCTGCTTTTGTGAGACATGTGGTGCCCACTCCAAAAACGACGTCAGAGTATGTATCTTTACGATAGATTGAGGTATGTAGTGTCCCATCTGTCTTCCTATGTACGAAGACATCTACGAAAGGGAGTCATCCATCAACTTCTGTTTTGAAGGTGAATTGAATCCCTGGGAATGTGGAGTCCAGGTTTTTGTGGGGCACCAGATTAGAAAATTACCACAATTAAGTTATTTTGTTTCCAAAAAACTTCAACTCAATTTATTTAAATTCCTTGGGATGCCAATATTTCAATTTCGAGCATGGTGTTGACGTTCTTTGGGAAAAAATAACTTTGTGTAAATTTTCGAATCTGGTGCCCACAAAAAACCGAACTCCACATTCACAGGAATTCAATTAACCTTCGAAACAGAAGCTGATGAGCGGCTTCCTCGGCTGTAAGTCTGCTGATGTAAAATGCGCTGATGATGTCGCACTTATGTTATCGAAGCACAGAGGCATGGAGGAAGACTAAAAAACCGGAAAAAATTGACCAGGCTGTTAACCTAATAATCAATTTTACGAAAAAAACAAGGTTACATGATAAGGAAGTACTGGCAAAGTATACGGAGAAAATACGTGCCGAGGTCGAACAACGCCGCTCAAGGGCAGCAAAGCGCAAGTATTTTAAACACAGTCATCATTACAAAAAGGAGTTGATTTAGAAGACAATAATCAGACAGGACTAACAAGAGACGAGCAACAGAAGTATCACAGAGAATAAAACACTCGCAGAAGAAGAGAGAGGGCAGTACTTAATAAAATTGAGGTAGAAAAATACTCAATGTCGCGATGTAGGGGAGGGGGGATTTAATCGTCATCGGCGTCGCTGAGAACAAGAACCTAAAAGGAGACAGCAACAATTATTGTTAGTGCACTACAACATACCTATGGGGATAAAAAAGGCACGCATTGTTGGAAGTCAGCGTCACGAGCACAAACTAACAGTGAAGAGCAAAGACAAAACAAATTGGTAGAGGGACTTTTCATTAGACAGCATTTTGGTGCGTTATTTTACCAATAAATCGCACAGAGCACTTTGAAGTTTCTGATAAGCCTCAGTGAATATTGGACGGCATCTGGTGCCTCTACGAGGACAGCGTCAGGATTTATCAGTTCGCAGAATTCCGGAAATTCAGTGTTGGAGAGAATGGTACATCACTTTTGTACTTTTAGAAAATTTAAATTCGCTGCTATAACCCAAAATGCGCTTTGTTCATTATTTCAGTTTCCACGATCCTATCCGACGAAGTCAATGTGACAACTTTTTTTAATATGGCCCTGGGGGACACGAGCGTTTTAAGCTTTAGCCGATGCTGGAAGCAGAGCAGGCTGTGTAATTCGAAAAAACACACACAACATTAGCTAACAGGTATATGAAAGGTCATAAGCTGTTGAGAACTCTCAAACATCCTAGGGAAGATGCTGACGAGGAGGAGAAGGAAGATGAAACGGCTACTGCTTGTGGTCATTTTGTTGATTTGTCGGATGGCAGGTCACAAGGAGTTTGGTCAAAGCTTCTCCTAATACTTTCACTGCAGGCATCAAATACAGGCTGTGATAGAAAGAAATAGACATGTCAACTATTACTTACAAGATAAATACCCCTTTGACGATGAGCACAAAAGCAGTACGAATAGTTCCCTGAAGTTCGGCAGATTTTTCATTCATCGTGTTAACATCTGTAAACTACTCAAGAGGGATATCGTTGGAAGGGTTGCTGTCAAAGCAAGGAGCTATGTTACGTGTGGTTTAAACAGCGAATAACTGTGCTGAGCAACGGTAATAATCGTCAGACCATTGCCTGGGGTAGCCGCTGACCGTTATCTAGGCCTAGTTCACATCCTTTAGTAATATTTCAGAATGCATCCACCAGATATTAGAAAATACAGGCGTTAAACATCTAATATGAGGGGTCCTTCGTCTGCTATTAGCACTCAATAAAAAATCGAGGCCCAAAAAGTAGTTTACTATTGTTACAGTCTATATTCTGTGCGTCTGGCAAATGAATCAATAAACTGTTCTTATAAGAACCACTGATATCCATAAATACTGCGCCTCTGAGAATAGCACTTAGGATCTTAGCATTCAGAGAACTCCAATGAGAACTAACACTGTGAAAGACCGGTCGGCCTCCATTAGAAATTGACCACTCAGGAGTAGATAAACCGAATGTATTATCGTTACCAGGTTGACAAACTCTGGGACCGGAATTTGCTCTAGTTCATACAACAATGAGCAGCAGCGACAAGAAGACAATGTCAAGGACTGCCATAACCGTAAATTTCCAGCAATTGGCTGGGCATGACGCGTGGGACCGGGCAGGAAAAAGTTCTAACTATAAAGGCCTTACAATTTGCGCTTCATCCGTCAAAGCATGCGGCATTTTTATCAAGGATCCTGCCGGAATAACGTCAACAATGGGTGCATGACGATATTTTGTATGCGGATACCTGCACAGATACCTTTTTTCCCACTGAAATGTGCAAACTAGGATTATTAATGGCATTGCCTATTAGCCTTAAAATACATGGAAGGACTATTTTTGCCTCGGCAATGCCACCTTTGTTCAAGTATCCTTCCTGTTGTAAATTCGCCGATTTCCATTTATCTCAACGATGGGCGTCTTAGCTGATTTCAACTGTGATGATCTAGAGCGATGCGGGATCGAGATAATCGCACGTAGATGAACCTGCCAGCAAAAACAACGGAGACTGGAGTGACCATTTCTAGCTCGTTAGCCGTCCTCAGCCAGTCATACCGAATTCCATGTTTCTGATGCCTGGAACAGATGGGTTCAGCAGTTAACAACGGTCCTGTGACGATAGAGATGCAACGAATGTGATTCGATTATCATTTGTCATCGCCTCTCATTTTCACCAGTTCACTACGCAGTAATAATTAGCCGAAAATGAATGTTTAACACAGTAAAACGTTCAAAAAATCGATATAGCTAACGAAACCGGAGGACACACCAGTTACGAGAGCATTTTACGTTAACTATGACGAATGCACTCAACAGAGCTGTTAGGTTTCGTATTTGCAAGGTACTAAAGGTCGGACAAACAGCCTAATTAAGGATAACCTGGGAACTTGTGGACAGCTGGAGGACATCGAAGTTTTAGGGGAAAGATATTTGCAAAAATTTTGAGAATTATCTTGAGAAAGAAACGCACATCATCGAATGCGGTCGCCAAATGAAGTTGATGCAGACCGGATAGCACTTCCAAGTAACTGGCATCATCAAAGACACGAAGAAGAAAGTCAAACCCGTTTTTGGAATAGGCATCGAGGATCTGAAGTGCAAGAGGTAGCAAACATGTAAGTAAACAAGTTTAGACTAAAACGCAGTTCCATAAAATGCATAAATTCAAGCGTAGAACAAACTACCGGACCTTTTGATAACATAGCTTTGGACAAAATGGTTATAAAAAGTTGTATAGGAATGCAAAAACAAATTGTTAGCGACCAAATAGGGTTACCTTAGTAGTAGTACCTTAGTAGGTAAAAGCAGAGCATTTCTTACGGTCATACAGACAAAGGCGCAAAATTCCTATCGGATGCACGTAATGTTTGCAGAATTTCTGACTAATTCTGCTTATATTTTCGAAAATCTCAGTCCTCTTTGACAATGCAGATACAGGCAACGATGTTTCGATAGTTCACTCCCTGCATTCCTTTTTGCGAACCTAAGGCTCTTTGTTTTCTCCACTCCACCACTTTCGGTGGGAAGGCAAAGATGAAGAGCGACGCAGCGGTTGATCAGCTCAAGTTATCACAAGAAATCCATTCGCGAACTTGAAGCATATATCAGAAAGCAGATAGGGAACGTCGGGAAGTGGGGAGAGCCTTCAATCGTAGCCTTTGATACTTGATTTTCGACCAACATATGCAATACATCGAGTAGCCCAAAATAAAGTTAGCTTCTAGTCCCTGACAGGCTCCTATTTACGGTACATGTCCATTAACACGCCGGAGGTCATGGTGATGAAGGGTGTCAGCGAATAGCAACTGCGCGCTTCACAACATCTGTCATCGCAAATGCATCCAAAGCACTCTGTGGTTGTTCGGCCATCTGTGAGAACTTTTCTAAACATGCGAATTTTATCAAAATTTTCAAGAATATATTTTGATTGACCCTGTCAAGGGCCAATCCTAGGTCGATAAATGTTCTGCAAGGACTGGTCTTGACTTCTTGACGTTCTTCTTTCAGACGTTGTGCTTCGAAGATAATGTCTGTCCTTCTATCGCCCCCGGCGGTATCCGCATCGGAGTCCCTGGTATCAGTGATCATTTAGATGAAAGCAGACAAAACTTTGAAAGCAGTAATGAGGAAGACGTCATGGTCAAATTCATTTTCATCTATAGAGGTAAACAATGGTGGCATCCCGAAAGTCCGGTGAATTTTATCGCTTATTGCACATCCGGAACAACGAAGTTATACTGCTTAAGAGTTGAGGACCCGTATGCAGGGGAGAATTCGGTTGGAATTGGGTGGAAGCCCAGGGATTTCCCCTAGGCATCTAATGCACCCCTCTGTCGTTGGACGCAAGATGGAGAGGAGCGATAAAGGTTAAAACTGGTTTCTATCTACAACAGTATGCGGATGACTTTCTTCTAGGATTAAGAGTCAAGTCGCTAGCGCTCCTTCTTAACGTGTCCTCGGGAACTCTGACATATGCGAGCTGTGAGCTACTCAACCCCCTTTGTGCAAAATCCTGGTGCTTGTGTTTGGGGGATCAGGTCATGTACATATTATGCTTCGCCCATTCCCCGCACAATAAAAAATGATTGGCTCGGACGGTAGCTGTGGCCTGGGAATGGGTAAGAGAGTGAGGTAGAGGGTTCAGCGCATTTTCCTCACTATGAACAATCTGACACACTTGAAGCTACCACGGTGCTCTAAAAGATGCGGCTTGGAAGGTTGCCAACTGACGGGGTAACTCGGACAACGCGGTCAGCTCAGTGTGTGTGTTTGTTTGGAGTGGCTGACTGGCAGCAACGGCTCCTTCTTAATATGGCCTGAATGGAACTGCCACTCCGTGGGATCCGAGCCAGGTGCGGCACCGGTCACGCCAGCCCTGCGTCCTCTCCTTGATTTCGTCCTGATACCAGGCCCAGGTGGGGAAGGGGGAGGGAGTGCAGTAGAGGCAGCGCAAATCTACTACCACCATAATCTAATGCATGCGCAAGTCACCTTCCCTGCGCCATCATGCTGTGGGGCACACGGCGGACCTCGTCGGATATGACGGCCGAACTGTCATAGTCAAAAAAACCAAAAGTGGAATCCGAGTAGAAAAACCCTAATTCCCTCTCATCAACACATGCCGGTATCAGAGTCAAACTGAATAAAGACGCGGTCATCGCGTCATGCAAATGTCCTCCCACAGCAGGACGTCGTTCTATCTCAAATTTCAAATTATTCGGGTGAGCAACAGCACCCTGTGCGGCTCAGAGCTTTCCTGGCAGGAACGCGGACTAAACAGTGACTGGCCGTAGCTGATTAGCTGGATTTTCACAAGAAAGTGGATAATACAGAACTTGGTTGGATTCGCATGAATACACTGCATATTTTACAAGCACAACATACTGGCTGCGAACAAGCTGAACAGGATGGGAAGGCCCTGGTGCAAGGGAGGACTTCGGAGAACTGAGATAGGAATCCCCGTATCTGAAACGGAGGGAAAGATGCAAATTAAGGAGAGGATTCACACAACGATGCCCTGCATGCACTTTATTCTACACAATAATTTGGTCTCAGCTGATAGTGCTTAGTCGGCGCAGCAAACTCGCAGGCCTCGATTATCGTTGACTAAAGCCTCCAAGTCCAACTAACGTCTTTCACATGCGATGACCCTTTAAGACTCAATTTGCCTGGCTGCAAGCGGTTGCACCAGAGCACTGCCAGTTTCTACCAACCATTTTTCTCGGATGCCGTTTATCTCAGTGCGACGCCTGTGCGTTCAGCCTACCACAACCGGCGCGCGAATGGAAAACGTCAACCCGACAACCTACGTGACCTGAGTTAACAGAACTTCCCCAGCAATGTACAGATCGCACCAGCTCACTCGCCGCCCGCACCTGCTGTGGTCAAAACAGTGGGTACGCTGCAGGGGTGTTCGATGAAGCAACGTGAAATCTGTATCTCGATGTGCTGCTAATAAATGTCGCTTAAATCCTCTCGCCGTCTACCTCAACCTCACTAACGGATATGTTAAACTTGCACGTCGATGGATATAAAAAACCACCAACAAAGTGGTTTTTTTCAGGCCCGATGATTACATCACGTAGATAACAATGGCGGAGGGTTCGCTACGCCAAGCGTCGTTATATGGCCATCTATCAATATCGATAAAAATTTCGAAGAGAGGGCTCACGGTAGCAGGCAATAGCGCGACATGTGATTAGCGTAATTTAAATAAAGTTACCTTCATGAATTATTTGGTTGACCACTGAGGCTAAATCCAGTCAGTGGCCGATCTCATGGAATGTTTGCAAAATGTCTCAAACGAGTTTCGGACTAAGACGGATTACTTAAGTAGGGTCGCACAGTTTATTATCGTGCAGCAGACTTCAAAAATACATCAGGAGGATGGCTTTCGAACATACTTTTTGGGTAAGCTGCAAATCCCACACTCGATACTAGTTCAGTAGTGAGTATTACTTCAACCGATGTTGATGCCCTTAAAATTCTGGTATAATTTCTTCAGAAGACATGCATAAAATATTATTTTAAGCTAATTTTGTAGCAAATTAGACCTTCTTAACATTTACAACTTGGGGAAGGAATATTTTTTAAGTTATTTTTTCAAAAAAGGTCTGTAACAATGATATTTTTATGAATGTGTGATGTCCACTCAAACAGTATCATATCTTTTGGGCCTTTAATACTCCTTGTCGAGCATACAACGTAGTCCAGATCGATTATTAAGTGTTAAAAGCCTGTTATGGTAACATGTTAATGAGAGAGAGAAATGTATGATTTTCCTAGTATGTAAAGTGTTCGGTTTTAATAAAACGTAAACGCTAAACACGATATAAGCGTAACAGCCGATCGGCTTCAAAATTATTCGAGAATTGAAATGCATTTTGAAACCAAAAGATATTCTTCCTTCAAGTATAACATTTCGGGAGTATGTTGCACCAGAAATAAATAGTACAACCCCACGTAGGTGTTCCTTCTTAATCGAAAACGCATTGCAGAATTTCGGTAAAAAATGCCACCTATCGATCACTGGTTGCAGATCGGCGAATAACACTCACACTACTGAATATTCCGGTCCCAGCTGACAGTTATTCAATGCTTTATGCGAAAAGTGTTTGGAAAGATGAAATGTATACGTCCTTACCTGATGCGGCAGAAGTCCAAAAGTGTTGTAATTCAACGCAAGGTCATCTTCACATCCCTTCATTAGTGCCGGCGCATGTGCTCTAGAACAGAAGAGGAATATGTGGCAGTGGAGCTTTTTGTCCGGAGGGACCTTCTTGTGCAGAATTTTATCGAATCACAAGATGAAAGTTACCTTTTTCACAACAACAAAAACTCGCTACTAGAACGAAGAGAGTAACCGACTTTCTAGTCTTTCGTTCACGAACTGTACTGACAGAATTCTAGCGACGATGATCAAAAGAGGACATAAGAGAAATCCATCATTCTATCTAGGGCTATTTTATTTGTGAAAGGCTGATCTTGAAAGCCATGGCTCCAAACCGAGAAAAAGAAAGTATTGCCGGCGAATGGAATGGGAATATTACAAATTTGCATTCCAAAAAGCACCATATACAGAAAACGGCTTCTCTCAAGTGCTACTTACCGACGGCTTAAAAAATGTATTTGGCTCTTGGGGAAGAGGCCGCTTCCATTTTAGTATCAGGTTGGAAATACGAAATAGAGCATTCATGCAATGAAAATTACACTGGTATTTAAAGAGCTTAGTTGCTATCGTTAACTCAAAGGATGGTTTCTGTGTTGTCAAGATAAATGATAATTCGTCGACACCCCTGGTCCTTTAGCTCCACTAAATGCCATCAGGGACTGGACAGAAGGCAGTGATTTTTCGTTCCAAACCATAGAGGCAGCAGCCCCTGTATTTGTTCATCACGAGTGGGAAAATAACACAATATATAAACAGGGACGAAGAACTGATAAATCCTTAATACAATAAAAAAATCCTCAGGTACATTCTGTCAAAAAGGCAGTTGCATTGATATAAACGGTAGACCCCTCGTGGGACTTTTAACTTGCCATAAATACGGACATTCCGTTACTTGCGAACTTTCAACCTACGAAGCTTTAGTCCCATAAACGAAGAAGACCGCAGGTTAAATTTATGTTCGCTAGGCTCCGGTACGCTTTAGGATAAGAAAACATGTGTATCAATTTAGTATCCGGCTTACTTATGGATTTAAATTTGAATGCAGTATAGTGCCACGCAAAATGATATTGAAAAACGGTTAACGATCATGTTGAGTTAAGAACGGCCGTCCAGAGCGCAACCCGTTGCGTAAGTTGAAGAGTCTGTACCCTCCTAGCGCTGGATAGTTCAGGTTGCCAGTGACACGGCGGTCAGAACGAGCGAAAGTTCATAAACTGTTGCTTACGATCAGAATTTCCAAATTGAAAACTCAAAACCTCAACCCATGGGTTCAACAGAGACTACCCAGCAGCAAAAGATTTCATCAGGTAGGGCGGAACAGGCAGACACCATGCACAAACTAAACATTAATGAAGTTTTTGATATCAACCAGCCGGTACTCGCAGCCAATTAGCAAGCAATGCGACAGCGTCCCCTAGGCGCGACAAAATCAGCCTGCGTAAGTCGGAAAAAATAGGATTCTCGAGTCATTCAGGAATACAACAGTTAAGGATCCGTCAAAGTTTTGAAAAGGCAACAGACCTTAATGTCACAAATGAACGTTGCACATCTGACAACCACACTGATAAAAAAGAGGGACAATCAGCGGTATTAAATATATGTACTCATAAAAAGTATCATT
Organism: Schistocephalus solidus; assembly: GCA_017591395.1. Lineage (NCBI taxonomy): Eukaryota > Metazoa > Platyhelminthes > Cestoda > Diphyllobothriidea > Diphyllobothriidae > Schistocephalus > Schistocephalus solidus. The sequence continues at coordinate 258,607 of WEDG01002015.1, read as the reverse complement.
AAAGGCCTAATTACCCTTCTCTGTGGTGGAGCAAACCAACACAAAGTTCCACGGCCAATGCAGAGGCCATCATCGATGTTCCCGGTCGAGCGACAGTGCACTGCTGATCGAGAGTACGGTCTCGCAGCGACTAGACGAGACAGGTGATATTGAAGGGCATGCCAAACTTACGTTTGCGGGGCCAACTACATCATTGCAGAAGTAGCAACCCAGCTGCGAGCCTGAAAGTTGCCGTAAACCACCGTCACCGGGCGCTTTAGACGCCGTCTCTTGGTTGGACGGTTGCGAGGGAGAAGTTCCGGGGCTTCGCGGTAGACCATGACGCATGACCAGATAGCTGTCGAATCCGAGCGCAGCGGTAATCGCAATCTGCATGGGAGCAAGAAGGAAGAGATGGTTTCTAAAAAAATGATAGAAATCCCAACTTCAGCATCAGAGGCCCAGTTTTATGTTATTCAGCCATTGCGGGCTCGCTCTGCATCGTTTGCCGATATTCTTACCTAACATGCTCAGAGTGCGCATTCGAGAAATAATAGGCGTAGAACAACTGCCTGCGTCGGCCTTCCCTACAGTAGATTGCCTAACTCATGAAATGGCTATATCGGAATTTGAGGTAGTAGCAGGACAGGCATTTTAAGGTGTTAGTTCTGTTTATTGTATTAAATTGATGAACAAAAAGCTGTTAAATGATAAAGAGATCACTTTATTCATGGAAAAACGGGGCTAAATGGGGCGAAATCCGACGTTTCTTGCTATCCAGGAATTTTCCTACGTTATTACAAGCTACAGGTCAAAACATTTTGCTTTTATGCACAGAACTATGAATGAAGATTAATATAAACCGGAAAATTTTGGAATATATCCCTTCAGAGAACGGAAAATTTTGTTTTGTTTTCACGAAAATCAGGTGAATGCAAGTTTGAGAGCTTACATTGTTTTCAGTAAAATGATGACATATTTAGTTTAAAAAATCAAGTTTTGCAAAGTAATGATGTTTTGTACCAAAAAAACGCTGTAATAAACTTTTGTGAATGAACTTTGTTTTACCACTTCGATAGTTAGGACCTTAAACACGCATATATACGATACGCGATGATACACTGCGACTTTTCGTAGTCACGGCGTACGCGAAGCCTGAAAAGACAATTTCGGTCTGCAGTTGACTATAAATAAATAAGTAAACTTGAAACGGGCAGAAAATTCACATTCTATCGCAAAATCTGAGTATATATTCGCTCACTCTTTTGTGTGTTTGAAAGCTTAGAACTAGACAGAGAAGTAAGCAAAGATATCGAAAAACGCTCCAATAGAAAGAGAAAAGAGAGTTCTATAATTTTCAGCAGAAATTGTATCCCTACTTTTCAGTGGAAGTCGAAAATTTGGTCAAGCGGTCCCGGTTTTTTCTTGACTTCCCATTGAAAAAACGTTAATTACACATGAATTCGACAGCGAAACATCTAATTAAAGCACCTTTTAAAAAGGTTAGTTATTATAGGATTTTTTTAAACTAATTATAGGCATATATTTTCCCAGCTTTTGTTTTGAACGTTCATTTTTCATGGCAGCGAGTTTTCATGTTTGTGCGAGTCTACAACTATGACCCAGACGGCCGTCTGCCCAAAAAGTTACTGCTTCCGTAAATGCTTTTGAAGCAACATGTTATTTTGAGGGTTTTACCAAACACATCGAACGGAATGTACATTTATGGGAAGTCGACTGAAGACACTGAACATCGTAAAGAATTCGCCTCATTTTCAAAGACTATCTGCAACTCATCGTAATAGAAAATCCAAACTTTTTATAGAGAAATTTCACAATAGAATAGTCATCTTTATATACACCAAATGGTACGTTTACGATTGCACCTGACGATTCTATTTAAATTTATTAGTCATCGACCGACCTGTGAACATGTAAGCTTATGAAATATTATATTCATGTGACGTCCCTATCGGCGCAATGAAGCGAAAACCTGCTTGCCTTGGTCAAACGCATCTAAGACCATCAGATTTCATGAGATAGGACACCTACTGTATATAAAGCAAATTCAGGTTGAGTTTGATTTGAGTACTTGCAAGAGGGATTGGCTAAGCCGCACACATGTACAGGGGAAAGCAGATGCATCATATCGAGACTAAAATCGTGCTTAGAGTGCGTTAATGTTGGTACGATGCTGAATTTCGCCCCATAGGCGGACTAGATCAGGCAATTTTGATTATGGACGCGAATAGATAGACACAGGCAAATACCACAGTAACAAGGGAAAGGGCATTTTGGGTTCTCATCACGGCACTAACCTTGGAGTGGTAAGTAGCAAGCATGGTTGGCAGCCATCGTGCTTCGCGGGTGTCCAACAAAAGAAAAACGACATCGTGCGTGCGAATAAGTTCGTCCAACTGCTCGCAGGCTTTGCGAGCAGCGACGACTTGGGGCTGGAGGGCTGCATCGGTGGGGACGGAGATGGAGGAGATGGCGTGACCGGGCATGGGAATGGTGAGCTCGACACCAAACACCTCCTGCAGGAGCGAAAGACAAAAGAAGACTACAAAGACGGGCGAAACCCACACTAGGCATTCGGCATGACAACAGTGACGGCGGCTGCAAAGACGCTATTTTGGAAATGCGGGAGGGGCGGAGCTAAGGCGTGTGCGGATAACCGCCTAGCAGACTTACCACACAGGGGTGTATTCGCTTTAGGCCAGCTGCGGCAGCTTCAGCCTTTTTAATGCCTGCTTTGGCGTCTTCGAAAGTATAGAGGGTCTGGCGGACAGGATTAGAGTACGAGACGGAGGCGTTGTCAACCAGCGTCATTTTTCGAAAGCCCCAAGCCTGTCAGAGGAAAGGTAAGGACCCAGTGAGTTAAACATAGTGTACACAATTAACAGGAGGGATTAGAGTGCTCGGTAGGGAGGGCCAATTCTCAATATGTCGTTCATGCCCCGTCAGTCTCAAAGCGGAGCCAAAGACTCAAATCACTGCGCTTAGTAAAGAAACAGACGCATTGTTTTTATTTGAGGGAGGGGGTGGAGTAGGAGGGTATAATATTGAGAGTGGGACAGAGTAAGAAGTAAAGTAAGGAAACTTTGCTGAGAAGCTGCTCGGGAATACCTATATGGTCCCCTAAACGCGATCCGGGAACGGGAACAAGCAGCACAACAAGTGGCTTTGCTCCAACTTCCAAGGAACTTAGGATTGGCATTAGGGTAAGAATTACGGACGTAGTTAGGTTTAGGGTTAAGACAGGGTTAGTGCTAGGATTAGGGCTACCGGTTAGGTTTGCTAGGGTTAGGTGACGCGAATATTTACCCTTGCTAAAATTATACGCATAACTACCGTTATTACTTGGCCGGGGCTCTCCTAGCCCCGCATCCTGTTGAAGGGGCCATATAAGTAAGATCTGGAACATTGAAGGGAATTGGCGGGCGATAGCGTCAAACTCACCAAGAGCTGCTGCGCAACGTTGCAGCCGAGAGTGCCAGCCCCCAGGATGAGGCATTTAGTTTTTCCTAGAGTCGCGAGGTCCAAATCAGGTAGCATACGCCAGACCATGAGCTTCAGATTCAAATCAACGGCGGACTCGGCAAGTCTGAAATAAAACAAAACATGCTGCGAGCTTGTAGTTTTCTATATTAAAACGGATTTTGCCAAAATAAGCCGACGCCAGTTCTGAGGGGAGGGGGGAGAGAAGAACAGATGACGTTGGGCGTAGTGAATGCCACATGGAATGTTTGCTTAAAGCGGCCCATCCCACAGTAAACATCGTGAAATATCCACTGGTATTTCAAGAACGACCTGAAACTTATTTTAATTCAATACCAGAAATACAAACAAAGAAATTTGACGAAAGGGTAGTTTTCTTAACAAACGGAAATTAGTATGCTTGCACTATCACCTAACAATTCTATTTCGATTTATTCATCGCAGTCACAGCAATCTTGCACGTTTTCAGAATTTGCCACCTTTTAAAACAAGTTAGCATTTCTTTCATATTTCTTTTAAGTTTTAAATTCGCGTAAGGTTTTTCATTATTATTTCCAAAGCTTGGGTACATACATTGATGCCGGTTTGCGAGTGATTATCAATATTTCGTAAAGTTCGGCTTTTTGCATGAGTTAGGTCAAGATTGCAGATCGCGCCTTAATCGCGAATTTCCTGCGTTTGAGTGGCAGACGGATTGGCAGGGTGTACAGATTAGCCAAAAAGAATTCTGGTTGAGAACCCAGCCCTTAAAAATTGATAAAACGAAAAAAGAGAGAAAAATTTTGTTACGAATGTGAAACGCAAAAGTAAATCATCATATGAATACCGAAGACAGGTTTATTACGACAGAATTCACGCTGGGAATGGTACGGTGCACTGCCCTCTTATTACTTCGACGAGGATCCTCGTGAAGAAAATGAACTCGGGGTGGAGCTTATCACTTACATTAAAAATACGCATCACATTTTTTATTTATAAGATGAGGCGAAGGACAATTTTTTTGTGGCGTGGATTGAGTTGGCATTTTGGCAGAGCACCCATGCTATAGGCGTAGACATGGTAACGCCAGTAAGAACTGTTTTCAGTTAAGTTACACTTCATAACGAGTTTCGCAGATGCACGGGAGAAGCGCGCTAATCGCTGATGGATACATGTAGTCCGCTGCAGAAAATCCCCGTCTTGAACGCCGACGACCCCACCGGAAGAGGAGGCAGGCTTACAAGCATCCTCGACCGATGTGAAGTTGCCAAACACCAGCGGCCGCCAAGCTGCACAAACATCCACACAGAGGCCGAGGCAGCGAACGAGAGAAAAATCGATCAGTCTAAGGCCGACTGATCGATATTAGCAGCAGATGCTTTCACAATGGTGAGCCGGCCAAGCTCTCCGAAACTTCAGCGACAATACAAACCAGTTCCAGTGAGCACTTGAAGTTTATCTGAATTTCATCCCGGAACGCTTACTTTCGCGAATCTGAATTACTTACTAGTGTTATTCCAATGACGATTGCAAGATGTCAAGCTGCTTGCTATAAATAAATAAAGCAGGCGAATGTGGGGCTGAAATGAAGCAGTCTAGAAGAAACCGGCACCAACATCCCGATTGGGGTAAGTGTGAGCCATCACACTGCAGAACAGAGAAATTTTAGGGTACAGCGCATAATTGGATCCAGTTCCATCGCGTGATCAGCACATTTTGGCCTAGTTGAGTTACTAGGAGCTAGCTTGTACTGTGCGAACTTTCAATTCGTAGGCTCACAATCAGACAATAACGGTCAAGACTAATAAGTTAGTCTGGGTTCGCACGATATCGCGAGTACCAACAGCTCGAAGCTCGACATAGGCCTCAAATGGTGTTGCGCAATTCGAATTGCAAGTATTGTGCTCTGACAGCCAGGTCGTCTGTGCAGGAAGACACAGTAGCATTGCATGACTGTGATTCGCCATTGGGCATAACGAAAAAAAAGAAAACAAAAGAGATATTACAAACGTACTTGATGGGATCCATAGTGGAACTCAAGTTGACTCTTTGCGGCTGCAACTTTCCTTGCCACTTTTCCCAGCCAACAAATTTGGTTTCTGGAGACGAGCAGAGGAAAACGCAGGTAGGTAATAGCATAGTCATACGTATTCTTGATAGGGTCTGAATTGCAGCGAGGGCCAAACTCACCTGATGGAGACGGCTTTTGTAGCAACGAAATGCGGAGCACGAAACTATGCGAGAATATGCGCTTCCCATGCGCGTAGCGATCGCGAAAGCAAAGCACCTTAACAGTCTCTGGAAACGAGGATGTTCTGCAGGAAGAATGGGCAAGAGTTAATGCATGATTGCAAAAGAGTCAGGTAAGGGAATAATGTTTTTGTCAAATGTGCTTGTTTAAGAATCTTTCACCTCCCATTGGGGGATGATATTGAGAAAATGTCGGTTGACCTTTTTGGCTCTTCCTGAATAAAAGCGCTTTTTCCATATCCCTCAGTCACAGCGTTAGGACACGCGTCTAAAATGAGAGGTGGGGAGAAAAAATCTGACGTGGGTTGCCATGCTCGAGAATAATCCCGTTACGAACGAATTTTCTGGGTCATACTCGCAGCGATAAGCAGATCATTTTAATGGATCAAAACTACTAATTACTTCTGTTGCTGTACAAAACCGTCCTATCTGAGCATCAAGAGGTATGGTCAGAAAGGGATAACAGCAACTTCAGAACATGGCCTGAGAGTGGATGCAGTAGGCGTGCAGTTACAGATAGCAGGAACGAATCATGTACACCAGGACCTTTAAATTGAATCCCGACACACAAGGCACCTGATCAAAATTCTTCTCAGAGTGGAGTACTCAAGGAAACGTGATAACTCACAGAGTGCTAGAGGTCGCAAATAAAAGGTTGCGTAGTGGCCAGCCAGGGTGATCGGTGTCTGAGGAGGGATCCGAAAAACCGAGGTAGTTATTCTGGGAAGATTAAAAGAGATGTGCAATAATAGCTCCAAAAAGGGAGGAGACAATCGATTAAAATCAATGAATAATTAGGAAATTTGGTGGTCCTCCGCACGACAGATGGAGTTCGGAACCCTTGCCAGGCTGCAGAGGAGAATGAACTTGGAAAGTGAGACTTAGCACCTAAAACGATGACATAGATTTCTTTTGGCGGCTCGAATAATTATATCAATCAGTGGAATTTTGGTCTGGAGCTTGAAGGGCGATCTAGGATGTTACTTTCGTGACCGAATTCTAGAAAGGATTCTCTGTAGTTCTAGTAGTCTGCAACTAGCACTTACATGCATGTTTACAGACGCTAACGACACAGATGAAATCGGTATGCTAGCGAATGGGCGACATGGCACGAGTAGCTGGCACGAAATCGGTTAAGACTGCATGAACTTCCCCTTAAAAAGGTGTTATCCATCGTTCGGCGCACTTGCAATAACAACTACAGTTAGTGTTCTAAGATAAATCAAATCATTTGCGATATGCGCTAAAAAGGTCAAGGACGGTTTGTGCAATAAAAGAACGAAAGTGACGTTTTCAGTGACCACTGCTAGAGAACTACACTGAAGAAAAATATGCAGATTTCTTTTTATAAGAGATCCCACACCTGGTGTAAATTCACTGATACGGTTCAAGCCACCTGAACGGGGTGGGGGCGTTAAGTGGTTCTGATACGACCTCCAGGTCACCGTCTCTAATCGAATGCCGCTCCGTAACTTGGGGCGAGGATAGTGTTCAGCTCAAAACCTGGTTTGACAAGCAGAAGCTTCGGATAGAGATGAGTGAGTGATAGAGAGATGAGTGTACAATCACTTCACATATGTCTACAGTGCATGAATTCACATATCCTCCATTGTGTAAAGAATCATGCCCAACTTTGAGAACAAAATCAGATACTAGAATTTTCCGTAATAAACTTGAATGCTTCGGATACAGGCAACATCTCCACAAAGGAAAAACTGGCGTTTCAGGCTCTCGTATGAACCTAGCCCATTGAGTCCTTTGAAATGTCGTTAGCAGTGGTCAATGATCACGAAAAAAGAAAGACAGACAACCAAACACGCGAAAATAACAGGAACATCCTATATACCTATCCTATTTTACAGCCTAAGGCTTGCTTATGTGCACTGCAAATTTTATAAAAAAACAGAGATAGACATAGCAAACTTAAAATGCACGAAAACACCATCATATAGTCGGCAAAGCAGGCGAGGATAGTCCTTGGAATGGCAATATGCTTTTTTATTGTGAAAAACGCCTTCAGCTTCTGCATCCGATTTTTTCCAGGGAAATATATTTCAGTTACTGTGTAGCTGTGAAAAGGTAAACAGAAAAGACAAAGATAAAATACAACAAAAATGGATTCAACTACCTCTTGAGAGGCATCAAATTCTGACAAACTGAAGACACGGGCGTCACCGTCGGCTTCGACCCGAAAGCTGAAGAAAACGTCTTTGGAGTTCTCGCGCCACTTGTCATAGGATGCCAGTAAGTTGTCGAGCTGAGGGTGTAAAAGGAAAGAAGGAGTCAGCTTAAAGGGTAGATGCCAGAGGATGAGCGAATCCAAGAATAGAGACAGGTGTGCCTCAGTCATGGCTGCGCTCCAACTTTTCCCCATTTGATGGCATAACGTGGTTATATTGCCGGAGGACAGGGGCAACAGGAACCCCGGGAGGAGGCGGGGCCTGGTTGCTGGTTCGACTACGGGTCAAGAGGTAGCAAATGACGGTTCGACCGTCGATTCCGACGCGGCCCACCGTGCCCCACAGCCTGGTGGCGTAGGGACGGTAACTTGCGCGTGAATTAGTTCACAGTGGTAGTAAACTTGCGCCGTATCTAACACGCTCTCTTCTCCCCGAACTGGGCCCGGTGTCATGACCAAGCAAAGAAGACCGGAGGCGGGAGAGGACGTAGGTGGCTGGCGCGGCGAGAACCCGCCCCTAAGTGTGCATCATACCGGCTTTGATCTCACTGAGTGGAAGTGTCATAGAGGCTATGGCAGCCTGACTCTCAGTCCGGAAGTTCGCTACTCTACTCAAATACACACTGGGCTGACCATGCGGTCCGGATTATCCCGTCAGTTGACAACCTTCAAAGCCACCACTGGCAGCGCACTGTGTTGGTTTCAAGCGCGTCAGATTGTTTATAGTGAGGAAGATGCGCAGAGACATACACTGCACTCTCTATTCACATTCCCCGGTCTCAGACACTGTCCAAGTCGGCAAGTTGATTGATGCGGGAAATGGGCGCAGTGGCTAAGGTAGCTATTGACTTCGTCTGCGCGTAACACGCACACGGTCTGGCCCCTAAAAACACAAAACACCGGGATTTCGCTCTAAAGGGTGGACGGTTCGGGGCACACGTGTGTGAGAGTGCCTTGGAGGCCAGATTAAGAAGGGAATGCTGCTGCCTGACTCAGTTTACCAGTCGGCTACTCTACATTAAGACGCACTGAGCTAACTGCGAGGTCCGAATTATACCGTCAGATGAAAAACTTCCAAGGTACAACAGTTAGGACATTGTGATAGTCTCAGGCTCGGATGAAACATGTAGCATAGGAGCCACATGAATAAGGAGCCAAGGAACACGTGAGAGGTGCTCATTAAGGTACTAACAGGTTAATCGTTAATAGGCAGGTTATAAATAAAGAAAAGGAGCCATTGGTCATGCTTGAGTATGGAAAAAAGTAGAAGCTAGGTAGCAGCAAACGATGCGTATGTGAAGATAGTGAGCTGATGATGACAACAAAAGGTATAATTAGGAGAGGAATACTCGGCGTCCAAACGAAGTGTACTAGCCTGGTCGAGAAATTCGGCAACCAGGCTTGCTACTTCACCTAGCCTAAATGACTCTGTACTACGGCAACTTCTGCTTAAATTTGCGACAGTGTCGCAATGAACTAGTACAAATTTAAGACTTTGATGGAATGCAAACGTGGGCAGATGCTTTGCACGGCACTTTACAGCGGCCGATAGTGATGCCTTGAGGAACGATTTTCGAATCCATAATGCTCAAATAGGGGACAGAAGACATACTGATTCATGATAGGTAAAAGATTGTTGAAGCGCCGGGAGGTGATTCCATGGTACAACGATAGGGAATGAACGTAACTATTTGCTGCCTAAGGAAGTTTTAAGAAATTTTATAAGGTAGCAAAGAACGGAAAGGCTAATGCGTTTGTTTTCACCGCATACTAAGAATCAAGTCATCAATAAACTTCACATAAATGATTTTGCCACTCGAAGAAATAATATATATATATATATATATATATATATATATAACAATTTGGCGTGAGCACCTTAACCTACTTTTACGAAATCCGTCGATAACCAAGCGAAAATTGAAATAACAGACCAGAAGAAGCCTTATCACGATTAATTAACTAACGAGAGCTCTCTACGCAGGCCGCGGGATTAAATAGGAAAATAAAAACGCACGGACCTGTGGCTGAGAAAATTCCTCAAGGATCGGCTTGCGATTGAGAATATGAAATCCTTGTTGTTGCAGTGGTGAAGGGAAATGCGAACCAGAAGTAGAATTTGTGATGTTTAAGGTCCTACACGTACGAGCATGTAAAACAAAGGTAGGTAAGAGGCAGCAATGTAGGCTAGAACAAAATGGTTCACGAAAATTTTGCCCAGATAAAGAGCACAAAAGGGGTAAGCTGAGAGGGGGCTGCGAATACCCGCAGTAGGGAAGGATGGTGCCCAGAAAACTTCTAGATCTGTGGATCAATGAAAAATGTCGGCATGCTTCACTCAAATGACGATCAGAGGTGGCAATATCTACTCGGACTGATTAACGTACAGCCAACCACCCGAGAGCGACAAGTACCGTGCACTTCTCCAACTGTATACGTTATAACAGTTTTCGCGTATAACACCAGTGACACTGCCATCCGAGGGATGAATATGTCTGCGTGCACGATTAACCCCGGCTCAAATTTACAGATCCTAGTTCACCCCCTGTACCACGGATGGGATTTGCATAGCTTCATCCGTAGCGGTTCATCTGTTTCTCCGGCGATGTTTTCGACAAACGATTCTAAACAGAATTCTCAGCGTAGGGTATGTGCTTCAGACGAGCCACTGAACACAAAGCGTTACTACAGGCATTTTGACCAGATGGTCTGCAATTGAAGTCATCAGGTCATATGTCCTTTATGGATATTAGGCCCACGGCTAACCGTTTGCCTGAGCAGCTCGGCTACCAGCGTACTATAAACTCTAGCAGAGGCAGAGTGTGCATACGCAATTTCTTTTGCATTCTAATAAAGGGCTGTCGTGAAAATTTAGAAAAGACAGTTTAACCGTCGTAGTCCGACGATGTCCACCGTGTGCTCCACAGCAGGGTGCTGCAGGGAGGGTGACTGGCACTGGAATAGACTTTCACTGCATATACTTCACTCTCTGTTCCACTCCTCCATCTGCATCACAGAACGCTTTTTAATTGTCCACTTACTCCATTGCTCCACATTTCATCGACATCTAAGCTTGACAACCGCGGAATTAGTTGATTGAATACTCTGCTACTGATAGTTATTTTCGACATCTCTCCAGCATTTCATGGTAAGCAAGTTCGAGTTAAAGTGCTCAATCCCGTCAATGGTGACTACACGCTTATTAGACATCAAGCCCCGGCGGAAGATGAACAGATTGCTAGGCAAAATCAAGGACTCAACGTCATCACCGACTACGTGCAACCATAGTTCGTGGCATACTAAAAAAATATAGGAGTCCTTGGCGTCTAACCACGAATACGATGTTTGTTTCTAAAACTATAAAATGAGGGCCAAAACATAAGCTACGACGACCAATATTTTGTCTGCGAAACGGAAAGCAGACTACACCCGTGGTCCTGCTTCAGCGAACCAAGCTCACCCATGGCCCTTTCATCTGAGGGCGAAGTCGCCAGTGGCGTGTAGCTGCTGAACAGAATTCGTGCCCTTTGGGTCCGTGTCAAATCGACCCTGAACGTGACTGTCCATGCGAGCAGAAGGAATGAAAGGCCTCGGAGGCTTCAACCACCGTCATCTGCGTTACACGTCCCGAATGTATGAGGCTAAGATTTGAAGGAGCCCGACTGTAAAACATTATCGAACTACCCTCCGTAATATTCTTATATGGGAACGCGGAGAGCGATAGCGTGTCGGACAGGCGTCTCTATGAGTTCTCAAGAATGTTCTGCAGCATCCGCCTTCCAAACGGAGGACCGATAAAGATGAAACCACCAGGAAGGAAAAGCGAGAATCAGCCGTTTGTTCGTGGAATTCTGGCTGGGTAGATGTCGGGTAAAGCATCAAGACGTGAGCGGTCAACAATGAAGTGGGTTATTAAAAAGTCGTGCCTCAAGCTGACTTAGCCGTATGCGATAGCACCTGTTGAAGAAGCGATCCGAACAAACTGAATGTGTATTGGCTATTAAGGACCCCGGTGGGCCCCAATCGAGCTGCATTGTTGCTGCTGTACAGGCGCAAGGCATGCGGAGGCAGCGCCAAGTCAACCACTGCGTCCAATGAAATCGGCAATAGGCCAAGAGGTCACTGAGATGTAACAGAGTGAGCCATAATCTGACGAACCTCTGGTCTTGGCCTTGAGCATTATAGCAAATGTAATGTGCAAGGAACCGTGACTGGGCGATGAAAATCGCAGATTGGACAACTACCACCTGTAACGTCTTCCTCATAGTGTGCACGCACGTGGGATACGGCAGCGTGGTTGGCACGCGTTCTACCACGCCAGCCCCTGCGCCCAAACTCGACACGAACAGGCCAACAGCACTTGAAACAAGGATCTGGATAAGATACACCAAACTTGGATCCACAGTTCGATTTGCTCTACAAACAAACATATGCTCTGAAACTATTATTACGCATTAATGGCTACAGTTTGACAGGTTAACAGTTGGCGGGAAAATGCGGTTGCACACAGTTTTACCATCAGACTGAAACGGCTCCTACTTGGCGCGGTTTATATGACACTTACTGATGAGAGATCTGCGAACTCCATCAGCTCTTACGTCTGGTTAGTATGGAAGTAGGAACCTGATCATGTGAGGTAAGCATAGGCACCAAGGCTGATCTCCAAACATATGGCTTGACTTATCATTTGAGAGTAAGGAGAATTTGGTGCACCACAAACATGCTAACACGCTACCAGGGTGGTGTTGCCCTTTGCCAGTTCCGACATTTAAACTGTTGACCCGGAAAAAGAAGGTTTTTCAAAGGGAAAACTCCAGGTAAATAAAATGGGCCAGTTTACAAATACCGGAATAGAGCCTAAATAAAAATAAGGATGTAGCTTACGCAGTAGGTGAGAAGAAGAAAGCGCAAAAGCCGATTTGATTTTTCCGGCAACTTCTTTGAGGCTGCCACAATAGGAACAATGTGCTCTTGTCCAAAATTATTAATAAAAGATTGCTTGTCCAGTTCCTTAAACTGGTCTATGGTGTTGAGGGTGAAGAGTGAGCCCTCCACGCGGAAACAATTATTGCACTGTGACGAGATATTGCTGAAAGCCGAAACAAAGGAGTGAACTGAAACTTCAGTAGCTAAATATACAATAAACACTAAGTGAAACAAAAGGTAGGCTAGCAAACAGTTCTGAGGAGAACCAACCTAGGGTCCTGTATACTGTTCAAATCAACATTTATGCGTGGTGTAAGGCCCGGAGCAGTTCCGCTGGTAAACTCTGCAGTGATTGGAAAAGGTCCCTCCATTAGCTTATAGTCCTCGAGCTTTCGCTTGGCAAGAGCATGCCAAAAGGCCGTGTCAACCACGGTGTCAAATGGGATGAAACGAAGTTGCTGCGATTCAGACATTTGCGTGTAAACCTGGAAATTAAAAGGGGGGTAAAGAGCAATTGATGTGATAAAACTGATTGCGCGTGAGTGTGAAATCGTAAATATGGACTGACTATAACGAAAAATGGGATAAATGCGTGAAAAATGAACCCACGTGACGGATGACGCCGGTAGAGTATAAGTCGACAAAATTAATTCATTTATTTATTCGAGAAAAAATTCAATCGAAGCCTGAAGTCCAACCATACAAACCTATCGATAACAACACTCGCCAGTTCGACTGTCATTTTCGACGACGCCAACCGTGTGCACCAGAGCAGGATGATGCAGGAACGGTGACTTTCGCTGGATTATAGTGATAGCAGACTTTCAATTCAACTCTGTTCCACTCCCCCCACCTGGATTCGGTGTCAAGACAGAGTCAAGAAGACCGGGGATGGGAGAGGGCGCAGGCCCACGCACTGTGGTCCAACACGAACAAGAACGCAAAAACACAAGCGAGGGGCGGCTCTGATCCCAACTGAGTGGAAGTGCCATAAAGGCCACATTCAGAAGGAGCCATTGCAGCGTAGCTCTGTAAACTGACGGCGACTAAACGCATACACAAAATGACAAACACGATGTGATTACGGCCTCTAAAAATATAATAATTACTCGGTACGGCCACGGAAGATTCCAACGAAGCAAATTTGGACTAAGCTATACTCTGATAAAGTGAGCGGAGTCCTCAAGTGAACCATGTCGTCTGGACAAATTGATCGCAGGTTGAAATACAAGCGCACAGTAAGTGGACGGAGTATCGGCACCTGGAAGAAGTTTAAAGATGGCTTACTCGATGACCATTGAAACACTCACCACAGAGAAGCGGTGTTAAGATATGTTGTCAAAGTTGAATAGGCAGATCAAGAAAGCATTCACCTTGTAGTGAATTACGAGTGCTTCGATTCTAGGTCATAAATTTTTGAATGGTTTCAGTTACCTCCTGGATTTTTCCTCAAAAGATCTCTTAAATAAGTAAATTGTCTGACGCTAAAATGATCGTCTGCCTCCTCACCCATCCTACCACCGTACTAACAGAAGCTAAAATGAAGTGATCGTCAATGGCTTTGCGAAAAACTGAGATGGGCTGACTTGTACGTAGTACGATTGTAATCATGCCATGTCTAGTCGGCCTCGATGATATCACGAATTGTACGTTTGCACGGATGGCAAGCTGCAGTAGTGGATCTGGACAGCCCGATCCATTCTTATCACCAGCGACGAAAATTAAATACTGACGGGCTAAGAATCAATTCAATGAGTTCGTACTGATCTTTCCATTCTGGCACAAGAGCAAGTTATGGTCTAGTATATTGATGTGACCCATAAACCCTAGACAGAAGAGAAAAATTAGAGGTTGATAGGCAGACTTCGGCTTACAAGTCTATGTCATACCTTATTTTCAACTTCGCACTGATCAGGCTAACAGAACGGCACCATGTAGCTTGCCAGCGAGGTCTTTTTTTTTCGGCGGAACAGTAAATAAATCTTGCCTCCAGTTGCTATTCTAATGGCGATGTTACACAAACAGCATGGAGAGTACCGGTCAATAATGTGGCAAGAAACGTTCAAAGTAAAGGGACCTGACCAGATGAGTCATTTCGGTTCAACAGCAATATCACGACCGAATCATGTCAACTTCAATGTTAGGTTATTCCTTTACAGAACTCTGCTGAAAGTAAAAACGATCCCAAGTTTTCGATCGTATGGGTGACACGCTTACTAAAAACTGCTCAGAGAAGAGGCGCCATTTTGTGCGTAGGAATCATTGCTTTTCCCACGTACATGAATATGGTGATTGTTTCCTTTACATAGCTGTACAATCTTACTGGCTGCTACCAGCGGAGCTAATAACCTTTATTGTAACAAAGGAAAGTTCATAGTATTAGAGTATTAGAGTACAGCACGAAAGCGTTCTGGTGACAGTTGCTGTCGGTATTGAAGCCATAGCTTCTACGACCTATAGTAATTTGCAAATCTGGATTACCGTGATCATGTGTAAACGTGACCGGACCATGAATATTAAAATCTTAAATCTCAATTGGCAAATGAGTGTGGGGAGGCCCTACAGATGAAGTGGGATAAGCTTAATGTCCGAGCCAGCATAAAGATTACAGCCTTTCACATAACAATTTCCTCAATTATTCGTCTAGGTGTTTTAACTTTTAGTAGTTAGTTCTGCATCAACTGGGTCTAAAATGGTTCAAATTTTCCATGATACCCAGTAGGTGTCAGATACCGGAAGCCAAAAAACTGATTGAATATGGTAAGCTTACTCATAGGACTACACACCATAGTAAAAAGACACAAACGTTAGTCTTATCTGGTTAGAAGCGTGTATTTACCAGCAGATGGTTCGAGCGTGGATGCGAATGATCCGGAGTTAAAATGCGCAGGATGAAGGAGTGCTCAATAGGTATTTTTGACGTCATTGGCGACTGAGTACTAACGCAAAGGAGACACGATCATTGGAACAAGAGCTTTATTAGCCCCACATACCGGATTCTTTCTCGAATCCATAATCAGAGACAGTCAGACAAGAGTATTGGATTGCTAAGGTACCGCAGCATTTATAGGATGAAGTTGCTAGGCCACTATACGTCTATCACAATCGACAGATTTCGAGTGCATCGCAGATAGTTGCGCGTGGTGTGATAATTGTCTGATCGGCCAGGTTTTGCAAGATGAGTTTGTCAGGCCATTGCTGTGTGTCAGCTTGTCAAGATTATCAGTTCCCATGCTTATCGCACGTGGTTGCATGTGGTGCGATGATAGTCCACAGTAGAGTTACTGACGGCCGTATTTAGACATCCATGTGAGCTCTTTAGCAATTTGGCTAGCAGAAATTGACACCAGGATAAATGGTCATCCGTACGTTCTCCGTGTGGCTAACTAAATTGCACAAGCAAAGTAGCAGCACCGAATATGGAACAGGCAGGTATTCCGCTTGTTGATTGATTGAGGGCTGGATTCGAGTGAGAATCCAAAACGTCAGGCTAATAAAACTCTTGTTCTAGTGATCGTGTCACCTTTGCGACTACTTCCTGGAACTGACCTCTTCGCTTCTATTAGCAAACTAAGCATTAGGTAAATTCTCTATCCTTACGAGGTTGCTAAGTTGTCAGGGATCTTTTTGGGCTGGTCCCTGACTATCTGGCGTAGATAGGCATGATTATAGAAAGTGAGCGTCAGGTTAAGCAACTTTTTGAATTTTGATACTGGCACAAGCTCAATAGCTTGTGCATGGCCAGACTTAAGCCAAAAGTTTCCCACCTGCTTACGTAAGCGACGAATTCGCTTTAAATTGGGTCATGGGCTCCTGGGAAAATTCAGCTGATTCTCCTTGTTTGAAGGCCCTGGAAGCCTCTGGCTGGCGAGCATTCAGACAGTTTATCTCAAGCTGTAGGATAATGTACATACGTGGAATGGTGAGTATTGTTAATCTGCAGCCTATAACACGACACACTGATAACATTGCACTAGAAGGTGCGCATCCATGTACAAACAGTTCCGATTGTTATTCAATCTTCAGTTAATTATCTGAGTGGTTAAGACAGCAAAATCTACAAGGGCAACCAATTCACCGGTTGAAAAAATCATCTAGAATGTCGTCCAACTGAACCGACTCCAGAGGGCTGGAGCAATCTATGCTTATCTGCGCTACCAAGGCCTTTTAGGCCACTAACACAAAGTATTAGAACGGGGTGATGGGTAAATAGCGCCCAACATGTACTGAACAGTCAGCCAATCATAAAACTGGTAATGAACTAACAAAATAACATTAGAAACAGCTGAAAATCTAGGAGTTCAATATTATGAAGGAAAGCTCATAAAATCCACTGTAAAAAACATTAGACAGCAATGAACTTTGTCCAAACAGCAAGAATGAAGGCAACTGCAGTTCATGAACTTAAACTGCCGAAGATCGACCTGTTTCTACACACGACAGCTCAACCATCGTAGTCCAACGATGTCCATCGTATGCTCCCCAAATAGGTGGTGCAGGGACGGTGACATCCGCAGTAGCTACCACACACTATTCTCTCACCCGTATGTCTGATGTCAAGACAGAGTCGAGAAGACAACAGATGGGTAGGGCGCAGGGGCCTGGCGCGGCTGAAGACTACCCTGAGCGTATAAGAACGCCTGAATCAGATCCAATTGAGGGGGAGTGCCATAAATGAAAAGAAGCTGGTGCGGCGTGAGCATGCACCTACCCGTGCCCCCACACCCTACATGTTCGGTATTTGTTATGGAAGCTCAACCCGGATAAAGCCTGTTGTGTTCTGATCTGCCCGTTGTGTTGGTCCAGCGCATCTACGCCGTGCCCGTTTAGGAGGCACTATTATACACACTGATAGTATCCCTCACACAAAGCCAGCACTAATATTAGTCTGTGAGCAGTTTTTGGATTGAATGTAGCTAATCAGTACTCCCGGCAGACAAAATCGCCCAGCATAGCCAATTCGCGCATAGAATCAGTTGCGATGGCACAGCGCTAGCGTCCGAGTAACGCAGCTTAACGCGCGAAAGTCTGCACAGTCCATACCTTCTTAAAGAGGCGTCTTTTAATTCTGTCTGATTCCTGCATAAAAATTGCTCAGTCATTCAAAATACCCCTTGCCACCTGACGCAAAAATCGGTTGCGGAAAGCATATATGTGATACCGATTTGCTATCAGGTACAGGGGCGTTTATCAACCAGGATATGCATAGCCAGTCAGTCAAATTGAAAGCCGCACCAAAAATACAATGATGAATTTATAAAGTGTAATAAAGCGGGAACTAGTGAAATTACTGAAATAAGAGTGTCCTGTGGTACACAAAAAAATGATCAATGAAAAAAATGTCGTTACTAAACTAATGCGAATAATAAGCATGAAAGGCTACACTATTTTACAATAACCTGTGCATATAACTTATTGATATCCACGGAAAATGTACTTACTGAGCAGACCACAGAGATCTTCAATAAATATTACCAGATAAGGATGTAAACCGTTTAAAAAACCCTACGACCTTGGATAATCTACGTAATTGTAACAATTAAAACACAGAGACAGAGAGTTCTCGCTTTTAGGAAAATCATACAATAATTTTGCTGGACTTCACGAGCTAATGAAACTGTCTATGCCATTTATACCATGCGCATCCCAGCTCGTAAAAACTCACTAATACGCGACGGGATGCCTGAAGGATATGGGTAAAGGCACGGACATTTTAAGGCACCGAGCGACCACACGAAACGAAACCTTGAAGTCTGAGATGGGCTCATATTTTATCGAAAATCCTAACGCCCTGCTGTGAACAACGGTTTTAAGCATTTTAATTGCTTTAACTAACATAAAATCTTACCATTTCAACTGCATTGGTGGGTCCAGAATTGCACCGAACTACTAACAACTAGAATTTGCTAACTCACCTAGCACATCAAAATTACTGGAACACGCACCACGAATTATCTGGGGCAATGTTCAATATTTATCCTCAAAATCGTCTTTTTATTATAGTTTTCTACACAACATATTGAAGTTGTGTCTAACACATAAGGCTTTGTTTCCAACCAGCACACGTGAAGGGTAAAGGATCTACTGCCTGGACCTAGTTTTTACAAAAATCATCCAGTAATATTGATGAGCTCATAGTAATTCACCCACTTTGTAGAAATCACCATTCACTTTGTTTGTGGGTTCGTTTCTTCCGAGGCCGAGGTATCGGCTTATAAATGCCTTCAGATAGCTATTCCGCATAAATAAGATATGCCATGCTGTGCCATACAATAAGGACTTCACAGACGCTGTGGACGGCATTGATACCGGAATAGGTGTTGGCATTGCACATCGGCCTCAATTTACAATTTGTACATCCAGCCTGGTCTGCTGAAGGCACAGTTTTAATTGGTGACCTCAGAAATCGGGTGCGGTAGCAAATTAAACGAAGTCCTCGAAAGCCAGACAGCAATCCAATCCCTTAACAACTCGAAATGGCTGTAGGAGGTCACCGTACATTTTTCTGGAACTAAAAGGGACCAGGTGTAGATTACTTAGGTGGGTTGCATATGACAATTATCTTTGAAATTTAGTGGCTCTCCTTTGAGCACTTTCGAACTGTTCTAATCTTCAACTGTAAATTTTCTCCAGTTCCTTATACGTATTCCAAATTTGGCCTCATGAATTTTCCAAAAATCTTCACTAAGACATCTTCAGCGAAATCCACAAAGTCTCTCCTGTAGGCGTGCAATAGAGACACGGTGATCTTCGCCACTCTCGAGCAATGAGAGTATGGTTTTAAGAAATTCGTCGTCAGCACACCAGATTCCTTTTGAGTTTCTACGCTTCGCAATGCTGAACCGCTTAGAAAGTAGTTTTGCAAAAAGTGGATCCCAATGGGTGCCAAGGCGATGTATGATGGTGACATCGACGTTGAAACGCAAAAGCCATCGCTTTGACCACTCCGCCGACAGATTAAGGTTGATCAGCAGTCTATCTTTGTCGGCAGGGCTCCGAATTACACTCCAGAGTTTCATGTCATCGACAATCGTTAATGTTGCACAGTCTAAATCTCTGATGCCATCTTTTTAATATACTTTTAAAGGAATGGGTGCTACTTCTGAACCCTGCCGAACCTTTATCCTAACCGCAGCAAAATCGGAACTTTTTCGACTAATGCACCCAACCTGGCACCAATTCATGAGGAAGATGTGGATCTATTTGAGGTTTCTTCCTTTTCCTATTCTTTCTAGCTTTTACAGCAGTCTTTGATGTGGCACAATGTCAGAGGCTTTTTAAAAATTCACGGATGCCAAGATGAACCACGTTCTTCCCTCCAGGAGCTCGAGTACAGTTCTTAAGAGATTAAAACAAAGTTCTCGTGCATGATCGTCCTTGTTTGAACCGGTGTTGGCAGTTTGACACCAGATTGTGAGCATCTAGGAATTGCACCAATTTGCTCTTAATGAAACTCCCAATGACCTGCCGAGGGCGCATGTCACGTTTATGGGTCTGTAATTTGTCACCGACCTCCAGCTTCCTATTTTGTATAGCTTCAAATCGACTGGAAGTGTTTCAGAGTCAAAAGAACCTATAAATAGCGCTGAAAAGGGCACAGCAAGCTCACTGAGGAGTTCCTGGAAAAGCGTGTGTAGAATCTCATCCCGTCATTGGATTTTGATTCTCTTAGTCCCTTTAATTCCCTTCGGATCAGAACTTCTAAAGACAGGATATGGCGTGTCCGCTGCAGACGAATAAGGGAAACTTACGTCCTTTTTGTAGACAGTTCGGAAGAACTGGAAAAATTACTAAGCTTTGTCCCTCTGTTCAGCAATTTTGACGTCCATGGTAGTTTTCATCATCGGGATTCGGTGCCTATTCCTTGCACATCTGCAGTGGTATTTATAAACAAAGGTTGGATTCTGCGTTACATTTGCAGCAAATTCTTATTGAATTCCCGCCGCGTTTTTAGGCTTATGCTTCTCATACTGTTCCTCTGCGTTGTATACTTGTTAAAATAGTCGAGTGGATTAGTCTCACAATATTTTCGCAAATTTTTGAGAATCCTAATTTTTAGGCTATTATTTCGCCACATGGGTATCTCGTTCGGAGGAAAACTCGTCGGTGGGCAATGGCTGTCAATAAAATGCCGAAAATAATCCCTGAAAAGATTGAACTCCAGTAGAGGTCAGTCAAATCTACTCTCATCCGATTATACGTACCTCGCCAAACTACGATTTTTATTCTGCAGTTTGTAAAACGGAATATAACAAATAGGCCAACAAAAGCAGTGTATGGTGACTTCACCAAAGCAGGGGATTGGATATTACTTCATCAGTATCACCTGATAATTCGCACAAAATAGTTCCAGGCTGTAGGTCCTTTGCCCTTCACGTGCACTGGTTAGAAACAAAGCCTGTTGTGTTAGACACAACTTCAATAGTTTGTATAGAAAACTTATGTAAAAATAGGATTTTGGGGATAAATATTGAACAGTACTCCAGATAATTCCTGGTGGGTTTTCCAGTAATTTCTATGTGCAAGGTGAATTAACGGATTCCAATTGTTAGTAGTTCGGCGTAATTCTGCACCCATCAATGCATTTGAAATGGTAAGATTTTCTGTTAGTTAAAGCGATGAAAATGCTTGTCGCCGTTGCTCACGGCACGGTGCCAGGATTTCCAATATTAGATGGGCTCCCTCAGACTTCAAGGTTTCGTTTCATGTGCTCGCTGTCTGTGTTAAAATTTCCATACTCTTACCCATATCCTTCAGGTATCCCGACTCACAGTAGTGAGCTTTTCTGAGAGCTTTATGCGCATTGCATACCGGGCACCTATTCTCGCAACTTTCTTTGTTTTACATTCTTTTTTAACTTGTTATTGGATTCTCTAAATTCGAACGAATTGTCAAGGTTGGTGAACAGAATACAATCCCTCTGGCTACCTGTGTGTAGGTATGAAATTTTGTACGATTTTGGGGTTTTCATTTTGCCTCAAACCGCATATTTTACATTCACCAGGTGACATATTTAATGACTTTAATCGCTATTTAACACATTTTCAAAATTTAATTGCCCAAGTATTAGTATTATATGCTTCGCTAAGATAACTGCTGAGTCATTTAATGCGAGAGCCAGTCTCGCACCAAGTAAAAATATTTTCTAGGAAGCAAAATTACTCCCCCTCCCATTGCGAATCTTCTCATCTGTAAGAGATTTTGGGGTATTTAAATGCAGAATGGGAACTATATGCCACCGCAAACCTTCTCTTGAATACACCTGTCCATTCTACTGCTGTGTCTGACGATGCAGACCGCGTATACCAAAAAGAGGGTGGACTCAGGACTGGTGACTTTCACGTGAATGAGTCTATAATGATAGTATGCTACACAGCATCTACGGCTCTCTCTCATTCCTCACAACTAGTATTTCATTCAATCACCAGTCGGGCGTAGTAAATAATGTAAAGGACTAGAAACGATTTAACTGCCTCTCTTAAAAAAAATTACAGAGCAGCCAATCCACACTTAACAAATCTCAAAATGTTCCGCACTTACGCAAAGCATTACATGAACCTCATTCACCACACAAGCATAGATGTCTACCAACCGCGGCGTTCGCTGCACTATCATGTAGTAATCATGATTTTGAAAGTTTAGTCACCGTGTTGGTGAGCGATCGTAGTATGGCAGAACAGAGGTATCTCAGCTAACAGGACAGTATGTAATCTTATATAGACTGGAACATTTAGTGGGGAGCGGCCTGTGTTTGCCACCTATAAATTGTTATGGTTTGTTAACAACAGCGTGAGTCAGTTGATAGGCTCACACTGTCAATTGTTGCGACGCGGAAGAAAGAGACTGCAGGTTCGTCCCTTTCGATCTACATTCTCACAGTACATTTGTCCGCTCACAATCATAATATAAATGGCCCTTTTTAGTCAACGGTGGCGCACTACTAGTAGCAGTTTAGAAATTAGACCTGCATTTGAATAGCTTGGCCAAATAAGAAGTAGACTTTTTCTATAATATTAAACTATTTGGGTTGGGGTAACACGGTGAAAATGTGCTATTTTCTAATGGTGTGGTGGTACATATGGATGTTTTGGTCAAACTTCCGTTTAAAAGTGTCAATAGATGGGGACAAGATGGTGGCCGTAGGTAGAGAATTCCAGACGTTAATCATTCTGTCGGAGAAGTAAAACCTTAACTCCGGTCTTGCCCAAGCCACACGTGGTTTGACAGGATGCCTTCTCAAAGTACTGGTAGTTACCAGCCCAAGGGGAAAATCACGGCCCGTAACCTGATCAGTGAATATTATTTTCCCACCGAGGCATACATATAAAGAATAGCATAAACGAAAAAGTCAAGGGAGACTCGAATTTTCATTTCTGGCCTATTAATTATAGTTAGATGTTCGATGCCCTTTACAGTGAACTACGGGCTCGCTGTACTGTCGGTTGCGATCGGGTAAATTATCTGCGGTAGTTTGACGGTGACCGATCGCATCAGGGAACATACTAGTCTCGGCGTGTCTTTGGGCATAGGAAACAATATCTGCGCAAGCTCCTAGCATCAGAAAATTGCATGCCCTCTTATCCAACTGCTTACTGTTATTGCGTATGAATATATGAACGGAAAAATGGCTCAACACATTGAATATCGTAAGGGACTCTGGAGGAAGATTAAACCATACGGAAAAGGACTCTGGCGAGATTCACTAATTTGCCGCCGTTGCCTTTACACAGATACACTGGGCTTTCTGATTGGAAGGAGTGCGTATGCAGACGAGGCTTAGAGAATCGTGCTGCGGCGAAGAGGCTAAAATTTAGGGATATAAACTGACTAAGATAAAGGAATTATAAAACATGTATGAGAGAGTGATCTAGGTGAGGTTTGAACGAAATTGACCACATTTGCGAGCTTCAAATGGCAGTCTCTGAGGGTTTTATGGCACGCCTGCAAACAAAACGACTTCTATGTTCCTATATCATTGAAGTCCTAGGAAGGATGTGTTAATGAGGAGTCGAAAATTGAAATCATTCGTGGGATTTGCATCTATATTGAACGTTACTGTAAGAAAAAAATAACTCAGAGGTGATTAAAGATCAAGCCCCTTCGTGACTATTCTACCAATCTGTTAAGTCAAATTAACGTGCAGATCACTACTGTATATCCAGGTGGTGATGGCCCTATCAGGTCCTAGCCCTTCTTTTACCTAGCCTAACAAGCTGAGGATGTTGGGGTCACGTGGCAGCTTCAAGGCTTAAAAGTGAAGGTGAAGTTCGGTCTCTTGATAACTCACATTGTCTTTTTGTCATAGGCAGTAAAGGCTGGCAATTATCGGTATAGTGATCTTCCCCACAGATCGCACGCCGGCGCGGAGAAGGTGATTGAATTTGCTTTAGGTCTATGCTGTTCGAAACAGGCACGCTGCTTTTGAGATTGCTTGAAAATATTTGTATTGTACGAATTTGTCTATTTTCACGAGCACCTATTAAACTAGTCGCTTAGTCATCGAACCGAGTGCAGGTTATATCAGCCGCATTCAACGTATACGTTTTCCTTAAAAATGCAGAAGAAGAGTTTTTTCACTGTTTGCTATTTTCATCAATTTTTGAGCACCCTGCTTTGTGTCATTTGTCATAGTCAAGAAGCCAACCTCCTATTCATAACTTAACTCTACACGATTGCGCATTCGGTTGATTTTTTCCATGGTAGTGCCATTCCCGGCAAATTAATATTAAATAAAAACAAATAAATAACAATATCTTTATATCTATTCTCCTACAAGAATTTCAAGGGGTGAGTTTAACTACCCGGCTTTATAGTCTTGAGAGACAACGTTAAGATCTTCAAAGGACGACAACACAGTTTTAAATTAGGATCATATATTGACGCTATACTGAGACGTGACATACAGTGCTCTTATAGATTGGCCTCATTATCCATTTATCAGCAAATACGTCCAGAAAACACGAAAAATCATGATTTGCATCAGTAACTAGTTGCTGCGGAATGAAGGTGTTATTTTGCGACAACTTCCAACAGAACGCTACGGCGATAGGCGCAAATCTTGGAAGTCGGAGCATTTGCTCGAACTTCGAAGACATTGCCTTAAAACCTCATTTAAACCACATAAATAACTAAAGTTAAAACCACATTTGTTGGTCACGTGCATGAGCCATTTTAAGGCCCTACAGAGGCTCCTCTGGTAGGCTGGATTGCTGAAGCGGTCTTTCAACGGATAGAATATGTGGGCTTCCCCAAGTATCAAACAAAGTATTGGGCTCCTTTTGTCGCTGAAACTTTTGTTATTGTCAAGTCATATGTCATTGAGCTACTCAAGGAAGTAATGGACTGGGTTGACCCAAATATCCAATTCATGATGGGAGATGAAACAAACAACTAACTTCTTCCTGGTGCGCTACATTATCATGTAGTAATCATGAGTTTAAAAGTTTAGTCACCGTGTTGGTGAGCGAAACGTAGTATGGCAGAACAGAGGTATCTCAGCTAACAGGACAGTATGTAATCTTATATAGACTGGAACATTTAGTGGGGAGCGGCCTGTGTTTGCCACCTACAAATTGTTATGGTTTGTTAACAACAGCGTGAGTCAGTTGATAGGCTCACACTGTCAATAGTTGCGACGAGGAAGAAAAGAGACTGCAAGGTCGTCCCTTTGGATCTCCATTCTCACAGTACATTAGTCCGCTCACAATCATAATATAAATGGCCCTTTTTAGTCAACGTTGGCGCACTACCAGTAGCAGTTTAGAAATTAGACCTGCATTGGAATAGCTTGGCCAAACTCTGTCCTGCGGTTCAGTCCTCAAGCAAACCTTAGCAGTATGGCCATTACTGCCAACTTAAAGGACTTAAATTGAAGTCAGCCTTACTGAAGCCCGTTATGACAAAAAGGGAATAATCCGTGCGTGGAACGCGTTAGTGGGATGTTTGACTTTGTCAGACACTGCGCAAAGACCCACTTCTGTCAACTTGACATCAGGCTAATGTGAGTGAGGATGGAGATTCCGCTGGGGTGCGAAGTGGTTCTACGCAGAGGTCTCCGCTGCAGGGAATGACATTTGGCCCAGTGGGGGATATCGTCACCACATGTGGTCGTAATATCCTGTAAATGGCTGTTCGTGTCTCTAACTTCTGTTCACCTGCATTTCACAAACATATATTCGGTTAATAACGATGAGGTGGCGCTCGCCGATCGGGTAACGGAAGATACTCAACCCGTTGTGTCTTGGAGCTCAATGCAGAGCCCTCGCAGTCAGTAGCATAGCGACTCGTAACATATGCACATAATGAAGTGCTGACAAAAACAAGGGAGATACTGGGGTGGCAATTTCTAGCTTCTTAGAGTCGGCAGTCAGTCTTACGCAGCTCTAGATTCCACGTACCTGAAATTCGAACTCAAATTCTTTGGTAAACTAGCTCTAACACTGATTCAAGGGTTTGTTGTCCTGCCCGATGCCATCAGGAACAGCAACTTCGGTGGGTGTGTGCTCACCGATCAGGCTCCGAGACATGCTCAATCTAAAACGCATACTCCAAGAAAACTGACACCTTTGAAGAGATGGGTAAGAAAAGCCTCGGCGTAATCTGAATGCAGTCGTCAGCTGAGGACTGATGAACACACCGAACGGTGGGAAAGCAGGCTCCGTTACTTTTGGATCCTTGTCTTCCAAGGCTTCTGGCGTAGGGTGAATCCGAAGAAAAACTGTTACCTTCACCTATAGCACACACAAACAAGACGCGTTTACCAACATTTCAAAGCTAAAAGTGACATAGGAACGATTTGACTACTAGTAAAGCAGTGACATCGGACAGAGAGATGGCTTCTGACCACCGGACTAATCGATCTACGTAAGCAAGGAGATAGGACATAGGTCATCGTTCATGCGATTTTCACCTGGCACGCAACATTCGGCCCATCGAACTTTTATGTGCGATCGCATCTCATCCACTGAGACACAAATTTTGGGTGATTGTCATTTTTTTCACACTGCTGCCACTTGCTTGGCCATTCGCGTCTAGAACAGTTTTCCAGCTTCTCCGACGTAGTTCCTTTTTCCGAAAACGAACCTCATCGAGATAATTGACTTCAGACGTTTTTACCGTAGTTGTCGGGCATTTAAGCTCATTACCTGACGCCTAATGGTGGTCTGCGTGCTGTATGTGACTCGAACTCTAAATGGTGTGAAAAGGTGGCTTATGGCCCCCGAGACGTTCCTGGCATACAGAAACGCTCGCCTGGATGTACTCTCGGTTCGAATTGTTCTGCCGTCTTTTGCGCATACACCATTTGACGACGTTGTACGGGTATCCATAGTCTCTGAACACTCATCGGGAGTATTGGAATTCGGTGACCTTTTTTTCCGGCTCCCTTTAACGCATTTCAGCATACCGATATAGCGCCCTTACGCAATTGCGTTGGCGTATACCCTGATTGACAAAATTGTGCGGTTTGCCGTTTTCTCGAAACATCAAAACTCATTGTTTCAAGCCAAATTGACTGCTATGCCCCTAGATATATGAAGCCATTTTCATGTTTAGTCAGAGCAGTTGCATAGTTATTACTTTTTCTTCACGGCCTTTGCGAAGGCTACTGATTAGAATTGTACACGTATCAACTACCACGTAGTGAATTGCAATTCCACGGCAAAATTAAAAAAGATCGCACATAGTTCTATTGAGTGCAAATTGCCGGTTCAGACCTGTCTACAGGTCACCATACATAAAAGGGCTTACTTCCTCTCATTAAAAATTACAAATTCCGTTCTTCGGGATCAGCCGACACTCGGGTGTCACCTTTGGCTTTACGGGGTAGCGACTGTTTAAAAGTCAGAAATGGCCTTCATTGGGGAGGTTATTTTTTGAAAAACATTAGGCACAACAGTTAAGAATTATGTCAAATATGCGTGGAAAGGGTTTGTTAAAAGTACCACCTCCACCAAAAATTGCAGGCTGTCCTGCCCTAAATGTAGGAAGGGCGAGTGTTATGGCATGGGGGTCAATTATAGCGAGGTTGCAAACGACATTGAAGCCAGCTTAGATCCGCCTAGGCCAGCGTCAAATTGAAAATCTGTCTAGAATTCGAACTCAACTATATGGGAAAAGAAGAATGATACTACTCTGTTAAAAATAAAGGCAATTGATTGTAAATAAATGAAGACGGGGACAGGAGCGATGAATATATCAGGAGTCACTAACAAGCTTGGAGCTTTTAGGGTGAACAATTGCACACTGTGCAACCAAATGCACAGAAAATATTATTCAAGGTAGAGATAAAAGATGGAGAAAACGGTAAAAATGGGCTTCATATTTTAATTAAAGCTAAAATGTCCCGAAATAGATGAGAAGAACAGAATAATTACAGTTAGGATCGAACTCGCCATCTTGGTATAGACAGCCAGTTTTGCATTCCACCAGCGTAGGAAAGCATACAGAAGAGGGGGGCTGTTTTCCGATATTTTTGCTTATAAACCCTCTCCACCGGTCCAGTACATTTTGAAGCTGATGAGTGAGGTGAACTTCAGAAAAATCAGTAATGGCCGAGGAACGGTCATGGTTAAGCCTGGGAGTGGTGCTGTACAGGAATTGAACTGCATTCCTATATTCACAATTACCAAGACGATAATCCTACTTCAACCTCAAGTTCATAATTGCGGATGAAGCACCTCCTTATTTGAATGAAGTCATTATTATAAAATGGCAGTATATGGGATTTGAAAGTTCATGGTACGATTCAGCAAAGGGAGCTGCACTTCGTGGAGAACATGGTCTGGATGAGCGTGATAGATCGACTGCTGATTCCGACGGTATCCACCGTGTGCTGCACAAAACCAGGTGAGAGCAGGTCTGGCGACATGCGCGTGATGGAGTTTACAGTTATAGGAGACTTTTTACTGAACTTGCTTTTTCCCGCATCTTCATCCGCCTTGGCCTGATATTATGAGTGATTAAAGAAAACCAGAGTCGGCAGATGACGCATGGGCAAAGGCGACGGAATCTGCACAGGCTCATGGCATCAGAAAATTGCATGCCCTCTTATCCAACTGCTTACCGTTATTGCGTATGAATTTATGAACGGAAAAAGGGCTCAACACAATTAATATCGTAAGGGACTCTGGAGGAAGATCAAACCATACGGAAAAGGGCTCTGGCAAGATTCACTAAGTGGCCGCCGTTGCCTTTACAGTGATACACTGGGCTCTATGATTGGAAGGAGTGCGTATGTAGACGAGGCTCAGCGAATCGTGTCGCGGCGAAGAGGCTAAAATGTAGGCATATAAACTGACTAAGATAAAGGAATTCTAACCAAGTATGAGAGTGTGATCCAGGTGAGGTGTGACCGAAATTGAGCACATTTTCGAGCTGCAAATGACCATCTCTGGGGGTGTTAGGGCACTCCTGCAGACAAAATGACTTTTATGCTCCCTATATCATTGAAGTCCTAGGGAAGGATGTGTTAATGAGGAGTCGAAAATTGAAATCATTCGTGGGATTTGCTTCCCATCTATATTGAACGTTACTGTAAGAAAAAAAGTACTCAGAGGTGATTAAAGATCAAGCCCCTTCGTGACTATTCGACCAATTTGTCAAGTCAAATTAATGTGCAGATCACTACTGCATATCCAGGTGGTGCTGGCCCTTGATGCAGCCCCATCAGGTCCTAGCCCTTCTTTTACCTAGACTAACAAGCTTAGGATGTTGGGGTCACGTGGCAGCTTCAAAGCTTAAAAGTGAAGGTGAAGTTCAGTCTCTTGATAACTCACATTTTCTTCGTGTCATAGGCAATAAATGCTGGTTATTATCGGTATAGTGATCTTCTCCACAGATCGCATGCTGGCGCGGTAAAGGCGATTGAATTTGGTTTAGGTGTATGCTGTTTGAAACAGGCACGCTGCTTTGGAGATTGCTTGAAAATATTTGTATTGTCCGGATTTGTCCATTTTCACGATCACCTCTTAAACTAGCCGCTAATTCTTCGAACCGAGTGCAGGCAATATCAGTATTTTTCTTCTTTGAATTTTGGAAGATCTTTAAATTTTTGTTTCTTCTCCTGGTGTAAAATCATTAGCGATTTCAGCCACCTGAAACGTTTTTCTGAAGGCAGTTTTCTCACAATTGACTCCAGAGTCCCACTGGAATCGCGTTCGGATGCATAGTTTAATTTATTCCTGGATGTCACACAGAGAGAGCGGTTAGCCATATGTTTTAAATTTTTGTAAAGTAACAGTTAAATTTAGGGTTATGGCTTGGATTAGGATTATAAATCGCTGGACTATGTGTGAGTGAGAAAATTACTGGGCACACCTTTACGTAGGGACTATTGGTACCCGTTCTGCGGAACAAGCAATTATTTTGGGAATAATTGGACATACGTGGTGTATGGTGAAGTTCAGATGTAGAGGCTACAAAAATCTATGAGAATTTAGCATACTATTAGATGGAACTGCATTAACTAGATGGACCTATGCTACCTTTTTCTGTTGTGTCAGATTTTTGAATCACGTCGTACGGATGGCATGTCGATTAAAAATTTAGGAAGTTATTGATATAGCGAAGATGTCGGTATAGCTCATGTAGACTAATTCACCAATGTTCTAGGTGGACTAGGAGTAGATTAGAAAGAACAACTCGTAGACGCTGCTAAGGTGGACACAGGCGAAAGTGCTATTTTTGCTTGAATGAGTGGTAGAGGTAGAATAAAGGAAGTCAAATTTTTATAGGGTTAGCCAACCCATTACGATTACTTGTCTTATGAGCAGATTCAGGAGCGTTTGGCTGAGAAAGACGAGGGTTTACTTGAGAAAAAAGACCAAATTCTTCGCTCCATGGAGGTGAGATGATGACAATGGAAAATGTTTGCGTTTTCGAAATTAACTATTCGGAGAATTCGTTCTCATTGAGCAAAAAGTAAATCAACCCCGTAAGTGTTATTTCCTTCTTCAGCCTAATAATCGCGAAGTAAATTTCAATAAGGTGAAATTATTAATAAATATTGCTCGCTGTTGCTAGCTTTATACCTCTAGTGCTTATGCCTCGATGACTGTTTGCTCTCTCGAATGCGTCGAAAGAAAAAGAAAATCGAGCGAACGATGTGGACCACAGGCCCAGGTGGCAGGCTTTGACGTAGAAGGCACAGTAATAAATTGATGATTGCATTTGGCATCCGCTGATTGATAACACTACAACTGGATTAAATCCTCCTGAAACATGACCTGAGGAACAGTAGTCTCTTCCATAAATAGTCGAAGGGATACATTGATTAGTTTACCAAGCTAACAGGTAGATTTAAACCTAACAGACCCATGCAAAAATAAATTCCATTCGCTTAGTTTTTTAAGATCATTTGCACCCTACGGCCACGCAATCCAGAAATGCCCGATCAAGTGCACATTGTTGGAATTAAATTCTTTAAAGGGGCTGCACATTTTCTGACATCAGTCCTCACTCGATTGATTGTTAAGCAGCTCTTCGATTTTTGAATTTTTTTGGTTTTGGGAAGCCCACTGCATTGGAACATTTATGGGCGAGTGCGTTGGTGAACTTAAAGGCATTCCAGCTCGTATACTGAATGGTGGGCAAAGTTAGAACTCACAATGGCTACTACGGATGAGACAGGTAGGATTTTTCTTAAATGTAATTGCAACGACTATAGGTGCTGTCATAATGACAAGCCAATTGAGATGCGCATGATGTTCGCACCGTACAGTGGACGTCCGTGCACAGAGGAACCATTCAGGTTATGAAGTCAGGTATTTCATCACAAGAGTGTAATCCGTTTGTTTATTTTCTCATCGATATGACTGCCTCGTTCCCAGTTAACATTTTGCACCTCCTCTGCCTAGTTGTCCTGCAGTTATTGACGCAAACTTTGTGACTGGGAACTAGCTGGTCTTTGGCGTCCTCAAATGTTCCTACGAAGACATGCAACTAAGGATTGCCGGCAGGGTTTTCACGCCAGGGAATACTCTTGACTATTTGAATTCTGACAGGCTACCAAATTCAGGCAGTTTCTGAATAAATAATAATTAAATACTTTTATTTAATGTCTGTTTACAGACAACGTCAGAAGGAATATATATTGGGATCAGGCTAGCAGTAAAAAACTCCTGAAGGAATAGAGTATTTCGTTTTTCTAAATTAATTTTATTTAGGAGAAGAAACTGCTGCCCTTGGGGTAATAACAGATCAGAATGGTGATGCGTTCGTGCAAGTGCAGTGTGTTTTCGGTCTCGCTACATTTGTAAGGAATCGGCATTCTGCACCAGACAAGGGTGCAGCTGTGGACTGGTGCTCACTGCCTGCTGAAGAATTCACCAACTATGGGCTGCAGAGTCAGCGCGATCGCTCTCAAGATAAAACATGGGACTGGGCTCTAATTTCGCGCACTCTGTCGGGCTGGAATATAGATTCAACCGTATTGATATCCAGAATTGGTGAAATCTCTTTTGAATGTAGAAAACTAGTGATAGTTCTCTTGAAGAAGGAATAATTTTGCAAGATTTTATATTCCGGAGTAGTTTATTCCACATCGCCATTACGTTTACCGAAAACAACTGACGATACAGTGCAAAACTCCTCCAATTTTTTTCCTATTTTATTTAAAACGGCCGCCATGCTCTCCAACAAATTCCCGTGACAGGGTTCATACTATGCCATTCAATCTTGCATATAGTTGCGGAGAATATGTCCGCCACCTTTTGAATAATTTGACTTGTGATTATCCTACATTTTATAACCCTTGTGGGTTCGACTTGGAATCCGAAACTTCAGGCGAATAAAGCTCTAGATCTAGTGATCGCACCTACTTCTTCTCAAACCTTGTGGTGCTGCTTGTAATGTCCATTGTGTCCTCTTTATACATTTTTCTGTCACTCGCTCTGGAGCCCTGGTTAATATATTGGCATTGGCATTCCATGTGTATATACAATACGCTTGTAGCAACACCAGGGGGCCAAAGAAAGTAGCCGCTGTAAAGGCGCTTTTTCGAAAGACGCCTGCCGATGTTGTCAACATGCTCAGAGTTGTTGAATGACGATAAGGGAGTCGCATGACTTTTAACCTACCCTGGGGACCTACCTATATTTTCCGGAATGGGTTGTACTCTGTACAGTGAGACGCTGATAATTTCGTAATTAGTGCGCACGTCCACATATGTATGCTAGTAACATCCAATATTGCCCTTTTCGTTACTGTAAGGAAGTTTTCATAACGTCCCTTTAATTTTTCCCATATTTATTTTTACAGCAGGCATTCCTTTAACTAGCACACTCTGCGCAATCATTTGTAACATAGGTAGCAAAATTTTTCTTAACCCTCATGTTCAGTTTACTCGTATACTTAGGACACCGCAAATATTCGCGTTGATAAAAACAACTCTGACCTGCTTATCCTATCGAATTAGAGATCAAATTTCTAACTAGATTTTTCTTTGTTTAAGTGCAGTTTCCTGTTTTTTGGCACTGTCCTATTTCCCGACCACAAAATCTTTCACAATAACGCACTCTCACCATGCTCCATGATAAAGGACCTAGGCCTTAATTTTATCAATAAACTTACTTTATCACCTCATACAAATCGTATTTCTGAAAAGGCTGCGCAGTTATGCGTGTTCATATCACGTAATGCATTTCTTCCTGAAATGAAGCTAAGATTTAATTAAATCTTTTTCTTCTCCTGTCCTGGACTATTGCTGTCCTTTTTTAGTCTAATGAATGCCTGTGACCGCGGCGAAATGAAAACTGCTTAGGAAGTTTTTTATCGCACCCGATCTAGTATTTCTTACACCGAGAAATGTCAATTTGTGACCCTCGGGTTTTTATGGGTCAGAAGACTTGAAACTGGCCTTTAATTTGTGTTCCGCATTAACTTTAGCCATAATCTTTCACATATTGCCGCTGTCAACCCAGTAGATCGTTCATACGTCACGCGTAATTCATCTATATTTATTCCCCTGCTTTTTGCTTTGCATCTAAACGCTCCCTGTTTTTGCATCCAAATACACCTTCCTTGCTCTACACCTGAGGTCATCGCCTAAGTTGTCGGTATTCAACGTGAGATTACGTAGGAGCCTTGCCGCAGAAAGCACAAAGTTAGTGTTATCTGGTTCATGCCTGAACACTCAACTGCTGGAACTTTAAAAGGGCCTTCTGGGATTTAATGGCGAATTATGCATGCCTTAGTTGTTCAAATTCAAACTCGCACTTGGAATTTTACAAACATCTGTTTTTATTTGGCCCCTAAGTCCACTTAGATTACTCCTTCCCACCTGCAATGTTTATTTTCGCGGCGTTGTTACTTCATGTACTCATTTTAACCTCAGGCAATAGGTTGATGATCATGGCGGATTCCTATGTATGAACTCTCTGCTCGTATATTGTTTGGTCAGCAAATGAGAAGCATGGTCGCATCTCCCTCCACTATGATGATCTAAACAGCCTTTTATGCCTCCTCCTCGTTTGAACTCTACGTGAACTGTAATCGATTGCAGTTGGCTCCTTCCATCTAAACACCTTGACTATAGCCTCTACTGGCATCTCAAAAATATTATGATTCCACCTGCAGCGAGAAGCCTCAAACGGTTTAGGAATTTTTAAATAGAAGAAGAACCTGTCTTCTCCTCTTTACACTCTAACGTGCAGGGTGGTACCGCCCTACACACATATTGAAATTCCCAAAAGGGACAGCCATTTATCATTAAATAATAATCAAATCAAATTCATTTTGTCTTTTTTAACAGACCTGGAGGAGTTTGTTAACTGTTTTCCAACCGATTTCATATAAGATTCTCTTGTTCATAAAAATAAAACTGAAAACTGTAAAGTGTGTAATTATTCGCTCTAAAATTCAATAAAAAAATATATGATATATTTTTTACCGTGACGGTGTCCGAATGGGTACTTAATAAAACAATTTAATTATTTAACACACACTTTCAATTCATAATGAGGTTTATTTAGCAATGTCAATTTCTTCAAACTTACTCATGTAATGCATGACTTGCGATTCCAACTTCACTACAGATATATTCCGTAGTGCATTTGTGACCTAACGCATGTAAAATGCCGAAATTAACGAATGGCTGATAATTGTTCGCAAACCAGAATCAATGCTCTAAAATATTAACGAATAATCTTAAGTGAATTACAAACTTAAATAAATGTGATGAGTAATTTGGAAGTTTTATCGGTTTTGTGACTTCCCAGAAAATGAGGGATATATTTTCAGCTGAACATGAAATAAATCCCTTTTCGCTTTAAAGTGGAACGTTTTAGTTGCATTTATTTGCTTAAATGCCCAGTTATAAGACTGTAAATACACAACAGCTCTAGATTATCTCTAGAGTATCCGAATATATGCCCTGATTATTTGAAAATTGCTAATCTTTTGCCCAGTTCGTTTCTTCATTCCGGATTAACGGAAACTCTAGTATAGAAAAACTTATCCTATCATGTATTTCCAATTTAACATTAATGTTTCTTCGCAGTTTCTTGTACGTATATTGTTAACGGTTCTCGTGTTCAGCTTCGTAAAACAATACTTCAGGTAAACATGTTTATTCTGGTGTTTTGTGGCAAAAAATGTTAGCAATTTGCACAAAATAATTTCATCAGCTGAATTCTTTGCTTGTTTTTCTTGGAAAACACTGCAACTCCTTACACTTGCCTTCAGCTGAGTTTGACTGAATTAAGATCGAAATTTCCGGTTACGAAAGGAATTTATTGGAAACCTTTTTACTGATATAAATGTTCTTTCACAGCAAAAGGCACAAAAATGATGGACTACAATTGGCGCGCCGGTGGTTCAGTGGTAGAATGCTCGCCTGCCACGCAGGCGGCCCGGGTTTGATTCCCGGTCGGTGCATTTTCTCCAATTCATCTTCGGCAGTTCTCATTTTTGTAAAGACAGTGCCTTGCTTGTGCTAACCAAATATAAATTCTAAATATTAAATAGCATAGCAAATTTCTTGGATGTCCGACAGTTTTCGATTTCGCACAAATCCTGCCTGTTTTCCTTCAATATATAAGATTGAACATGTATTATTCTTCTTCCTTTAAAGGCTTTCCTATACCTCAAATACGCGCAACAAAACAAAACCACACGACCAAATATACGGTGAACTGAACTGTACAAAACAGACGGAAACCGGCGGGGTGTTTAAATTTCACTTTTCACTTTCGTTTTTCCTTTTCGATCACCATCTCAGCGGCCGTGGCGGTAGTCGAGTCCCCGCAGTTCAACGACCTACATCCTTCGAAGGATCAATCATCTGACAATATCCCCTTCTCTCTCTGTAAAGTCTTCTGATTCGGTGAAGTCAAACCTTTGTATTATCTATCGATATTGAATCCTTTCACAGATACCGTTTATCATTATTATTGTTCTACATTTCATCGATTACGTATTCTCGTGAATAAACAATCATCTTCCCTCTACATTTTGTACTTCTATGAGTCTTGATATGAATAAATCACAAAAGCAAGAAAAATTCGAGATGGATGAATCTCTTACAGAGCCTGCACTATTGGACTGTGAAGCATCATCCCCCTGTATCAGCGCCTAATATCGAAGGTGAGAGTCGACGTTCTAATGACGGAAGGAAGAAGGACGTTATACTGGTGGCACCGGTGTCAACCCGTACTCACCTCTTGTACAGCCCCAGACGTCCCACACTCAAAACCCTCCTATTTCTATGACAGACAA
This sequence comes from Schistocephalus solidus, assembly GCA_017591395.1. NCBI lineage: Eukaryota > Metazoa > Platyhelminthes > Cestoda > Diphyllobothriidea > Diphyllobothriidae > Schistocephalus > Schistocephalus solidus. The sequence goes on along the minus strand of WEDG01002015.1, from coordinate 222,081 downwards.
CCACCCCGACCCCTTCTAGCCCCTGATGCTTACCAACCGGGCCAAAACCTTCAGGAATGGCTGATCGAACTCTCCTTATTCCTCGCCGACGTTCCCCCAACAAACCACCCCGTTATAGGTTATAATTCCTCTCTCCTCCAACCCGCAAACTTGCCCTTACTGCAGGAGTTAACATTAAGACCCCATTCCCTACGGCAAACGCTCTGCTTTTCACCCTCTTCGACAACCAGTTAAGTCCGGGGACCGCCAATCAATGTTTTGCGAACCTTCGCCAGACTCGAAACCAATCTGTAGATGACTTCGCCCGAGAACTCGGTCGCTTAGCATCCCTTGCTTTCCGCAAACTACCACAGGTCGATCGGGATGAACTCATACTACACCATTTTGTGACAGGCCTCCTCAATCGTACAACCACATAAATTTTCGTCTTACACCCACTACCAAGTCTGACGGCAGCAATCAGCCAACGCAAGAGATACGACGATTTTCAGACACACGCAGACGTACAAAACATACCTAGCCATGCCAGCAACACTCTACCTGACGTACCAGCCCGACAGAATCGTCAACTGCCAGTCTGGTTCCCGAACTACCGCCCGGGTTGTCAATATTGTGCTGCCTTCGGATCCCGAGCCCGTCGCTGCGGACACAACTCCAACTTTTCCAACTTTCCGCTTTTGCAACCCCGACGATGGTCTCCAGGTTCAGTTGATGATCAAGGCGGGCTCTGATGGTTTTGCCTCTTTGATTGGTGGACTATGCAGTCGGCAAGGTCGCATCTCGATGATGATCTCATGACCTCAACTGTCCCCTCTTCATTTTGACCCTGGTGTCCACGATGAGTTCGTCCTCTCTCACCTCCACTGGTGGTTACAAACAGTAGCTCTGATTGCTATATTATCTCTCACACAACAAGGAGCGTTCCGAACCCTCATAAGTTGTCAGCAACATCACAGCACTATCCCATTGCATCTAGCTATTAATTTTTTAGTGAAGCAGTTTTTTCTCCTTTTTTTAAATTGGCGGCTCGCTGAACTACGCCTCTGATTTAACCGTAGGAGTTTTTTTACTGCTTCTTTTCTAGTTCACCGTTTATGTTAAAGATTGTTGACTATTGTTTTAAAAATGGCAAATCGTTCTGAATCGGATATGCCTACCATATTGTTCATTTCTACTGTTAATATTGCTGCTCACATAGTGCAGCAATTATCCACTTTTTATTTATTTAAACCGCGATACTAAGTTTGAAATGATGGGGCTCTCTGGGCCTTAAATATACAATTTATTTATTTATTTATTAACTGTAAGTCTAAATATGTTATCCATTCTTGCACCCAGATTACCTCAATATTTTCACCACGTACCGTAGATATTGGGCACGCGGGATATAAAAACGCGCACTCATTGATACGAGAGCTAATGTTTCAGTCGTAAATACCTCTACGATCCCTCCATCCATATACACGACGGCAATCAGACCTTACAATAGACCGAGCCCTAAGACTGCCAATAACCCCGATAACAATCACGGGTAAGATACAGTTTCGGTGCGGCTTTTTCTCTACAACGATCCAACACGGCTTCTTAGTCACCCCCAACCTTGATTGGGATTTCATACCAAGGGGTGATTTCCTCTGCACAGAAGACTGCATTATACACGTCAAAGACTGAAAGTTAAACCTGAGAACTGCACCAACCCGTACAAGTATATTGACAGAGACAAACACCGATCAGATATATAGAGCGGTGATTGCAGCAGTAATGTTCCAACCAAAAAATATTGACGAACTGTTATCTCAAATTTCCAATGTAGAACCCCACCATCTGATAGAGCTCAAGTCTATTCTATAAGCATTCCCCGATTGGTTTGCCTGGGTGCCTTCAGAAATCGGACGCACAAATTTAACGCGTCATGTGATTGATACAGGTTCGGCCAAACCACTGTGGCAACCACCCCACCACATCCCCATCCATTATAAAGCAAAGGTCGAGAAGCTGTTAGACGAACTATTGAACGCAGACATTATCCACCCCTCATCTTCAGCATGAGCATCACCCATTGCCCTCGTCCCCAAGAAAGACGGTAAACTACGGTTGTGCGTCGACTACCGGCGGCTAAACGCGGTTACCGTGCGTGACTCTTTTCCGTTCCCCCGTATCGATGATACACTAGACGCCCTAGGCCACGCAAGACGGCTTTCAACCTTGGGTCTCAAGTCCGGATACTGGCAGGTTTAAATAGACCCCAAGGATCGGCACAAAACCGTGTTCATGGTATTCCAAGACCTTTTTGAGCTCCAGATACTCCCTTTCGGATTATGTAACGCTGCCGCGACGTTTCAACGCCTCATGAAATAGGCCCTCCGTCATCTATTCCCCCACAATTGTCTTATCTACTTAGACGATATAATCATTTTTGGCCGCACTATATGCGAACACAACGCTAACCTAAACCTAGTCCTCACAGCCCTCAGAGATGCGGGTCTGACGCTGAACCCTAGCAAATGCGTGTTTTTAAGACCAGAAGTTAGCTTCCTGGGATATAGGGTATCACCAGGACAGATTGCTACAATCCCCGAAAAGATAAACCAAATTCAAAATTAACCGACACCGTTGAACCAGACTCAAGTGAGGAGCTTCGACGGTTTAGCGTCATACTACCACCGATTCATCCGCAGTTTCGGATGTATAGCCTAACCCCTCCATAACCTGACAGAGAAAGGCAGAATATTTAAGTGGACCTCTGAATGCGACGAGGCTTTCCGTTCACTGAAATCAGCACTCTGTTCAGCAACAGTCCTTACGTTACCTTGTACGCAAACCGACGCTCCAACTTTCATACTAGACACTGACGCTAGGGGTTTCGCAATGGAAGCCGTCCTCTCCCAGACCGATAACCATGGATTAGAACACCCAATCTGTTTGGCCAGTCACACGCTATCGAAGACGCAACGAAATTACTGCACGTTCCGACGAGAATTTCTAGCTATAGGTACGTTCGTTCAACAGTTGCAACACTTCCTCAGAAGCAAGCGCTTCCTGCTACGTACCGACCACAGGGCACTCAAATGGCTACAGTCATTCAAAGATCCACTGGACCAGTTAGCCCGTTGGCAGGAAATCCTACAAGACTTCGACTTTGAATGCCAATATCACCCAGGGTCAAAGCATACGAATGCAGATGCTTTTTCCCACCTAGGGCCGAATACACCACCTATCGAGGACACTCCAGAAGCCATAGTGAACGCAATCAGGGTCAACGAACAGACACGAGATGTCTGGTCTTCAGCCCAACAGACAGACCCAGACACTTCCGTTATATACCAACACATTCTACTGGGCGGAAATAAGCAAAATTCACAACAGATGCTCGGTTCCAGCCAAGGCGCAAGACTCCTCCTTGATCAACAACAAACGTTTGCGCCCCATAGTACCGGGCTCGCTTGTGGAAAGTGTAATGACAAACCTCCACAAGGAATTAGGACACATAGGACAGACAAAAACAGAGCTGGCAGCTCGAACGCGGTTCTGGTGGCCACAACTTCGGTCGTCCGTTTCACATTTTTTTCAATCCTGAAACACGTGTGCTACAATCAAATTCCCTTTCCCATCACCGAGGGCACCCATGCAAACGATGATAACTGGCTTCCCGGGCGAACGCGTTGACCTGGACATTATCGGGCCTTTGTCAATATCAGTACGGGGTTACGAGAACACATTAGTCATGATAGACTATTTCACTAAATAGGTCAAAGCGATACCTTTGTTGCACCAAGACGCCCAATCCGTGGCAAATGCCATAACCCGCGAATGGGTAAGCCGTTGGGGTGCACCCCTGGCATTCCATTCCAATTGCGATTCTAATTTCGACTCCCGGCTCTTTCGAGAAGTTTGTCAACTACTAGATGTCCACAAAACTCGCACAAACCCTTACCACCCAGAAGGAAATGGGTTAGTCAAGAGAACCAACCGCACACTCAAAAACACACCTAGCTTTCCTACAAGAAGACCACGAACACGATTGGGATATTCAACTTTCATTCTGCTTTCTAGCTTACCGCGTTTCTATACACTCCACTACCGGTTTTACACCACATTTCTTGAACACAGGTCGCGACTTACGCCTTCCAAGTGATTTAACTCATCATCTACAAACCGCAGACCCAATGTTAACCACTGAATACGGCATACGCCTACGTCAAGTTATTCGACAAGCACATAACGCCGCCCAGTCCTCGATACAAACCGCTGAGACACACCAAAAGACCAACTACGACCGTAAATGCTCGGGACAACCCTTCAAAACTGGTGACTCAGTCTTACACTTCAACACTGTACCACCCCGTGTCATAGCCTCTACATTCCACCACCCCTGGCGAGGCCCTTTCATCATTTTAGACACTTTTCCCCCTGCCAATTTCCTGCTTCGGAAAGGAATTTATTGGAAACCGTTTTATTGATAAAAATGTTCTTTCACAGCAAAACACACAAAAATGATGGACTACAATTGGCGCGTCGGTGGTTCAGTGGTAGAATGCTCGCCTGCCACGCAGGCGGCCCGGGTTTGATTCCCGGCCGGTGCATTTTCTCCAATTCATCTTGGGCAGTTCTAATTTTTGTTAAGACAGTGCCTTGCTGGTGCTAACCAAATATAAATTCTAAATATTAAATATCATAGCAAATTTCTTGGATGTCCGACAGTTTTCGATTTCGCACAAATCCCGCCTGTTTTCCTTCAATATATAAGATTGAACATGTATTATTCTTCTTCCTTTAAAGGCTTTCCTATACCTCAAATACACGCAACAAAACAAAACGACACGACCAAATATACGGTGAACTGAACTGTACAAAACAGACGGAAACCAGCGGGGTGTTTAAATTTCACTTTTCACTTTCGTTTTTCCATTCCGATCACCATTGTAACGAACCACAGTTCCAACAGAATTGTTTGAATAGACTGGTAGCACTTTTCGCGCGGATCCCGGATGGGAATGGTGTGATCGATGGTCTGTGAAGATGGCCGGTGTTCCTTCTTTCCCTACCGCTGACATCTCCCCTCGTTACCGCCGTCGTACCGTCTCGAAAGTCCCTGACCGTCAGCATCTCCACGACCCTCACCCGCATTTGCGAACAGCACTGCACTCCCCACCGGTATCTAACTGATCATTCGTGACCACCTCCCACTCCAAGCGGATCGATTGTATAAGTCCCCAGTATTCGCTTGTATCTTTATATTTCTCTTTTACTATCTACAATTTGTTACTGTTAACATAGATACCTTACGTCATAAACTTATTCTCTCCTGCTATCTATACATGTGTGCATGATGAAGTGTGTAACGATTCTGCCGACGTTATATGGCTACAGATTGTCCTAGTGATATACTCCACAGTGTGTGCTATCTTTGATATTCTCGGCCGCTACACCATCTCAGCGGCCATGGCGGTAGTCAAGCCCTCGCATTTCAACTACCTACATCCTTCGGAGGATTAATCATCTGACAATATCCCCTTCTCTCTGTAAAGTCTTCTGATTCGGTGAAGTCAAACCTTTGTATTATCTATCGCTATTGAATCCTTTCTCAGATACCGTTTATCATTATAAGTTTTCTACATTTCATCGATTACGTATTCTCGTAAATAAACAATCATCTTCCATCTACATTATCTACTTCTATGAGTCTTGATATGAATAAATCACAACAGCAAGACAAATCCGAGATGGATGAATCTCTTACAGAGCCTGCACTATTGTACTGTGAAGCTTCATCCCCTGTATCAACGCCTAATATCGAAGGTGAGAGTCGACGACCTAGTGACGGAAGGAAGAAGGACGTTATAGAACTACTCACTCCAAATTTGATCATGCATTGTGTGATTTAGGTCCCCTTCTCTATAATTTTTGCTAACGACAATATTGTGGCGGTGGTGGCTGCTGTCTGATTTCCGAATGCCAGCACTGTACTGTGGTCTTTTCTGTCAGGGGAGGACCTGCGGGCAACAGAGGGCATCAGGGTGTACGCACAAATGGTGCTGAAAAGTGGCCTGATACGGAAGAAGGCTTGACAACAGACCCGAAAACGTAGATAACTGAAAACCTCGCCAGGTCCTTACCGCAAGATTTGGTCAGAGGCACGAGGACCATGTATATACCTCATCTGTTGTCTATTATTTATTTTCTTTTGCAGACAGGTTCGCCAGTCGACTTCTATGATGACCTGCTAAATGGATTGAGATAGAGAGTGTGTCAGCCAACGACACTACAAATATCAGAGTAAACCGGAGTATCACCGATATTTCAGGCCTAGAACCGATGACAGCATACCACACATGACGATACCCTTATGGGTACCCAATACAATTATTCATTTATTTATTTGCATGGTCTTACCCTCGTCAAGTAATCCAAAACAACCTACGAGACAGGCTCTACCTCAGTAGTCTCCTGTTATAATTTATTACCTAAAACCGTCTCTGAAAATGCTGGCGCCTGCTTCAATGGAAGCTGCAAAACCCCTATTTTGCCAAACAGGTGAATGATGGCTTAGTGACGTGCAAGGTCAGTTGGCACTTATGAATGTTCGATCCCACGGGGTCAACAAGGTGTGCAGATAGTTAAGCAGAGAACAACTCAGAGACCTCCACATGGGAATTATGGGAGAGTGCGAGCCCTCAAATAAAAACAATAACACACAAAGAAATGTTACTCAAATATAGCTAGTAGTATTCTAAATGAATTATTGTTCTGACGTCACCCTTGCAGCTTTCAGTTGGTGTTAAAGCACGCACCATTATATCGATCTAACTTTCGCTTAAAAGCCTCCAGGGATTCAGACATAAAACATCCAGGGGAAGATTATTACAAGCTTCTACCACTCTTTTTGAGAAGAAGTACATCCTAGTGTCTAGCCTAGCCCCAGTCAAACGTAATTTGAGATTATGAACTCTGAAGTTCGTTGTTGTTGCTAAATGGAAGAAATCGCATGGGACGAGACAACAGTCCTGAACGCGTAGTATGCGGAATGCTAGTATCAGGTCTCCCGAAGCTGTCTGTAGCACAAAGGAAAGAGATTGAGATTAGACAACTATGTTTCATATGGCTGTGAGCCCTGTCCAAGGACGAGTTCGGTTGCTCGCCTTTGAACATTTTCGCTCCCCAGGGTCTCCAAGCTTGGATAGCGGACTCCAACTGCGGCCGCATGAAGGTTCCGAAGACTTTGGTGAAGCAGCCATCATTGAAGGCTGCAAAAGCTCGTTTGACGAGGAACAGAATCGGCATGGCGGACTTCGCTACCTTTGAGCAATGTAGTAAGGGTTTAGGCGAGGGCGTGATTCATACTCACAAGTCCTTTTGGAAATCCACTACATTCAATGGTATGCCATTTAGTCGGTAGACCGTACGATTCGAAGGATTGCTTTTTCCGATTCATATGATGTTGCACTTACTCTTATTGACCATTTTTTGAGTCGATTTAAGTTTGCCTGCAAATTCTCTTCGTCAGCTGCAGTTTTATTAATGCGCCATAGTTTGAGGTCATTGGCGCATATGGCAATATCGCAGTCCAGTTCACTGGCACAATCGTTGATTTAGACTGAACAAAATAGGGCCGAGAACAGAGCCTTGGGGAACACCACGCTCAACTTTAGCCGACTGTTTGTCGCTGATATGAACAGTTTGCGAGGAAGAGAGGCAAGTATCTTGCCTAGCATTTGCGTGCTCCCAATAATAATATACAATAGGTTCAGGCAAACTGAAGGAGATTTAAGTAAGTTGGAGAGGAATACCACTGTTGCCAATGTCAGGCCACCTCCCCTGCATTTATCCTTATGCAAGGTCGAAGCCTATGACAACTATATTTGTCGGCCAAGTACACAGAATAGGTTTGCAGACGAGTTGTTAAGCGTATATTTATGTGAAAGTTTGCAGGTCAAGCAAATGTCTGTGTTAGGAGGTCTAAATGAGACAGATTTCATTGGAAATCTGCTGACATACAAGGCCCACCGCTTTCTCATATTTTTTGTTGGATTAGCGAATACTAGTTCTAGCGGTCTCTCCTGGCGTGTCCCTTCTCCGCCTCCTCGCGGGATTGTCTAAGTTCTATTCATTAACCCACACAGACTTCATAGGTTGTGATTGTTCAAGAGAAGGATTGGGGTTATTAATTAAACACAAACTTAAATTCTCTCTCTTGGATGCTTTATGACCCGATGGACGCTCTTCTATCTGTTTTTTTTGTAAGACCCTATTTCAAGCGTCCTTAATTCAAGTGGTTTTTGCTCAATCTCAAAACGTCCGAGGATAGGACGAAGCCTTTACCGTTGTGCAGAGCATGCGCATAAACTCAGCGCAGTACGTGTATGGCCCACTAGCGAATACCACTAATGGGCGTTTAGATAGGATTAAACTTCTTACGAAAAAAGGCCCTTGATAATTGTCGGCTAATTGAAAATGAAATCGGGTTTAATCAAAAGATGGTTTTATGAAGAGCCATTCCATGGCGACTAAAATATCCGATCTGAAAATATATCGTGAAGACTTAAGCCAGGTAATTACTTATTACCCGGACAATGCTGGCCCAGTACTACTCTACCTGGACATAAAAAATGGTCAGAGAATTGAGATCAAGTGAAAGCAGGGAGTGGATAGATAAATTCCAAAAAATAAGTTTCTTTGCGTATGACAGCAAACATATACTGACCCACAGTTCATTATATAAAGAATCGATGACGGAGAAGTCTCAGTGTCGAGACATATGGTGGGCTTCCATACCTCGAATGCCGAGTCGGTTAACCTTTCCCTTCAGATACAGGCAGCCCGGATGTAACCTGATACAACCATTTCGTAACATGGGAGATCAGAACTGCTGTCTTGTACCCGGACATTTCTTCCAATTAGCGCCAACCACGAACTCGAGAGGTCATCGTTTCAAAATACTTGTGATTGTGGCCTGGCTTGAAACACGGCTCTTCTGTTTGTTCTGTGTCACCTTCTTATTCTCCTCTTCTTCTTCTTCTTCTTCTTCAAGAAAGTAGTCGAAGCTTGGAATGCGCTCCATCTGGATGACGTGATGGCTGCTTCCGTCGGGGTCATTAAGCGAAAGCTGGATCGGCATAGCACTGTTAACTATTATACCACCAGATACATTTGTTCTTGACCCATGCAGAAACGATTTTTTTATTTTTTAAATAGTACTCGCTATAATGCAGGATCATTTTAACTGAATTTCTTACAATATCCAATTCATCTCATCTGCTTACTGACATGAGCCTCTTACCCACAAACTAGTTGCCACCATAAAATTTCAATAACACGTACTAACACTACTTGCAATATGTGAACAGGCGTTTATTGTTACTCTTTTTCGATTAGCCGACGGCTGTTCCTTTTCCGAATGCAATAATGTAAACAACCTTTTTTAAATTTTCCTTGTATTAGTGCTTATTTGCCGCCTTGAAACCAATCGGGTGTTCAAAGGCGTTCGTCTATCTTTCCCTTAATAAATTGCACTGAATTAAACATTATAGTGCCGTCGAATTGACTCTGAATCACTCTTACATAACTGCCGAGAACAAGTAAATTATTTGGCAACCAGTTATTCTCTGAGGATAACGCGCAAACGAAGTGTATTCATTCCGAAAGCGGAGCATAGTAGTCTGAAAGCAGACAAGTTTATCATATTATTGTCAGAGGAGGATCCTGCTGCATAGTTATAATTAAGGGGAGAGGCCAAGGCCCTGATCGGGGCAATCGAAAAAAATATATATATGATAGTTTGTTGCTCACCGATATCTTGTGAGCAACAAACTATCATCATATACCCGATCGCAACCGACAAAGCAACGAGCCCGTGGCTCAATGGTAGAGCGTTCGACTCAATTACCAAAGTTCGCGGGTTCGAATCCCAGGTGTGCCACACTTGGGATTGGGTATGACTGGCTGATGACGGCTAATAAGCCAGAAATGGCCATTCCGACCTCCCTTGTCTTTGTCGGTTCCACTATATATATATATATATATGGCAAGGTCCCCATTTCAAATATAAAATCAATCTCACAGAACGTCACGTGCACGCACCGCTCCCCCGGTGCATGCCTCGAACGTGCGGCCACAGTGTTCCCGTGGAATGTGATTGCCCCATGTCTGAGAGACGATTGACTCTTATAGAACGTCCTTCTTGAAGCGGATAGGACGGAATATTAGTCAACCCGTATGCCAGACTATAAATACACGCAGTATCGTTTCAGTGAAAATGACTTGTTCTCGTGGCCGATCGTATTCTGTTTATGGCATATTAGTGCTTCAGATAAAAGTCGAGCAGGCTCGCGGTACTGCTGAGCACCAGGCCAGATCATACGGTATCTGACCTGGTCTCTAAGATAATGGCCATCGTGTGGATTGCACTGGCATTACGAAAACCGGAAATCCCGACAGCAACGCGCTTTTGAGCCTGTTTTGCAGCCAGGATTTCCAGGTTAAACTCCGCTTAGTAGTAATTGCCCCTTCGTGTTTAAGAATACAAAACACGCGTGTGGAAAGAAGAAAAAGATACGAGGAGACAATCTGTTTTGAGATGAGAAGTCATCAAAAACACATGACAAGCAGGTACAAAAGGTGCATGACGCCAATTTTGATGGGGACGGTGGTAGCAAGCGTGATTTTATCGGACGGAGAGGGACCACTAGGAAAGAAACAAAAAGAACAAAACTAATCGCAGATAGAGTGGACTGAATTGCGACAACAGACAAAAGCATGCAGATCGTGGAATATTCCGGGATATAAATCAATTTGTGCGGGTTACAGAAAACAGTTAAATGGTCTTATCTACGTCAGAGTAACCTGTGGATCTGCCCCCTGCCCACAATATACGTTTAGACTTCTGAAACATTGTCCAAGTAGGCATGTGGAAGTGGCATCACATTGTAACTAAAGGGGCAACCGTTGACATGGAGACAAGCCATCATTCCCGAGGGTGCAGTACAAAAAAAACGTACAAGAAACAGACATTTCCGGGTTTTCCTCAGTCGGTGGTAACTCTGAGGATAAACCGGGTCTTGAGAAAAGCACTAGCAGTTGAGTTCCGAAATCACGTTTAGCCCAGTTTGGAGTGTGGCGAGCTAACGAGGCTACCGATGCTACAAAGAGGCCCTTTGATATTTACTAATAACCAGTCAGGGAGAAAGGCAAAAATAGAATAGATAAGAGCGCAGATTAGTTCGCAAAGTTGGTCCTGTCCCGGTGACCTGTCCACGCAGTTACCTAAGTAGAATATACCTTTCGCCCAGTTTCACATTCACAGCCACTCAAATATTCGAGCATAGACTCATTTTATGTAATGTTTAGCAATAAATTAAGACCTGTTCAAGACTGTACTACTACTACTACTACTACTATTATTATTATTATTATTACCACTAATACAGCTATAGGAAAATGGGGAGTACTCCGTCAACAAACCTACACGGCATGAATACTTCCTGAAGTCGACTTCAGAATCCGTCTAATGATGTGAGGACTGATAGTTCGTGAGCTAGAACTGTGTCCAGGGGGGTAAATCTGAGTGGAAACGTGCGGCGACAAGGCCGAGTCCAGTCAATTGGAGATGAGATCGTGGCAGCCCAAAACGGGCCGTGCTGGGCCAGAGCGCGAGCGCATAACCTACTGTCGGACATGCGCGTGGTGGCAGGCCTTAATGTCACGTCGGCAACAGCACCCAATCCCATCATCTGTTGATTGACCGTTTCGGACAGTGCATGGGAGCAGGAAGAGAGCGAGGCCGACACTGGGGACTCCACGTCTACGGTAAATCAGCATATTACTCAGCATAATGAGCATGGCGCGCTTGAATCTATCACGACGTACTATCGGTTGTGGTTCAAAATGTTGCCAACCGACGAACTGAGAATCAGGCTATGCTGGTTCCTTCTTTATGGCACTCTTATTCAAGTGCGATCCTACTTGCTGTTACTGTAGCTTGGTACATTTAGCGAGGACCAAATGGTGCGTAGAACGCATACGAGAGCGCCCGCGTCCATTTCCGATCATCTTGACAGTATCTTGTCACCGGAGCCAGATAGGTGAGAGAGGACAGTGTGGTAGATGCTGTGCAAGCCTGCCTCGCTGTTAACTGATTCACACGCAAGTCACGAGCATTGCGAATACTCCGCGGGACACGCAGTGGGTGTCTTTGTTGGCCACGGCCGAAGAGGATAACAGACGCATAGACTGCTTGAGCCGTGATCCGTTCTCGGGTGAGACCTAGGCACGCAGACGGGTGTGGAGATTCTCTATGGGCATAACTCTACGACAGTTGCATTCAATGGTTCCTGTCCGCATGAAGACATTCACCCACGCTCACAACCGTAATCTGCTAACTGTGTGGGTGGGTGTTACAGAATAAACACAGATAGGAATTGCAAAGACAGGTGAATGAAAAGGGGTGGGTGGTAGGGGTCGTGGTCAAACTTACAGCCTCACCCTCCAGCTTCATGCTTTTTAGGCGATCCAGCAGCTTGTGTGCGGTGAAGGCCCCATTGCGCGTCTTCTCAACGACCTTCTGGTAAGGTGACACCGTCTGCGTGCCCATAAATACCAAACCCTGGAGAATGAGGGCAAAGGCAGGATGGTTAATCGTATAAGGTCAGGGGGACCTGGACAGTGCATTGTTCTAAGGCAGACGAATATACCAAGGGGAGCCTAACATCATGTCAAGTATGTTGCCGACCTTGAATAAAAGCTGTCAGTACTAAAAAGTCATCATGGAAGAGGTGGAAAATATTTGCGCAAAAACGCGCTTATTAAAACATCAAAAATATGGTACGGAGCTGTTGATAACAGTGTCCACCTTTGGAGGAATTCTAAATAGGATTTACTCCTTTCACGGAATTTTTTTGCCCAGGTTGATTACAGGCGAGTCTCCAACAGTCACCAGGAGTTCCTATCTATCGTCGTGGTTCCCTAGAACTTAACCGCAAGGTAGCGACGATAAGGGAGCCTACTTTCTGGTGTATTGCTGTTGCGATGTCACGGTGCCATCATTGAACTTAACGATGCGTCTGTGTGTCCGATCTCGGTCTGTGCAGGAGGAGTACCATGACTTAGGCAAGCACACAACGGATTCGAGAGCAGAGGTCCCGTAAAGGTAGCTAGTAAACAGCACATGATACCAGGAATCACTCGCAATACAGGTGTATTTGCGCCCAAGTCCAGGGCAAATAGGGCTGGGCTTGTGGTTAGGCTTAGGCTTAAGTTAAGTGTCATGTTTAAGGTATTTTAGGGTTAGGTAAAGGGTTAGTGTTAACTGTAGGGTTAAGATTAGAGGCTACGGTTTTGATTTACTTTAGGGCCAAGGTTAGGGATAGGACATTGGGATATTTACCCCTCCTGGAATTATGCGCAGGGCCACCTTTATTACTTGGACTGGGCATTCCTATTCTCTTGTCCTGTTTAAGGAAAGTCATATAAGAAATCCCCACCAAGTAACTAAAGACAATTTGTCGACAAGCAAGGTATGCCGAGGGGGCAGTAGCATGCTGCTAATTAGGATAAAAATCGACAGGAAGATGCAACCCACAGAAAGTGCAACATGATCTTACCTTTTTAGAGTCGATCTTGGCATCCATGTCAGCGCTGCGGATCAGATTCACAATCCAGCTCTCTGCGTCGTCCACATTCATGTTCAGTTTCTCGGCCAACATGCTGAAAAAAAGTGAGTAAATCACTTTTAGGTGCGGTAGAAGTTTTTATATGAGACGGACGTTACTGATGGCAATTGTCTGCCTATTAGACTTCTGTTAATGCATCGTATTCAAATTACACTCATGTATAGGTATCAGCATCGGTTTCGTCGTAGTTACTACCATCGTTTATAAAAATTTGTGATCGAAATCGGAGTGATTAGTTGGCAGTATACGGCAAGCTATTATTGACTACTTATTTAACTCACTTGATGATAAAAATGATCTTTTTCAGACAGACTGTGTTTAAAAGCGATTTTATTAAAAAAAACAAGATATTTGGGCAAAGAAGCTACAGAGCATAACATTCAGGTTAAGTGACGCAAGGTATGTTTGCGTATTTATGTGCATTTTAAAATGCGGAGACCCCAACACAAACGAGAAAAAGGTACACTTAGTTCCTCCTGAAACCAGGAACCCACATTTTCGGTTCACGAAACCACAACCCTTCCACGAAACAAGGACCTGCTGCTCAAAAGAAGCAAATTCCTGTGTATCTTACCACAAAAATATGCATTTTTAGACTAGCCTTTCTGTCTGTGAACAACCCAGATCTAAGTCATAGGTAGAAAGTCTTGGCATATCTCGAAAGTAACTGGTACAAAGAAGGAATAAACTTGACTGAAAGAAAAGCTTGGTCTGGTGCTTAATAAATTCATTGACTCGCGCACGAAGTGTGTTGGCTAGGGCAGAATCAAATTTACAGGCTTTTCTTCCTATCGACCATCTTTCGAGTCTATATGGACACAGGTACAGTGGTTAACATGATTAAATAGCCCGTCTATACTTGCCTTACTCAACCTTGAAAGCAGGAAACCAGGCTACAATGAGAGGGCATCAGACCTTTCATGAAGGCATGTTGCTGTAATGACCACATTAGTAGGGAGGTGATTCAACCAGATCGTCAGTTCGAGGAAATACCAGTTTAGCCCGTCAGTTGGCCTCCTCTCAGACCACGATCCCCCGCGCGTCATGATGCGAGATGGATTGGACTCAGCCTTTCATCAAATACCAATGGCAAGCACGAGTCTAGCCAGCAGAGAAGATATTGGATGCAATGAGACGTGTGATCTAACTCCTCCGGCGACTTGAGTCGCGAGCCTGTGTGGCTCTCCTTTTGGTACCAGCGTAACCCGCTTTAGGGAACATACCCAGGGCCCATAATTGAAACATTGCCGGTATCCTCCTCTGTTTACAAGCTGAGATTCGGTTACCAAGGCTCCAGCTACAGCTATCCATAAAGTTATTTTAGATACACGAAACAGAGATTTATTGGTATAAAAGCAGGAAGAGAAGAACGTATGATGCATAAACAACCTCGGCAAGACGCCATACTTTAGGGGAGAATACCGCCCACTGAAGTGAAGTCTCGATTATTTCAACCAGGCGGTAGCCAGCCGCTTCAAGCCGTTGCTCAATAGGATGAAAATCCTCGATAAATTACAGTCGAAAGTTCTACCGTCGCGAACGACGACGGTCCACCATGGGCTCCGAGGCATGGCGGACGCGGAGATTGACTTTCGTGTAAATTAGTTCGTAGCGATAGTAGACGTGCGCAGCATCTACCGCACTCTCTTCACCATCACCCTCCTGGGCCCCGTGTCATGATAGAATTCAGACCCGGGGCGCGGAGAGGGCGCAAGTGGCTGGCGCGTCGGGAACCCCCGCATCTAAGCGTGCCATCACACATCCCTTCCCAGGTGTAGCATTTTTATGGGTGCGCAACCCGAATAAGATGTGTCGTGCCCAATCCCCTTTTGGTCCAGTGTATCTACCACGTGGCCCGTTGTAGGGAAACACAACATATTCATGTGATCCATGAACAGCTGCACTGTTCCCGAGATGATCTTGCTTGACGGCCCAACGCCGCAGCAGTCCATCTCGAACCTGAAGAAACATGGTCAAACCAGGGACTACCAAGATCCTACTAGTTCTGGTTGGTACAATTAGAGAAAATGGTTGTTCTACCCAAAGAAGGACAAAAGCTTACTTTATGCCAACACAATTGTGAATGCGACAGAAGGCCTCGAACATGAGTAATCGAGCGTTCTCCATGAAATCTTCGTAGCAGCCAGTCAGGAAGAAATCATTTGGAATCACCTGTACAGATTTTTAACAGAAAAAGTGATTAGCGTTACTGTTATTACCCAAAGACCTTCAAAGACACCCAGAAAAGTAATTTGTCACAGGGCGACCAGCGATAAGAGGCAGGACGACGGCGAATGTCAGGGTATCCTGAACGTGTCGAAAAAGGATTAGGTGCGTTCGGTACAAAAGTGCATAGGTTCAAATTTGAGACATTGCTCATAAGTATACTCGCAGGACCGATAGGACAACATTCGCAGCTTCGAGAGCAGATCCTCAACCTTTACTTTCGATGAAAAAAGGCAGTCAATCAGTAGGATGTGGGCAGTCTTCTGGAGTCAGTTAGTGGGATTTGGACAGTCTTCTGGAGGCTATGGAGGGAAACGGGAATGGCAGGACGCGACGGATGAGTAACTTCCGGCTTACTTTGGGCGTAAGGCGAAGTAGATGTGGGACACAGCCACTGTAAGTTTGCATGAAATTAATGTACTTTATTTGCGTGGCGGGGAGTATGTGTAATCTGCCGAGTTGTTGACTGTGTTCGTTTCGTCGTTCCAGATCCACGATGGTAGATGTCCCTTCGCCCTCTTGAACAGGAGTCAACTTGTTTCATCACTGCACCTCATCCCACAAGAACAGGTGAAGGACAAGCAACAGACGGAATCTGTTTGAATTAGAGCTTCTCCTTATCTCAAAATCGTAGAATTAAGTCCACCAGAGGCTACAATAGCCAGGAAAGTGATCAAGGCCGGAGAGGTACTAGTGAGAAGAACCATCTTTTTTATGGTAATCCACATATTTGTGGTCTAGTCAGACGTACAGCCCACTATTTTTGACCATCATCCTTTCCGAATAGCAGACTCCCCCTCCCAAAAAAATATTCCGAATTCTCATTAAATGCTGCTTTAATACAACCCGGTGAGCAAATCCCTTTGGCTCTGCTAGACAAACAACCAAGAAAGGTGACTTGATGGTTTAAAGGTGCAAAAAATATGGATGGTTGTGCACCGTCCGACAGTATTCCCAACTCAGAGGTTGAGTTTTACTGTCAAGCGCCATCGCCTGCAGAAGCCTAGTGTGGAACCGAAAGTTCTCACTGGGTATCCTTAACATCGCAGGACCTTTAGATCGTCACAGTTCGTTGCGATAATCGGTGGTTGCCCATAGCAGCGGCCTTCTACTTAGTGGATCGGGGTTTGAGGCGGTCGCTCGTTTAGTCTACTTGGGGTCAGGTGCTCCCGTGGGGCAATGTCAGGAGGTGGTAAGCCACTATACAACTCTTTCTCGGCGTCAGGAAGTGAGTTTCAGCGGAAGTCAACGATCCGAGGTCACAGTAAAGGCCATCTTTGTTCAAGGCTTCAAAATCCTGCCATGATGTTCTGTTGACCTGCGGGTGATCGAAATGTTCCCTAATGGTTGCTTCCGGAGGACAGGGAACAGTCCTCAGGTTATAATGCTATCAAAGGCCGCTACAACAGATGATTTGGTGCACACATTCCTGCCACGGAAGGGAAGCTCCTTTACAATCCTCGTACGAATTGGTATCATCATCACCATTGGTGGAGACAGTAAACAGATTAAATGAATTCAAACCTGGAGAGACAGACGGAGTTGGAGTTTTGATGAAAAATCGGTCAATGATTGTTCAGGAGCTAACTGACAATCGCGGGGCATGAAATTCATGCAAGTTAAGTATAAGGCAGCTTGTTGAACTGTCCACTGAGTCAGTCAGTCAGTAGGAATCGTCGCTGAGGTCATTTCTGCTGTCGAAACTCTGCTTCTTTACCGGTAACTTGCGTTCAGTCAGGCCAGACTTTATGGGCAGAAGCGAATTGACACCAAGGAGATTCATAAAAAAACGTTTGGTTTCAACCGGTGACCATCAAAGTAACTAAGTGCCTATCACTCACGAATTTGTTAAACCTAGACGAGTACAAACACAACAGTTCGAACATCGATTTCGACGAGATCCATCGAGTGCCCTAAAACAGGGTGGGTGCAGAGATAGTGACTTGCTCATGAATTAGATTATAATGATGGCAGACTTTTGCAGCATCTACCAAGTCAAGAAGACCGGAGGCGGGATCGGGCGCAAGTAGCTGGCGCGGCGATAGCATGCGCCTAGGTGTGTCATGCACCTATGTGACATTTGGTATGGTTGTGCATACCCAACAACGTCTGCCATGCCCTAACCCCCATGTTTTTCCAGAACATTTACCGTTTGACCCGTCATAGGGGGCAATGGCGAATACATACACAAAAGTAAATACGCAACTTGGACGAGCAATGGTTAGTTAAGTTCATCTACCTCCTGGCATCGCCACCAACCACCGTTTCAAAAACTAACAGTAACTGTAAATCAATGGTAGTAAACTTGCAGGCAGTTTTGAGGCCTCTTTAACTGAAACCGCAATCGAAGTCAAAAGTGACGGTCTCTAAAAAAGCACGGTGGGAAAACTGCGTCAAACCACAGCAAACCGGCTGTTGCGAACCCAAAAAGCCCAGCACGTCCTCTACTGATAAAGAAAAATTTCCGGCAGAGTGAGATAGGTTTTGGTGAGAGAAAGGAAACAGCAAACGGTTGGCCCTTCAGTCATATTTCAGCTGAATTGTAACCATACGTCTATAACTAGTGGTCAAAAAAAATACCGTTTCGCAAATCTTGATTTGTTGCTGTGCGCCATCAAAGTCAAACTTGACGTAAAGGCACTCGAGAAAGGCGGTGATTGGATCCCGATAGGAGTAGGATTCCTGCTGAATGAGGTGGACTACATCGCGTAGTTGATTTTTCTTCTTTTTCTTGTCTGTGCTCACCACGACGCAAACCACAACATAACGCAGAAGATGGGGAGTAAGCGTCTGAATTGCATTCAGGTGACTAGGAAGAAAATATTAGTCAAATATGATTGACTGCCAGCAAGAGTCTCTGCAAATGTAACACATAATAATAATTGATAGTCAAGAGTGAACTAAATCATTTAATCAATCGGTTTCTCCACTAGAACTGCAACAAGCGACTATTACAGCTCAAACACAGCGCGAGTTTTGGTTCATAACTACCCTTCACAACCATTCGGTATTCGGTCTAGCGTTCTTCAAGGTTGTATCCGGTCGCCCATTCCATTCAACCACGCTATCGATTGGATTCTTAGGAAGGCTCTGCATGAAGAGGACGGTGTTTAGCTTCTACCAGGATGCCGGCTGACTCATCTCGACTACGCCGATGATATCGCCTTACTGCCTTCAAGTTTTGGTAATTTGCAGTCTATGGTGTCGCGAGTGAATGAGGTCGCAGCGAATAGGTCCATGCTCCTTTGCATTGAGCGCGCAGTCGTCAGCGAAGAGAAGTTCGTGGATGGTGGCTGTGGAGACACGCGAGCGGAAGTGCATCCGTCTTTGGTTGAGGAGTCGGCCGTCCATCCGGTAGGCGATGCGGATCCCAGGCTGCTCATCACGGCAGGCGTCCATTACCATAGCAGGGAACATGAGACTGAATAGGGTGGGGGCCAGTACGCAGCCCTGCTTCACTCCGTTGGAAACTGAAAATGCTTCATATACCGTCCCGTCATCAGTGACGCGCGCCGTCATCCCATCATAAAGCTGACACATCATGTGCGTGAACCGCTCAGGATAGCCGAATTTCTGCATAACTTTCCATAGTCCGTCGCGATTTACTGTGTCAAAGTCTTTCGTCAGATCCACGAAGGTAGTGTAAAGGTGAGTTCGCAACTCCTGGCACTTCTGTTTTAGCTGGCGGGGGGCAAAGATCATATTGGTTGTTGCGCGGTGTCGTCGGAAGTCACAATGGCTTTCCAAGAGCAGTCCCTGCTCTAGGTGACCGTTAAGACGATTGAGAAGGATACGGGCGAAGATCTTCCCAGCGATTTTGAGCAATGATATGCCTCGGTGATTATCACAGAGTTGCCGGTTCCCCTTCCGCTTGTAATAATGGACGATGGTCGCGTCGTTGAAATCCTGAGGAACTTGTCCTTGGCGCCACATCTCCTGGAAGAGTGTTGTGAGTTCTGCCATAAGCCGGGGCCCGCCGTGTTTGTAGACTTCCGGTGGGAATGCATCGGATACCGGTGCTTTACCGCTGGAAATCTGCTGCACGGCCCGGATGGTTTCTGGTAGGGAAGGCGACAGATCCAGCTCATTGTTCGTGTCCACTTGAGGGAGTCGGTCAATGGCAGCATCGGAGATGGCTGATGAGCAATTAAGGACACTTCTGAAGTTCTCGGCCCAGCGCTTCAGAATTTGCGAATTCTCTGTCAGCAATGTTGTGCCATCAGAGCTGAACAGCGGTGCGGTCCCCTTGATACAGGGGCCGCAGATGGCCTTGATGGTTTTGAACAAGTTTTTCACTTCATTGCGGTCCGCATACCCCTGGATTTCCTCAGCCTTTCGGACACACACACACACACACACACACACACACACACACACACACGACAGTTCTACCGCTGTAGTCCGACGATGTCCACCGTATGCTCCACAGAAGGGTGGTGCAGGAACGGTGACTCGCGCGTGGATTAGTTTTAAGTGATAGTAGCCTTGCGTTGCAGCTACCGCACTCTCTCTTCCTGCCCCTACTTAGCCCGGTGTCAAGACAGTCTAGAAGACCGGAGATCGGAGAGAGAGCGCAGGTGAATGGCGCGGCCGGGGTCCCTAGGCCCTTGCCGCCCCCTAGGCGGGCCACCACATCCCCCATGTTCGGCATTTGTTATGGGAGCGCAACCCGAATAACGCCTGCCGTGTCCTGATGTGGCCCCCGTGTTGGTCCAACGCATCAACCACGTGGCCCGTTTAGGGGGCACAATAGGTGGGACTGTCGAGGTTCGAACAAGGGCACAAGGGCGTGGGAAACGACGGTCATAGCACTGAGCTATCGCCGCAAAACACACATAAACACAAAGGATCTTGTAACTTCCATTATATTACTGTTGTCACCTGTTTAGTCCATAAATTACTCAGTGTACATATTGGCCATTGTGTGCCCCCAGGAGATGCGTTGGACCAACACGAGTCAGATTGGGGCACGGCACGTGTGAGTTGGGCTGAGAGCCCATAACAAATACAACACATTGAGTGTGGCAACACGCCTAGGCGCATGTTCACACTGTGCCAACCACTTGAGCCCAAGTTCAGCATCGGATGGCTGACCGGTTAGGACAGTGGGCTAGTGAAGAAAGGATGAGGTCAACTCTAGGGGCTCCGTCCCCATGGCACTCAGAGAATATTTCTCACTATAAACAAGCTGGCGCGCTTTTAAATTATCCCGGTGCGCTGAAATCTGTGACTCGGAAGGTTGCCAACTGGCGGAATAACTCGGTGCTCCTCTCAGAAAGGAGATTCAGGCTGCAAAAACTTTGGCTCAATGTGGCCTCCATGACGCCAAGTTGGGAGCCGAAGCGAATAAATCTGGTTTCCATGAAGTTGGC
Organism: Schistocephalus solidus; assembly: GCA_017591395.1. Classification (NCBI taxonomy): domain Eukaryota; kingdom Metazoa; phylum Platyhelminthes; class Cestoda; order Diphyllobothriidea; family Diphyllobothriidae; genus Schistocephalus; species Schistocephalus solidus. The sequence continues at coordinate 200,819 of WEDG01002015.1, read as the reverse complement.
ACAAACCACGCGCGCGTAAGAGGCGTAAACGAACTGTTTGGCCTTGCCAGCCAGCGCGCCCGATGGCATGTCGGGTCCTTTTAACTCTGCCTTGACACCGGACTTAAGCGGAGGAGAGAGAGATAGAGAGGTAGATGCTGCGCGATTCAACGTCCCTGTGCTCACCATGCTGAGTGTGGAACACGGTTTACATCGTCGTTTGCGACGGTTCAACTGACCTAACGGTCAACAGCAATATACTTTAAGTCAATGCTCGAAATCCAACAATGCAGACGCCGAGTTAGTGGAAATTCTGAACTAATTGTAGTCCTCAAAGGTAAGGAGACTGGAATCCAAGTCAACGAGCTGTCTGGTAGAGTACAGGCAAAGCCGGTACTGATCAGATTTGGAATTCGCGGATACCGCAATTACAAACGATAAAAGAGAAAATATATGGGATAAATTAACATCTCTTTAAAATAATACCCAAATCATAACCACAAATAAAGCGTTCAGTCACAATTAGATATTGTTATTCCATGAAAATCACGCAAAAATTTAGTGCTTCTTAGCCTGTTTACTGGCATTTTTAGAGTAATGTAATTAAGAAGCAGATGTTAGATTCTATAGGCGGGCTTGCCTTAATAACGTAGCTAAGCGTATGGCACTCGAACAGAACAACTGTGTCGAATCAACAACAGACGGCTATAAGGATGACTTGTAGGGCCGCCTAAACAGGACACGGTAATAGGAATGCCACGCGTATTGTGGACAGTTCCTATTCCCGTGTCCTGGTTGGGCGGCCATACAAGTGATCTTTACCCCGATAGGAATATAGAACAGACCATTCATTTCTTACTTTGGGTTGCTGAGGAAGAAGTCAATGAGCTTTTCTTTGCCTTGACTGTGATTGAAAAACACGAAGAGGGACCAGTGGAGAAGCCAAGTTCTTTGTTGGAGTTGTGTCAGGTAGGTTTGGGCAGACGGATGGAGCTTCGGAAAAAAGAAAGAATCAAATGTCTTGGGTACATGGCTTGGCTCAAAAGCAAGAAAGTACGCTTTTACGGTGACGATGATCGAGTTCCAACAAAAGATGAGGCATCTGAATCACTGACCTCAACATCTCGTATTTGCATGACGTGGATGCAAGTAAGATACTGTCCACCATTTGAAACACGGTGCGGTGAAGACGTTAACAACTGCTGCCACGCTTAGTGTTTCAATCCTGTTCTAGTTAGATGGCGTGTATCGTTCAGGTGTAATATGCCCATATCAAACGCCTGTATGGAAAGCATATCCAGAAATATACGGGCGCACCGAAAGTAATCATAGGGAATGCGAGGTCCGATGACTTTCACTTAAGGATAAGTAATACAAACCGGACAGTGATGGAAAAAACATGGCTTCTGTCAAGAGCCATGTTTCATGTTGCAGTGTAGCTTCCGAAGTTCTCTACCTCATAAGAGCAGAAGCATAAAGTGTATTTACATATTACTATCGAGTATCATTATCAAATATAATTATTACTGGCGGCGTTACTTCCCTTCCCGAAATGATCAAACCTAAAGTTAGAAAAGAGTTCTGAGATTATTGAGCTTAAAAACCGAAGTGGGAGTAGCATTTTCAGAATTGGCTGCAAGAGGTCATTTATGATTAACTAAGACCGACACGCACAAGTAAAAGTGTGGGAGCCACGTAGGCCAATCTGAAAAAGACTTGGACTATAGCGCAGGCGATCGTGAAGCAACAAAGATTAGAAGGTCGGAATAGCGTAAAACAAATGAGTAAAAAATGTTAAAATATAACCTCAATATACGTCTTACTCTATCATCACTCTGGCAATCAATTGCATCCTTCAGCTTTTCCAGGTCATCCAGAGCTTCATCCCAACTTTGCACAAGAATTTCCGAAGCCAGTCGACCCCAACAGGCGTGGAGATGGCGGCTATCACTGGGGCTAACTAGTTGCCGAATGATGCGAAGATAGTCAGACGCGATGTTGTAGAGACCACTGTCATAGAATACCTGCATGTTGTTTAGAAAAAGGAGGGCCAGTTATTGGATCCTAGACGATGCATACGAATATGCGAGACTACGTACGGCTAATGCAAAAGCAAAAAGACCATATGGTCCTATGATGCAGATAAGAAGATCAGAGCCAGCGCCTTTTGATCTCGGATTCCGATTGGGAGTACCTCTAAGCTGGTTAGTACGTTGCAACCATTTTGAGTTCTGGGTGAAATTGCTTAAAAGTGATTGAGAAGCGGAATTCGCAAGATAAGCCATAACATTACAGGAAAAAGTATTTCTAGCATAATGGTCCCTATATGCTTATCGGTTTTCAAACCTTTATTGAACAAGAGCGAATTTAAGTGGATGGTAAAAGTTTTGCCGGAAATGCTAAAACAGCATTTTCGAAGATACACAAGGCCGGGTACGTAAAACGCCTGTTAGCTTGAGTACTCGCTGCCAGCGCGTTTACGGATGGTGAACCGGCCTCTACTCAATGTTAGATGCAGAGCAGGCTTTTTCGTTGTAAAAAGGCAACGACATGGTTAGCTGGATTAAGGTCTTGCATTAAAATACTCTACAAAAGGCACAGGGACTGACAACAGTATTGTATCAGGACGAGCATAAGCTGTCGTCAAAAGAGTTCTCTATGCCTACGTTTCAGTTTATTTTTCTGCTATGCGGACGCAGTGCAAAGTGAACGCTAACCGTCTACATCCGCGGTTCGATTCAAATAGCATGGCTCGCGCAGCGTTAACGTGCCAGACGCGATGTACTACAACTTTTATGGCAGCATCCTCCATAGTAGGTGTTTGGTAGTTAGATAATTCAGTCGATCCACTTGAGAAAAACTCAGCGGCCTCGGTGTCATTCACGCCCACGAGAGCAAGGGCAAGGTTAGAGGACAGCCAACGCTCTAACCCCCTGTGCTACGAGGCCCGACCGAGATCCGGGTTTTATCTTCTTCGAGGTAAGTTACCCGTCCAGGCTACTGTAACACATGGAATCCACGCTTCTGATTGATTAAGCTGACTGCATATGCAGAATTTCCTAAGCAAGCAATCTAGAATCCACCAAATGACTACCAAACTCAACTAATATGCTTTTGGTATATTTGATAATTAAGTGCACTATTCATTGAGCTTGGTGATAACCAAGTGTATTCTAGATTAATTGCTTAGGAAATCCTACCTATGCAGTAAGCTTACTGTATCAGAATGTGTGGATTCCATAGGTTGCAGAAGGTTGAGCGGGTAACTTTACCCGAAGAAGATAAAACTTACGACTCTCGGTCGGAGCCTCATAGCTCAAGCGGTTAGAGCGCTGACTGTCCTCAAGCCTTGCCCTTGCTCTCGTGGGCGTGAATTCCACCGAGGCCAACGAGTTTTTCAGTTAGGTTAAATAAATGGAGCGGTGTCAGTATGCCGTCGCAATGACTCCGAGTGATCGTTCCAGTGTATGTATTTGGTTCAGTTTCCGAAGCGATCCCTCAACTGTCACCCAGTCTCAAGATGTATGGGTGTCTGATTCTAACTGCGATTGCAATCCACAACCCACTGAATTTCATTAGAAAATAGTGAGACTGAAGAAGCGAGAAACAGATGAGCAATGCCGATAAAGACAACGAAAGTAAGAAACAACTGGCAGCAACTGCCTTGTGACAGACATTTACATGTGCTCTCCAACAGTAGCCAATAACCGGTCACATTTATTTCTGATGACACAACGTGGCGAGGCAGAAACTGTACCCGCAGACTGGGGACAAGGCTTTCGTTATAAAAATCTTTAGAAAAGGTTAAAGTTCCTGCAACCGACCTCCTCTAACGACTTCCGTTTAGAATGTACGACAAATAACCAGGGCAAATTTCGGCAGGGGTCAGGATATATTGATTAGCACTACACACGCTGTCGAATCTGCCAACATCTTCACTGCTATTAACAGCTCACTCATCTATTTCGTGGATTTTGCCTTTGACCCCTTCTATCGACATCCCAAATCGTCGAGCACGGAGTTACATGCTAACGAAATCAATTCATTTTATTCAAGCCTACTACTATAGCACAAAGACTAAAACCTCTGTAAATGTTGAGGAGAATGGCTGCCTTTATTGTTTTTAATTTCCGCGGAAATTAATTGCTAACTTGAAGTAAATCAGTTTGACCTAAGATTTATAGGCGCAGGCGGAAATTTAATAGGAAAATTCGGGCGTAAGCCTATCAGCCACAGCGGGAGTACTGTTTAATATGCATTAAACTGCCATCAGGAGACCAACAGTATATATTGAGGTTAAAAGATGCACCATACTGGCAACAGAGGTACTAACTACAAGCCCAGAAGCGTGTCAGATATTCTGCCGCTGCATGACACACCTGCGAAGGGTTTGGGTCATCTGTGAGTCCTCCTCTCTCCCCTAGCATTTCCGTGTGCTTTCTGTCGGATACTTCAGTTTTTAATTGCTGCTTCCTTTATGCCACCTTCAGAATCCATCCGAGCTGCGTCCTTTCGCATACTCTATTCCACATAGTGGTGCACTGTGTCCATCAGCATGCGTTGACGGATCAACCTGCTGCTTCACGACAGGGGTCGTGTATTACAGGTTAGGACTACGTTGACGACGTTGCGATGGAGGGAACTCCTTTGCGGAAATTTAAATTCATTTATGGGTGTGAAGGCAGCGGAATCTTGCTTGAAACATAACTCTTCCAGAGCAAAGATAATTGCCCTCAGCTTCTATGTAGAGGTAACTTATCCGGTCACAGAGCAGAAGTCAAACCGATCATCATGCAATCCAGGTATGGCTGGCCTTCGTCGGATCTCACTAAGCCCTCTGAAGGCGGCGGGAGACCAAGATTAAGACGAAGTTGTGAGTAGATGAAGGTTCATCGATGACGAGCACTTGGTATAGTTGTGAGACATGGCCTTAGCAGTTAGAAGACGTCACCCACCTGTGTGCAGTCGATCGAGTATGTTTGCACTCAATCCCTAGATCGCGTTTTCAACGGATGGTTACGCATTCGCTCATTCCCACTCGTAAATTGAGGTGGTGTGGTAGAGCGCGGTGCCGATCTAGATTCGTTTACAACATAACCTTGCCTGCAATTTACCCTGGACTGCGAAGGCCTCAGAGGTGAAAACTTATCACGAGAGCTCATCGATATATGTGATTTTTAGTCTGCGGTGTGCCACCGACTGACTGCAGTAGAAAGCAATGCGATGGACTCGCAGAGTAAAGCCGGTCGAATGACTCACGATTAAGGTCGTTACAAGTAATCAAGCAAATATGCGTGTCAAAATGTAGCAATTAGCTCGTCTCCTGCAGAATGTCTGTCGTTTCTACACACGCAGTCATCCCTACACAACTGATGAAGGATAATATTGCGCAAAACGTGTCCGTTATCACCTGGCCACACTATATAACACACTGAAAATGTACAGGTGGAATGGGGAAGAATATAAAACAAGGATGGCTGATTTAAGTTAATGATGGGTGAAATACTGGCATTCACAAATGCGTAATAAAGACCGGGCCGTATATTCAGTAAACGTCTCTTCGTGAACCCAAGAGATATTAAAAGACCACGGTGCACTACAACTTCTGGTCCCACAAAGATCAGAAACATTAAACTTTCGAAGCCGAAAACTTGACTTAAACGGACGTCCGAAGCGTGAATAAAATATTCCAGATAAACTGACTTAAGACCCCAAAAATGGAGAGCAAGATGCTCCTCGAAAGGAAATTTTCAATCCGACATAGCCTTAGCCGATTCCTGATTTAAAGTATACTTAAATGGTAAATGACAATTCTACGATGTTTGAGCTATATATTTTAGCTGTCCTTGGTATAAAAATCCTCTATAAGATAAAAAAAGGCGTTTTGTCGTCTAAATTCAGAAGTGGGTGCAACATACACGAGCGGCTTCGAACATGTCGTCAAGCATCTCCTGCTTAAATCCATATTTGGCCTCAAGATTTTGGAAAAGCTCTTTAGCAACTTTACACTGAACCATTTCCTTCATCGTCTCCGTGCTGAATATGTTGTTGATTGGGGCCATTTTCTCCTCAACCTCACGAATTCTGTCCACAGCCTCCTGACGCTTTTTGACCATTTCTAAACCAATACAAGTTAAATCAGAGGATACCTTCGGGGAGCTCGTCTGTATCATGCAGAGTTTTGTAAGTACATCCGGCAAAATCAACCATGGATGTCTTCATTAGTAGATCCAGTTTGGTCCGTAAAATCGAGTCTGCATCGTACATCTACATGTTGTAAGCAAAAGTAAAGACAAACATTTTTGACTGAAATATACTCCAAAAGTGGAACGACCAGATGTCGATCGAGGTAATGACTGATCTTCTTTGTCAAGTCATACTCAGCCATTCCGAACGGACACAAAATAACGTGAAAGCTAACTGAAAGAGCCGCGCTGAAATTTGGTACCACAAAGCAAATAAGGTGGGGTCAAAGATTCTCAAGTTTATTGTATTCCCCACTTTAGATATAGCATATGTTTTATTTGGTATTCGAACTGATTTAATTTTTTTCTTAACGTACGGCACTGTTTACAAAGCATAATTAGTGGCATTGATGAGGTGTCATGTTTATTTTTCCTACGTCGAAGCTACCACACCGTGTTTTACTGAGAATATTCAATCATTTCACCGCCCCAGTAACCCACCAGAGTTAGAATACATATCAAATGGGTCAACTTCTATCAAAGGAAGGTCGAAGTAAACAACTTAAAAGTTGAATCAGCTTTTTCGGATAACCTTGTCGAGGATAGGGAATGGAAGAGGCTGAATGACGAACCCCGGTGTCTGACATAATTTTAAAAAATGAAATGCAGAGCAGGAATTTTTGAGTAAAGTTGTCACTGATGGATACCTTTGTCTAGAAACGCATTCAAGGCGCCAAGAAAACTAGTCAAATGACTTATCCTCAGGACACGATAAGATTTGGAGAAAGACCTGTTGTATCCTGCAGTGGAGAATCAGCAGTTATTTGACAGTTAAACGCGAAGGAGTACGCGAAACAGAAGCCTCGTACGCCTACTGAAAACTAGTGAAGACCTATAAATTACTGACGATGGTGCATGAATGGAGGATACACATTTTGCTAATGCTTTGGGTGCATTTAATAAAAATTTATTTATGTATAAAAGCAGAGCACCGTCCATAATGTATAAATCCATTCTTACGATTGTCACTTATTTTAGGATATCGTTCGTCTTCGCGTTCGTCTATCGTCCATCTACCCAACCAACAGCCCATCCGTCTATCCGTCCGTCTATCCCTTCATCCGTCGTTCGTCTATCCGACCGATAGCAGACTGTGCACAATCGCTCAAAATCCTCAACTCCAAGATAATTTTAAATTGTTTCTTATTTGAAGACCCAATTATCATCCCCTAGCAGCACCAGCCCCGCCAAGCCCCCTTTGTTCCAGGGGGCCAGAAGGGGAAAGTCGACGGTTTGGTCCCCTTAGGCTCCCTCACAGGAGAAAAATGCACAGCGGGACCCCATGATTTCCTTGCAGTTGCAGCCCCTTTTCTGTATATCGAACGCCCAGCGTACATTCTTTCCCTGATAATCGGCCACTTTTGATGCACCCGTAATTTTGGCACTATACACGGCCCAATTTTATGCAATTAATAGGTCTTCCGTATAGATCTATTCAAGTCATTCCTGCGCTGTACCCACTCACTCAATACAATGGACATGCGCAGAGAAAATTCGCGACGTATTTTATTATTAAATAAGATAAAACATATATGCATGCGTATGAAAAGCTTGTTATAGTCTGTCGAAATTGCTGTCCTTTTCCAAAGGTGGTTCCTAAAATAAAAAGAAATATGCTAGTTACCGAAGGATAGATGAACATTATGAAAATAATTACAAATCACAAACACCCAAGTCATAAATAAAATACATACCACTGCAGTGGTCACGTTAACGAATCACCAACACCAAAGTCAGGAATAAAATACATAGTTTTTCAGTAGTCACGTTCACCAATCACCAAGATCAAAGTCAGGATTACAGTATATACAACTTTAGTAGTTACGTTCACCAATCGCCAACACCAAAGTCAGGAATGAAATCCCAAACAATGCCTCTGTGTGCCCGAAATACGTGGTTTGTTGTTAACGTTTCGTTATAAACACAACCTACTCTCATTATAGCAGCAGAAGTTACAAACGGAATGCAATCACCCTGCAACAACACGTCGTTTATTAATGCGATCTCACCGATAGAAATTATAGTTTTGGAAAAATATCGAAACATTCGATGTTTCTTCATTAACTCATGTTTCCGTTATACAAACTATATCGGGATTATAGGCTTCAACGAATGTCCTTAGTTGTGGTATTTATTATACTATCGATCTCGCATTTATAAGGGCGATACTAAGGATGTCGGATAGTGAAGAGGTCAGCTGCTGGGAAAAAAACTGATACCTTTAATTGTTATGATTGTGCGCTGGGCTAAAAGAAGGGAATTGTGTAACTGTTGGAAGGTATGGTGATGTGCATGGTGAGATATGAGTGAGTGGGTAAGAATGTATGTGCTAAGTGGGTGGTGAGATTTGAGTGTATGTGTTGTATGTATGTGTAAGAGTGCGTGGGTTGAGTGTGTGTGTGTGTGTGCCCCCTAAATGGGCCACGTTGTAGATGCGTTGGACAAACACGGGGGCCACATCAGGGCATGGCATGCGCTATTCGGGTTGCACTCCGCTAGCAAATGCCGAACATGGGAGTTGTGTTGGCACGCCTAGGGGCGGCTAGGACTTAGGAAACCCGGCTGCGCCAGCCTCCTGCGTCCTCTCCCACCTCCGGTCTTCTTGATTCTGTCTTGACACCTGGCTCAGGTGGTGGAGGAGGAGAAAGTGCGGTAGCTGCAGCGCAAGGCTACTATCACTTAAAACTAATTCACACGCAAGTCTACGTCCCTGCTCCACTCTTCCATGGAGCCTACAGTGGACATCGTCGGACTTCGACGGTCGAACTATCGTGGGTTGTGTGTGGGGTGTAGAGGTACTAGTTAGGGGCAGCACCACATAGCTTGCATTTGGTCGCTCCATTTGTCTCGTACGGGTGGTGAATTCTCCTGTGGCCGCCTCTAACTGGTACCCAACTCTCACCTGTGGCTCCTCGAAGTTGGGTTCTTCCCAGCGGCCACTTCCCGGGCAACTGTCACGACCGGCGGGCTAAACCAGGTGAGGATCTCCGGTGTTGTGTGTGCCTCCACACCCGGTATGTCTGACTCCCGAACTTCTTACCTCCCCCCTCTCAAAAAGTCCTACGGTGGGGGCGACAGCAACCCCGTAGGCGGCCCAGACTAACTCAGGTCGTTTTCCCACTAAAACAAATCCGTGACCCATAGGGGAGTTCGGCAGCCGTCTTGGATGTCCAAGCAGTCCTATTTAGGCATACCACTGATTGCCTCCTCGCGGAGGAAGGGGCTAGAAAATTTGCCCTAAAAAAGTGCTGGGTCTCACGTCTTCTGCAGCCGGCCGCGGCTCGCAGATCGCAAACTACGCGGTCGTAAAACTCAAACAAACAACAATACTCCCCGTCCCCATCCCCCTCGCCATACTCTCCAGGCTGCTCGGGTGAGTCCACTCACACTAGCAGCCTGGAATGTTCGTTCCCTTTTAGACAATCCTAGGAGCAACCGGCCGGAACGGAGGACGGCGCAAGTCGCTCGGGAACTGGCGCGCTACAAGGTGGACATTGCTGCTCTCAGCGAGACCCGATTCTCTGAGCAGGGTCAGCTAGAGGAGGGGGGGCCGGCTACACCTTCTTCTGGAGCGGCCGGTCAACGGCAGAGCGACGCGACGCGACGCTGGTGTTGCCTTTGCCATCCGTAACGACATCGTGGGAAGTCTGCCCTGTCTGCCGCAGGGTATCAATGATCGCCTGATGAGCCTCCGCCTGCCTCTTCGGGGAGACCAGTTCTCCACCATAATCAGCGCCTACGCTCTCCCAATGACGAGCTCTGATGCGGCGAAGGACAAATTCTACGAGGACCTGCACGCCTTGCTGGTGACTGTGCCGAAAGGGGACAAGTTAATTGTTCTTGGTGACTTCAATGCCCGCGTCGGGACGGACCACGCTGCCTGGCAGGGAGTGCTGGGTCCCCACGGTCTCGGTAGCTGTAACGATAACAGCCTCCTTCTTCTGCGCACGTGTGCGGAACACCGTCTCCTGCTGACCATCACCTTCTTCCGCCTTCCGACGCGGGAGAAGGCAACGTGGATGCACCCTCGGTCGCGGCGCTGGCATCTGCTGGACTATGTTCTCGTCCGGAGGCGAGATCGACAGGACGTGCTGGTAAACAAGGTGATCTGCGATGCCGATGATTGGACAGATCACCGCCTCGTCACATCCCAGATGAGGCTCCGACTGCAACCCCGACAAAGGCCTCAAGGTAAGAGGCCGCCATGTAAGTTAAATACTTTTTTATTAAATTTGCCTGCTCACTGTTTTGATTTCAGCAACCAAATAACCGAGAAACTGGACGACCTGCATGCTCAAGATAATAACGCCACCATGGAGACATGATGGTGTCAACTGCGAAATGTCATCCAGTCCACCGCCCTCGATGTCCTCGGACGCGCACGCCGTCGACACCAGGACTGGTTTGACGACAATGACGCCGACATCAGCAACTTACTCGCGGAGAAGAATGGACTACACAAGGCCTACATGAACCTTTCGGACTGACGCCACCAAAACAGCCTTTTTCAGATGCCGGCGCCTTGTACAACAACGGCTGCGGGAGATGCAGGATGCCTGGATGATCCGAAAGGCTGAGGAAATCCAGGGGTATGCGGACCGCAATGAAATGAAAAACGTTTTTCAAAGCCACCAAGGCCATCTACGGCCGTGTATCAAGGGGTCCGCACCGCTGGTCAGCTCTGACGGCACAACACTGCTGACAGAGAAATCGCAAATTCTGAAGCGCGTGGCCGAGCACTTTAGAAATGTCCTTAATTGCTCATCAGCCATCTCCGATGCTGCCATTGAATGGCTCCCTCAAGTGGACACGAACAATGACCTGGATCTGCCGCCTTTCCTACCAGAAACAATCCTGGCCGTGCAGCAGATTTCCAGCGGTAAAGCACCGGGATCTGACGCAATCCCACCGGAAGTCTACAAGCACAGTGGGCCCCGGCTGATGGCAGAACTCACAAAACTCTTCGAGGAGATTTCAAGACGCGACCATCGTCCATCTCTACAAACGGAAGGGGAACCGGCAACTCTATGATAATCGCAGAGGCATCTCGTTGCTCAACATCGCTGGGAAGATCTTCACCCGTATCCTTCTCAATCGTCTTAACGGTCACCTAGAGCAGGGCCTGCTCCGGAAAGCCAATGTGGCTTCCGCCGACACCGCGGAACAACCGATATGATTTTTGCCGCCAGCCAGCTACAAGAGAAGTGTCAGGAGATGCGAACTCACCTATACACTACCTTCGTGGATCTAACGAAAGCCTTTGACACGGTGAATCGTGACGGACTGTGGAAAGTCATGCAGAAGTTTGGTTTTCATGAGCGGTTCACGCACATGGTGCGTCAGCTTCATGACGGGATGACGGCGCGCGTCACTGACAACGGGACGGTATCCGAAGCATTCGCAGTGACCAACGGAGTGAAGCAGGGCTGCGTACTGGCCCCCACCCTCTTCAGTCTCATGTTCTCGGTTATGCTGATGGACGCCTACCGTGATGAGCAGCCTGGTATCTGCATCGCCTACAGAACTGACGGGCACCTTCTCAACAGTCGGCGTATGCAGGCTCCAACGCGCGTGTCTACGACTATAGTCCATGACTTGCTCTTCGCGGACGACTGCGCCCTTAACACCGGGACGGAGGAGGACATGCAAAGGAGCATGGACCACTTTGCCGAAGGCTGCGCCGATTTTGGATTAACAATCAGTACAGCCAAAACGGTTGTCATGCACCAGCTGCCACCCAGCGTGGAATACAATGCTCCTCGAATCAATGTCAACGGTGCTCAACTCAAAAACGTGGAAACTTTCGCTTATCTAGGAAGTACGATGTCGGGCAACACGATAATCGATGACGAGGTTGCCCAACGGATTTCTAAAGCTAGTCAGGCCTTCGGCCGGCTGCAGGCCTCTGTGTGGAATCGCCACGGTATTCACCTGAACACCAAACTGAAGATGTACAAGGCCGTCGTCTTGTCGACACTCCTTTACGGAGCGGAAACCTGGACCGTCTACTCGAACCAAGCCAGGAAGCTGAATCACTTTCATCTCAGCTGCCTCCGCAGAATACTGAAGCTGAGATGGCAAGACAGGATCCCAGACACGGAAGTCCTGGAGCGGACCGGAATCCTCAGCATCCATGCCATGCTGAGGCAATTGCAACTGCGATGGAGCGGCCACATGGTAAGAATGGTCAACGAGCGACTACCCAAACGACTTTTCGTCGGAGATGTCGCTACAGGTTCTCGCCGGCCTGGAGGTCAAAAACGACGCTACAAGGACACTTTGAAGAAATCGCTGAAGCAAGTGCAAATCAACTTGGCGACCTGGGAGGACCTCGCCCAGGATAGACCGGCATGAAGAAGATCAGTGAAGACTGGTTCAGCAATCTATGAGGCCAACCGAATCGCCGCCGCCAAGGCCAAAGAGAGGCACGAAAGTCACCAGCGCCCCGGACCAACACCACCAATGCCCAGGCCCTGCCAACATGCCCGCGCGCGAATCGGCCTGGTTGGACATCTTCGGACGCAATGCACCAACAATCCGACAATTCCAATTTCTACTTCAAATTCTGCCAACCCTCCTTCTGACTCCCTTACCCTCACTCCTGGCATCAATTTAATTACTCACACCATCATAAAGACCACATCCATCTACTCATCGCCTGTTACCCCCACGACCGCAACCACCACCACCATCAGCGATGGGGAATCTCTCCTAAGCTGTTATCAATGCGAGCGCACATTCACCTCACGCATCGGCCTGGTCGGTCAATTGCGAATACATCGTACAGAGACTGGTGAGCCAGTGCCTGGAGCACCATCACACAGCAGAGATCGTCGCCTCCACTGCCCTCACTGTCCTCGCGCATTCACTCATCGCATTGGCCTATTCGGTCACATGCGCATCCATGACAATGCCGACAACACCGATGCACCATGCACACCATCCGCTCCTGCCATTCTTAGCGCCCCTGACACCCCCACTACCATGAATGACATCGCCCCAGCCTCTACCGATTTCTCCTGCCCACACTACACCCGCAACTTCAACTCACGCATCGGCCTGGTCGGTCACCTGCGAATCCATCGCACGGAGGCTGGTGAACCAGTACCTGGGGCTCCGACATACAGTCGACGCGCCCGCCTTCACTGCCCTCACTGCTTCCGCACATTTACACACCGCATGCGCCTATTAGGACACATGCGCCTCCATGACAACCTCCGGTAAACCACCTGAGGCAAAGCTACATCAGCGCACACTACCTTCACCAATACATCGACAACACCCTCACAATCACCATTTACCAGAGTATATCATTGTTTCCTAGAAACCGTGGCTGGGAAATCTGCCAATCTGACGCTTCCACCAGACCACGCCGTCGGCTCAGTGTATGTGCTGTGTGTGTCGAGTGGCTGACCAGTGGACTGGGAGTCAGATGGCGATGGCTGCCCATATCCCCTGAATTTGTGAATCCTGGTGTGCGTTATGGGGGCCAGGTCGTGCTGTGGCGCGCAAAGACGGGTACGCCGATCCGTCAGTTAATGTGTTCACTCCCACATCAGGCAACTGACCGGCTTGGACAGTGTCTGATAGTGGGGGTGGGGGAGAGATTGAGGTCGACAGCTCAGCGCATGTTCCTCACTATAAACAATCTGACGCTCTTGAACCTATCACGGTGCGCTAAAAGCAGTGGCTTGGAAGGTTGCCAACTGACGGGATAACTCGGACCGCGTGGTCAGCCCAATGTGTGTTTTGTGTGGAGTGGCAATCTGATAGTCAGGCTGCAATGGCTCCTTCTTAATGTGGTCTTTATGGCATTCCCACTCTGTGGGATCCGAGCCAGGTGTGGTGGTACACCCAGAATAGGCTGCGGCCGCGCCAGCCACCTGCGCCCTCTCCCATCTCCGGTCTTCTTGACTCTGTCTTGACACCGGCCCAGGTGGGGAGGAGGAGAGTGCGGTAGCTGCAGCGCAAGGCTACTATCACTTAAAACTAATTCACGCACAAGTCACCGTCCCTGCACCACCTGGTGTGGAGCATACGGTGGACCTCGTCGAAATCGACGGTCGAACTGTCGGGTTGTGTGTATAGGTTATGCTCTATTTGGGGGGAGGATTAACTGGGCGGTAATTTTAACTATCTGGGGTTACTGTTGGGAAGGTTTGTCGGCATAGGTAACTGGTTTGGTTGCCATAAGTTGCTACGATGTTTGAAAGGTAAGCGTGCGTTGGTTTACTCCTATGTCATGCAGTTGGAGTCGGGGAAGTTGAGGTGTTATTATAAGAGCTATTTCGTGTCTTTTGAGTGTTTGCAGAGTTAGGTTGACATATTTTTTGCATTTGGTAGCAATGGTTTGCTTATTAAATCTTTTTGTGTAGGAACACTAACTGGGAGACTAATTGGGTTGCCTTTTGAGCCTAATGTTATTGGCATGGATGTCATAGAATTTGTATGAGTTGCTCGGTCGACATTTTCTGCTACTGGTTGTTCATTATGGAGAGTCGTTATAACACTTCTATTGCTGTCTAATATTGCGACGTGACTGGATCTAGAATTGATGTCATCAATTTGTTCCAATGAGGTTTTAAACTTTTGAGGTGCTCGTTTCTTTTGATTTCTACCCTCCTCTCCTAACTGCTGAAGCAGTTATTCGTTTGGTATAACAATTAGATATACTCGCCAAATGTTTGGCTAAGGAGGCATTATGTTTATTATTTTGATCATACTGGGTTAAACGCTTTGCAGTGTAGTTGGCAGCGTTGGAAGTGCCTGCTTGAGGTTCCACTGAGGATAAGGTATGATGAACATCTTGTTTGAGCTGTGTGGCTTGGTTTGAAGTAAACGTTTTTGCATAGGTTTGAGGTGTGAACTTATGAATGCGTTTCCGTTGAGCAGAATTTGGTTTACTTCATGGTTTTGTCGAATAAGATCAGCTTCGGTCTGTGAATAGAAGGTTAATAACACTGGCTTATTTTTGCTTTTGGAGTTAAGCCTTTTGGTGGCTGCTATGCGGATGTTAGGACGACATGAGTGTATGAGTTGTTGGATTGATGGTGTTGGGTTAACCGTGTGGGGGATATTGCGGATAATGACGTTTAACCTGCGTTTGGACCTATCAGCGACCGTGTTTAATGGGTTCTATTCGTGCTACGCTTGTTAAGCTGGTTGCAAAAGATGTTGAGTCTAACAGTGAGTTGAGCATTGTAAATAAATGTTCATATTTGTCGATAACGTTTTGCAGCCGTAGGATAGCTGAGAGATTTAGTTTATCGATGGTTACTTTTGCATCAGTCATATTTCTGGTATATGAATATGCGAGGATCTAGCAGAATTGATGCAAAAACTTTGGAGCTAGGGTACAGAGGTACAATTCTTATAAATTGAGATGATAATTGAGTGGTTAATATCTCAAGATTTTCAAATAATAAGCAATTTTAACTTATCTTGGAGTCAAGAATTTTGAGCGATTGTGCACAGTCGGGCAATTGGTTATGTGATGAAGTTTTTACGCAGATTAACTGCATGAATAAATTAAAGAAGCAACTCAGCCTTTCGTCAATTGGAAGATCTCTTAGAGTGGCTGAGAAGTAGTGGTTAGTATAATATCAGTCGTTTTGGCTGGTGTCCTGCTCTAAGCTCTAACAGTAAATGTTCGACAAATTGACGACCAGAACAATTTTGTTTCAACCTTTTGTTTCTTCTCTCCAGTTTTCTTCGCCACCCCCAACTCCTCCTTTTTTATAAATAATGATGAGCATTACCTGCAGCTCAGGAATATACTCAGTTCAGTTTAAATCAATGTGAGGTGAGTTGTAAATAAGATGACAGAGCTTAGAACAGTAGCATTGTAGCTTGATCCAGATGTGGTGCATCGCTGAATCCTGGGTTCACTCTCTTGTTTCTGACTCGATGCTCGCTATAGATAATTTCAATGTGAACCGACGAGACCACGTAGAAGAACATGGCAGTGGCTGCCTTCTTTATATTAAGTCATTCTTTGTACATTTCCCCTTTCAGATGAGCATTTGGTACTTTTCTAGAAACGAATGCTTTGTTTCAGTCATTTTCCCCGCACAATACAAAAGTGGTAATTGGCTGTGTAAATAATCCTCCGTTTTATTCTAGCAATGAAAGCAAGCTCTGTGAACTATTTGAAAAAGTTGCAGGTGCTCAATTTGATTTCAAAATAATTGGAGGCGATTTTAATCTGCAAAACGTTGACTGGCAGGCCATTTCCTCATCGCCAAAACCTCAGAAATTGGTCGATACTATTAACTGTTCAAATATGTCCCAACTAGTAAGTTCAATGGCTAGAAATGACAGCATTTTAGATTTACTTTTTACAAATTATGTCCACCCTATCTTTATGAATTTCCATCGTGATCTATTCACAAGTGATCACGCACTAATTCACTGTTGTTTTCCAGTCTCCCTATCTACAAAGCCTGAGGTAAAATGCAAAAACCTCGACTTTGCTAACACAAACCATGAGGAAATGAATAATTTCCTAAGCATATGTTCAATCAACGATGCAAACCTTTTCCATGAGCTCTTGTAGAGCCTTACAGAAAAAAAACAGGTTTTTATTCCGTTTGAGATTTTTTAAATTCAAATACAGCCCCTGCTACTTTTACATATTTTTTCCAAAACCAACTTACAAAATTACGAAATCAACGTAATGGTCCGTTTATAAGGTCTTTGCCATTTGACTTAAGAAAAGCACAAATATTTGAATGAGCATCGAAAATTAGTCTTGTGCGTGCTAGGCATAGAGAGTCTCGGGCACTAAGTTATGCCAATTCATCCAAATCTGTTTCTAAAGTCCTCCATGTTCGGTTTTCGGCTAAGCGTCTGAATGTAACTCCACCTTTACTTGACTGTAACAAAAATTTCGTTACAAAGGATTTGAGCAAAGCAGAATTCCTTTGACCTTCTTGTAAAAACTCGGTGGCCTCCGTGGGATTCGAACCCACGCCAGCAATCGGAAGGCTTCAGTACAGCCAACGCTCTAGCCAACTGAGCTACGAGGCCCCACCAGGAGCCGTGAGTTTAATCACACTTGGGTCAGGTTGCCCGCTCAGCCTACTGCAGCGTATGGAATCCACAAATTATGATACAGCAAGCTGACTGCCCAAGCAGGATTTTCTAAGCAATCAATCTGGAATCCACCAGATGACTACCAGGCACAATTAATTAGTAGAGGATTATGGCAGATTTTAATAATTCCTTTGACCCACTTGTGAAAAACTCGGCAGCCTCGGTGGGATTCGAACCCACGCCAGCAAATGGAAGGCTTTAGTACAGCCAACGCTCTAGCCAACTGAGCTACGAGTGATGGAGAAAGCTGCTCGGAAAAAATGAAGAAAATAAAAGGTTAATATAATCAGTGCTGAGATAAATGTGCAGTCTTGCTTGAATTCAGAAAGACAAGTAATCGAACTTATTTCAATAGGCAATTTATTTCGTGGAAATTTATACCTAGAAGCAAAGTATAGAGGGTGCTTACATGTGGAGGATGCAGGAGGAGGTATAATTAGTGCATAATTTCTTAGGTTATAACGAATACTAATGGGGATAATTACAGAAAGCTTGGGGAAATTTGAGCTCTTATTTAGTCGAAAAAGGAGACAAAAGTCTGCTTCAAGTCTCCTGACCCAAAGAAATTTTAGCTTCGTCAGCTGCCATCTAGTTGATTAGGTAGTACTTGAAAGAGTTGGATACAGGAGTTTTTTATGTGGATTCATATTTTTATTTTTAATCGAATTCTCGACTTTTGCTTAGAAATAAACTCTTAAGCGACTCGCAATATAGTTTTCTTCCTGGGATATCATGCGAAGTGTGACACTTAGCTTTTCTTAACCTCGTCAATTCCCTTCGTAATGAGCAACAGTCAGTGGTTGTGATCTACTTTGACCTGAGCAAAGCCTTTGACAAGGTACCGCACAGACGTCATTCGGTGAAAACTGGAAGCCCTCGGCATCCGGCCTCCTCTCTTTGAATTCATTGGTTTCTTCTTTGTCTAGCAGCAGCCAGAAGGTCTTAGTAGGTAATAGCTACTCGAAGCCTCAGCCGATCACGAGTGTCGTTTTTCAAGGCACGGTTCTAGGTCCCCTTTTCTTTATTCTGTACATAAACGAAATTTCAGCTTTACTCACAAATTCACAAAATTTCGTTTACGATGACGATCTCAAGTGCATTTATTCATTTTCTAAAGACATGGCCAATAGTTGCGTTGATAAAATCAACACTGATCTACTTATGCTCTCACGTTGGAGATGTACTTGGCAGATGGAGTTTTCTTCATCCAAGAGTAGTTTCATGTGTTTTGGCCCCGCCAAGCTTCCTGGACCCCTCGTATTTCAAAATATTACACTTTTAGAACGATCAACCATAAAAGATTTAGGTCTAAGTTACATGAATAAGCTAGCATTATCGCCTCATGCAGATCGAATTTTTGCAAAGGCTGCACAGATATGTGGTTTTATATCACATAATTTCATCCTTCCGGAAATAAAGTTAAACCTATACCGCATGTTTGTTCTTCCTATCCTAGAATACTGCTGTCCCTTCTTTGGGCTGATGAACGCCACTGACCGCAATAAGATTGAAAAAGTTCAGAGGGTTTTTACTTGAAGACTACTTTCTCTTCCTGGATCCTGTATCTCTTATACGGATAGATGCCAGTTAGAAGACTCGAAGCCGGTCTCTGCTTCCTGTTTCGCGTTAACTCTAGCCCAAATCTTCCACGAATTAACGCTCTTGCTTTGGTAGATCGACCCTATGCCACTCTTAACTCCTCCATGATCATTTCACCACCCCTTAGCTCCACAACTAACCGGTCTCAGTTTTTTCCATCGAAATATGCTTTCATATGGAATAATCTTCCACTGCAAATTAGGTTGTCGTCTACATTAGCTATCTTCAAAACAAAATTACGCAAACATTTAACTTCGGAAGATATACAGTCCTTATTGTCTGTTTCCTTCCCTTACTCGCAACTTTTTGATTTCGAAAAGGGTCCTCCTGGTATTTGAGGCAGCTCCCTTGATATTATATTGGTCTCTTATTATATTTCCGTCATCCCCTGCAGAGTCACTCTTTGCATTCACTTTTTCGCCCCCCTTTTAAACTAGCATCGCCAACTCTTGACAACCTTGGTACTTTCCTCCGCTTTTACAACCCCGACGATGGTCTCCAGGTTCAGTTGAGGATCAAGGCGGGTTCTGATGGTTTTCCTCTTTGATTGGTGGACTATGCAGTCAGCAAGGTCGCATCTCGATGATGATCTCATGACCTCTACTGTCCCCTCTTCGTTTTGACCTTGGTGTCCACGTTGATTTCGTCCTCTCTCACCTCCACTGGTGGTTACAGACAGTAGCTCTGATTGCTATATTATCTCTGACATGACAAGGAGCGTTCCGAACCCTCATACCTTGTCAGCAACATCACAGAACTATCCCATTGCATCTAGCTATTAATTTTTTAGTGAAGCAGTTTTTTTCTCCTTTTTTAAATTGGCGGCTCGCCGAACTCCACCTCCGATTTAGCCGTAGGAGTTTTTTTACTGCTTCTTTTCTAGTTCACCGTTTATGTTAAAGATTGTGGACTATTGTTTTAAAAATGGCAAATCGTTCTGAATCGGACATGCCTACCATATTTTTCATTTCTGCTGTTAATATGGCTGCTCACATAGTGCAGCAATTTTCCATTTTGTATTTATTTATACCGCGATACTAAGTTTGAAATGACGGGGCTCTCTGGACCTTAAATATACAATTTATTTATTTATTATTTATATGTAAAAATTTCACCTCAAGTACTCTAAAGACATATCTCTTTAAATGTACGTATTACCTCTCCTGTATAAATGCTCCGTTTTCTTTGTTATAATGCCCTCAGACGGCCGGAAGAAATTGCAAAGCATTCAAAGACGCTTTATCAGATCTTTGTTCAAATGTGAGGGTATACAAGGTTTGCATATGGACTTATAAAAAAAGACTTAGTCTTTGACCACTCTGCACCAGAAGGCTGCAAAATGGTCTCATTGTCCTGTTAAAGATCACACACGATCCATATATTCTCAGAGTGAATATACTGCCAAATAACAACGGTCCTCGTGCCACTAGAAATAACGAAAATGCCATAAGAATCCCCAAATTAAAAAGACACAACGATCAAACTTCTATTCCATAAGGTATGCGATTATATGGAATGCGCTCCCTGAAAGTATAAGAAAAAGTCATAACCTGGCTAAATTTAAAAGAAAAAGAAAAACATATTCTCACATAATAATACAGATAGAGTCAAGTCACTTTAAATTAATTTATTGAGGGAATTAGGTTTTTGTCCTTGAGCTCCCTATTCAAATTCAAATAGCAATATAATAAACGTTTACAACAATAAATCTGCAAATTTTAATGATAGGTCATCGATATGTGTGGGCCAAGCGCAAGCTGCCACTACTGACACAATCATCGTTATATGTACAATAGTTTCTTTGCAAATGAGTATCTAGTTTGCATTTAAATGTGTCAACAGTTTTTGAAAGGAAAACCTCGGCAGGGAGTCCGTTCCATGCTCCAATCACCCCCCGCGAAAAGGCATTCCGACGGAAGTTCGTACGGACCAACTTCCTCTGTAGTGTAAAGGGATGACCCCACAGATGTTCCGTCCCAGTCAATTAAAAGAAGTCGGCAAATTCTAGGGCACACTCGCAGTCACTGACAATTCGATAGGTTTGTATGAGCTCACCACGTAGTTGCCTGTAATTGAGAGGAAACAAATCAAGTTCATCCAGACTGGCTTCGTTAAGCAGATGATTAAGATGCCTGACCATCTTCATAGCCCTCGCCTGCACTCGTTCCAACTGTAGATTATCATTCTTAAACAATGGATGGCAGGCCTGGACGGCGTATTCCAAATGAGATCAAACAAATGCCCCGTAGGTTTTTCGGAAGAATTCCTTATCAATATGAACAAATCCACGCCTGAGTGCAAATAAGACTTGTAACTTGCATTTAGCTGCCTTTAAACACTGTTTAGATGATTTGAGTGAGGAGTTTATTAGAACACCAACGTCCTTCTGTTCCTCGACGATTGAACGGAGCTGCCAATCGAGAAGGTATTGGTAGGAATAATCCTCCACCCTGGTCCTTCTGGTACGGAGACTTAGGAACACACACTTCCCAGCATTTAAATTTAAGAGCCAACGAGCAGACCAGCTGCTTAGACGGTTGAGACTCTCTTAAAGTGCGTGCCTATTGGCATCAGATCTGATGACCCTCCACAATTTGACATAGTCTGCATACATGACGGCGTTTCAACCTAGGGCGTCAACACAGTCGTTGATGTAGACTCAGAAGAGTAACGACTCTAAGACGGAGCCTTGGGGGACACCAATTAGAACCAGCGTATGTGTTAACTTCAAGGTATCGATTGACACAGTTTGCAAGCTTCCTGTAAGAAAATCTGCGATCCATGTCAGCAACATTCATCTTATTCCAATTTCAGATAATTTATAGATAAGACGTTTGCGTGGGACACTGTCGAACGCCTTCATAAAATCAGTGTTAATGACGTCAACCCTACCATCTTCGTCCAGTACGCGAGTCCACTGCTCTGTAGAGAGCAATAAACAGGAAACACAAGAGCAATTCTGTTTGAAGCCATGCTGGTGCTCTGTGAGTAATCGGTTTTCCTCCAGGAACTTCATGGTCGCCTTCTTAATTATTGATTCCATTATTTTACAGCAAATGGAGGTTAGGCTGACAGACCAATAATTTTTGACATTAGATCGAACCCCACTCTTGTATATGGGGTATATATTTGCTGCCTTCCATTCGAATGGCAGTATCCCTGATTCAAATGACGAATTGAATATATGCCCTTGTGATTTGGAGCGAACACCGGCCAGTTCTTTCAAGAAATTTGCCGGTAAATCGTCAGGACTAGATGACTGCTTCTTTAAGATTTTGCGGTTCGTGTTCCATGAAAGGTGCCGGCAAGAGTATATATTCAAGCACTGAACCGGCGTTTAAATCAGAACTGTTGACATTGTCAAGCTGAAGTTCATGTTCTCTAGTGAATATCAAGGCGAAGAACCGACCAAAGTGCTCGGCTTTCTCGCAGTTTTCAACTACTTCAACACCATTCCCATCCTTAAGTACTGCGACTGGGTCCTTGTTTTTTAATCGACTTTTGATAAAATTGAATACAAATTTTGGTTAATATTCAGCTTCTTTAATAATTATTGATTCATAGCTCTTCTTTGCCTGACGGATTTTTTTTGACAGCATTTCATCGGTGCAAAATTCTTCGAGATGTTCTGTTGACCCTGTTTGCCTAAATACCTTCCATTTTTTATTTTTCATCTTTAACTGCCTGTTAAGTTCACTTGTTAACCAGGCAGGGAGACTAGTCTTTTTCACCTTCACTGGACAAATGCACTCAATCAGATCGAGTGAAATCGTCTAAAACGATCGCCAGTCATCCTCCGGATCCCCTTTGAGCAAAAAATTCCATTTTATGGACATCAGTTCTTTCTTCATCGCGTTAAAATCAGCATTCCAAATATTTCGCTTGCCTTCCGTTCTCTTCTGGTGCTGAGAATAAAGTGAGGTATCCCAGAGGAGCGTAGTATGGTCACTCTTACCAAGAGGTGCAATAGAATACACTTCAGCAATGTTAGAGAAGTCCTTCAGAAATACTAGGTCCAGGCAATTAACTCTCTGGTTCTTTCTAAATCTAGCCGGTAAGTTAATCTTCTATGCCAGAGTTTGGCCGAGACTGAGATATATAAGCTGGCTGCCGAAGAAAGTTGGCACACTGTCAACTTTCAACTGTTTTCGATCAGATAGGTATAATATAATAAAGTCAGTTAGGGGACCACGAAATCCTATAGCCTCTAGTTTAGCTAGAAGTCGTCTATGAGGCACTTTATCGAATGCCCTACTAAGATCAAAATGGATAACTACTACAGATAGATGCTCATTAAGAAGAGAGGTTAGTTGATGTAAAAAAACCATGTGGCAGGTTTCAAAAGATCGGTCAGGTAAAAAGCATGTATGGAGGAGTTGAGAATTTGATTACTTATGCAAAAATTCGTAGTTTATTTTGCAATTCATTTTTTGAAGAGTTTAGCTAGATAAGACGTTTAATGAACACTGCGATAGTTATGAATGTCAGATCCGGAACCAGCTGTAAAAACTGGTATGATAAAAAAAAGTTTTCCAATAATCGGGGAATAAACCGTTGTCAAGAAATACTGAGAATAATTTGCTTAGTTAAGCGTTTTCTTTTTGAATAATTGAAGGCGATAAATGCATCGTTGTTAGAAGTGAATTTTAATTTGAAACCAGAGGAGTTTAGGGAGTGAGGCTAGTTTCAATGGTAAATTGGTTGGCAAAAAGTGACAATTCTGCTTCGCCCAAATTCTCGGTATCTAAATTTTTGATACAGTCAAGTAAAGGTGTAGTTACATTCAGATGCTTAGCCGATGACCGCACATGAAAGATTTGAGCAACAAATTGGGATGAATTGGCATCACTTAGTGCCCAAGACTCCCTATGCCTATCTCGCGCATGGTATTGTGCATATTATTCACTTTTTGCTCATTTTACACTGATGCGCGTTTTAGAACGTCTGCATATAGAAATGTTCTGACTGTGGTCGATATGGTTGATAGTTCATGAATATATATGAGAAAGAGGAGCGGACCTAAGATGGTGCCCTTGTAATACTCCACAAGTAATATGATATAGGTCTCAGACAATGTTTCAACTCTGCACTACTTTATGTCGGTTTTGTAGATAAGCTATGAGAAATTCAATTGGGGGAGGCCGTATGCCATGTCTAATTAGCCTCGTTATAAGCCTTTTATGGGGGCTTTGTCAAAGGTTTTTTGAGTTCGAAGTATACTGTGGTTACCGTATTTCCTTCATGTCTGTTGCTGGAAAGGAATTCCAGAAAATTTAAATGGCAGACCTGCTATTAATTCGAAGGTAAGAAGGCATGCTGGGAGGGAGGTGCGCAGTTTGTGTTTTTCAAGTAATTTAGTATTTAAAAAAATTAATAAAGTGTGTATTTAAGGCCAAGATGGCTCCATCATTACAAACTTATTATTTTTGTATAAATAGTTAAAAATTGGATAATTGCTGCACAAGGGGAACAGCCATATGAACAGCAGCAATAAGTAGTATGGTAGGCATATCCGCTTCAGAATTATTCGCCATTTTTCAAACAATAGTCAAAAATCTTTGGAATATACGGTGAACTGGGAAAAAAAGCAGTGAAATAAATTCCTAAGGTTAAATAGGGTTCGGAGTTCGGTGAGCCGCCAATTTAAAAAAAACTTGGAGAAACAAGCTGCTTCTCTAAAGAATCAATAGCTAGAGTTCATGGGCTTCGTACGATGCAGTGGGTTAGTTCTGTGATATTGGTGACAACGTTTGAGGGTTCTAAATGCTCCTAATTGTGAGAGAGATAATAAAACAGCCAGAGCTACTGTTTATAACCATCAGGGAGTCGAGACAGGAGGAACTCATCGTGGACAACAGGGTCGAAACCAAGAGGGGAAAGTAGAGGTCACGAGCTCGTCGCCAAGAAGCAACCTTGCTGAATGCATAGTCCACAAACAAGGTAGCGAAAACATCAGAACCCACCGCTATCATCAACAGATCCCGGAGACCATCGTCAGGGTTGAAAAAATGGAGGATCGTATAAAGGTTGTCAAGAGTTGGCGATACTAGTTGAAAAGGAGGGGACGAAAAAGCGACTGTGAAGATTGACTCTGCAGAGGATATTTTACCATATTTAGAAACCAATTAAATATCAAGGGGACTGTTGCAAATACCAGGAGGACCCTTTTCAAAATTAAAAGTTTTGAGTTTGGGAAGGAAACAAAAAATAAGGACTTAATATCTTCCGACGTTAAATATTTGCGTAATTTGGTTTTGAAAGCCGCTAATGTAGATTACAACTAATTTCGTGTGGAAGATTCTTCCAGATGAAAGCATATTTGTAGGCCGAAACTAAGAAAGGTCAGTTGCAGAGCCAAGGCGTGGTTAAATGGTCATGCAGGAAGTACAAGTGGCATAAGGTCGATCTACCGGAGTGAGAGCGATAATTCGTGAGAGATTTTGGCCAGAGTTAACGCGAAGCAGGAAGCAGAGACCAGCTTCGAGTATTCTTACCCACAGAAATGTAATGTTTGCCAACTGACATCTATCCGTTTAAGAAATACTGGATCCAGGAAGATAAAATAAGTTTCGATTAAAAGCTCTCTGAACATTTTCAATATTATAGCGGTCAGAGGCGCTCACCAGGCGAAAGAGAAGACATCCGTATTCTAGGATGGGAAGAACAGACATGTGGTACAGTCCGAATTTTATATCCGGAAAGAAGAAATTTGGTGATATAAAACCACAAATCTGTGCAGCCATTGCATAAATTTGAGCGGCATGATGTAATAATGCTAGCTTATTCGTGCAAATAAGACCTAGGTCTCTTATGGTTGGCCGTTCTAAAAGTTTAATATTTTGAAATACTAGGGGTCCAGGAAGCTTGGAAGGGACAAAACACATGAAAATACTCTTGGATCGAGAAAATTTCATCTGCCATCTAGAGCTCCAACTTGAGAGCATAAATAGGTTAAAGTTGATTTTACCAACGCAACTATTGCGGTGTCTTCAGAAAATGAATAAATTCACTTGAGATCATTAGCGTAAACAAAATTTTGTCAATTTTTGAGTAGAGTTGAAATTTCATTTGTGTACAGGATGAAGAGGAGGGGACCTAGCACCATTCCTTGAAAAACACCACTCGTGATCTGCTGATTTGTTTAGTACCTATTACCTACGAAGACCTTTGGCTGTGATTAGACAAGTAGGAACCAAGCAGAGGAGGCCGGATGCCGAGGGCTTCCAGTTTCACCAGAAGACGTCTGTGTGGTACGTTGTCAAAGGCGTTGCTCAAGTCAAAGTAGATCACAACCACTGACTACTGCTCATAACGAAGGGAAGTGACGAGGTTAAGAAAAGCTAAGTGATTCACTTCGCATGATCTTCCAGGTAGAAAACCATATTGTGAGTCGCTTAAAAGCTTATTTTCTAGGTAAAAGTCGAGGATTTTATTAAAAATAATTTTTTCAAGAAGTTTTGCTAGAGCCGGGGTTTGTGAACACCTTGACAATTATTTACGCCCGAACAAGATCCCGACTTCAATACAGGAAGAATAATAGATGTCTTCTATGAGTCCGGAAAGAATCCATGTAAAAGATAAACTGAAATATATGGCTAAGTAATCGGGGGAACCTCGGCACTGAGTTTGGAATACCATCAGTCCCCGAAGAGTGCGGGTTTTTAAGATGAATTATTTGCTGACAAATCAATTCAAAGGACAAATCAATGGTGCTGATAAAATTTAATGAGAATGGCTGAATCTTCGGAACCGGTGCAGATTCCATCGTAAGATGATTTGCAAAGAAAGCACTCAACAATTCTGTCTTGTCAGTCTTCCAGAACAAATTTCATATATTCATTTTGTAATGGAGGGATTTCATATCCTCGTTTGAAGGAGGATCAACGACAAAACAGTTGAGTAACATATTGTTCTAAAGTTTGACTCGCTGAGTGCGCAATATTCTCTATGTCTGTCACGTGCAAGACGAATCTAAGAGGCTTATTTGAAAATTTCTGCGATCCTAAGATGCACGGATAACGAACTAGTAGATTGCTCTTTTAACTGCCTCCTCAATTTCTTAAGTCTTGGTACAAGAAATTGAGGAACAGTGGATTGCGAAGTGTAGGGCTTAAAAATTTTGGGTGGCATAAATTCCATGATGTTATTCAAATGACTGACATGAAGTCACAAAGATCTTGAAAGAGCTCACAAGAGAGTTGGCAAAACCACTCTCTACGCTTTTTCAAAGATCCTTCTAGACCGGAGGTCTACCAGCCGATTGAAAATCCACATGGATTATGCCACTCTATAAGGGTGGAAGCCGGGTCTCAGAAAAAATTATCGACTGTTCAGCCGTACTTCAATTTGCTGCAAAATCATGAAAAAATAATTAAGCAACAACTAATGCAGTTCCTAGAACATAACCATCTGCTTTCCGAGTTCCAGAAGGTTTCCGTAGAGGTAAGTCCTGCGTCAAGCATTTGCTCTACTATTTAAGAATGTTGGACTGAGGCGGTTGATAGAGGAAATACAGCGCACGCAGTCTATATTGACTTCAAAAAGGCTTTCGATAGCATGCCGCACCACCGCCTTCTTTATAAACTCAACCGCATAGGTATAAGAGGTAGACTACTGACATCAATAGAAAACGTCTTAATTGGCCGCTCACAAACTGTCCACATCAGCAACAAAGAGTCAGCCAAGGTTGAGGTTGAGAGTGGTGTTCTCCAAGGCTTTGTTCTCGGCCCTATTTTTTCATTGTCTGCATCAGCGATTGTGCCAACGAACTGGACTGCGATATTGCTATGTTTGCAGATGATCTCAAACTTTGGTGCGTCATTCAAACTGTGGCTGACGAAGAGAACTTGTAGGCAAACTTAATTGACTCCAGAAATGGTCAAATGACTGGCTCTTGCCGTTCAATGAGAGCAAGTGCAACATAATACGAGTCGGGAAAAGCAATCCTTCGAATCGTACGGTTTACCGACTAAATGACATTCCATTGAAAGAAGTGGATGCTCACAAGGACCTGGGAGTCTGAATCACGCCCTCGCTTAAACCCTCCCTACATTGCGCAAAGGTAGCGAAGTCAGCGATGTCGATGCTGTACCTCGTCACACGAGCTTTCAGCCTTCAATACCGACTGTTTCACCAAAGTCTTCGGAACCTTCGTGTGGCCGCAGTTTGAGTCCGCTATCCAAGCTTGGAGACCCTGGACGGTGAAGGACATCAACATCTTCGAAATTTTCCAAAGGCGAGAAACCAAACTTGTCCTTGGACTCACAGCCTTATGAAACACGGCTGTCGAATCTCAATCTCTTTCCCTTGCGCTATAGATAGCATCGGGGAGACCTGATACTAACATTCCGCATACTACACATTCAGGACTGTTGTCTTGTCCCATGCGATTTCTTCGAGTTATCAACAACAACGAACTTGAGATGTCATCCTCTCCAAGTACGCGTGACTGGCACTAGGCTAGACACTCGGAAGTACTTCTTCTCAAAAGAAAAGTCGAAGCTTGGAATAATCTTCCTCTGGATGTGTTTATGTCGGAATCCCTGAAACCTTTTAAGCGAAAGTTAGATCGATCTAATTTTGCGAGGTACAACTCAAACTGAAAGCTCCAAGGGAAATACAGGAAATACTGTATTTAAAATACTACTAACTAGATTTTAGTAACATTTCTTTATGTTTATTATTTTCATTAGAGGGCTCGCACCCTCCCATAATTCCCATTTGGAGGTCCCCGAGATCTTCCCTGCTTAACTATCCGCACACCTTGATAACACCGTGAGCGTTCGCATCATCTGAACCTGGCGGCCATAGTCCACTCGGTCTAAGAACGTTCTCCCTTGGTTTGAACCGCCAAGGACCGATGATAATCTGGGCGGATATTTCTGCCTTGAAGTCACTCGGTGGACTCTAAATCCAGCAAGGGAGTTTATGGTTGCATCTTCAGCACTTCGGTTATGATCAAGGTGACCCCCGAGATGCCCCCCGTTGGAAAACCCCCTCCCTAGGGCGACAGTTTTTTTTCCTAAGTATCACTGGGAGTTTTTTTCACTGTCTGCTCTCTTTCAACTATGTTCCACCCAGTTGGCTCATATAAATTGGCCTCGTCAACATCCTTAGATACTATTTTTTTGATACCACAACTCACATGTACAAATAGGGATTTCAAAGGTATCTCGTCTATATCTCCCTGAAATATAATGAAAGTGATACTTGCTGCGTCGTTCATGGATGAGATATGCTGCCAGTCAAATGAGTCAAAAAATGTATTAATTAAGCTTATATATGCGAGGTCAAAAACATGATAAAAACGAACGGTGCTGGCCTTTTTCGAAGTGAGAAGTGGAAGGCAACAGCGAATCAATGTATGATCATTTTGGAAGAGGCCTTGCTTAAAATAAACGAAGAAGGGAACAATGTCGTTTGTGAAAATCACGTGTAAAATATGCTTGTCTCTCGTTAAAGAACGGACCAGCTGAGAAAAATTAGAAAAATTAACGGTATCTAGGACAGGCTTAATCTCAGAGGACAAAAGTTGTAAATCAAGTCAATTTCAGTAAAATTAAAATCTCCAGCGATTGTGTTAGTGTCCAAATTGGACTCCGAAACCAATTGAAAAATTTCACAAAAATGTGCATCATCATCGGATGATGAATTAGGCGGATTGTAAACGCATCCGACAATCGCCTTTTGTCGGGGCGACAGGATAATAGATGGGAAGCAGTAATTACCAGAAAATGACATGGTGTCCAGATCAAACGGAAAGGGCTTAAATGAAGCTCTAACATAGAGAAGACAACCACCACCACGCTTGCTAATGCGGTCTTGGCGGTAGAGATCACACTGGTCTATTACAAGCAAAGCGTCGAAAATTAAGGGATGGATTCAAGATTTAGCTACAATTAAAACATTGGACATTAACTTGAGAGCATCGGGTCTAAGTTGAACCATCTTATTTATAACAGACCTAGCATTAATAAATAGGACATCTAGTGTATTTCGAGTAGCTGGATAATTAAGTTGGAAGTTATTGAAGTTCGGAGGGTAAATACCAAATGCACCAAAACTGTTGGTATAGGGCGCATCAGTAAAAAACGGATGTGTATCGAATAAAGCAAATTGTTTCGTTTTATCTTCCAGTAGACAAGAGGTTGTAGGTTTCCAAAATAAATAATATACGCTCTCTGAAGACCTTCTGCATAAGCTTGCAGCAGATGGATGTCAGACTAACAGGCCTGTAGTTAGTCAAAATTGTAGGACTACCACTTTTGCTTTCCATTCTGCAGTTATAATTCCAGTATTAAACGATTTCTGACATAGAGCAGATAGTGGTTTGCCAGCTCTTGAGCCAATTCGGAGCGCAGCTTTGCTGGAATGTCCTCCGGGTCGGGAGATTTACAAATCGAGGGTTTTTTGGTTCTTCAACGATCGCCTCTTCTCGGAACAGAATATTTTGAATACTTAGTGCTCGCTTGGTTTCGTAACAAGGGGGGAAGAAAACAAGGTTCTCTGGTTAAAACCGATTAAAAGAACTGAGAATTATGCTCAAATTTTCGGTAGCTGTCCAATATTCCCAAACTGACATCGTTTTTCATCATGGGAATCGCGTTCCGGTTAGGCGTACTCTTTCTTAAGTAGCTGTAGTGCAATTGGGATTTTCAACTGTCCGGTGGAGCATATCACGCACAAAATCCCGCCTTCATTTAAAAATCAAGCCGTTTACATTGTTCCTTTGAAATCTGTATGTTTGAAAGGTTACAGTTTCTTTTGTTCCACAATAATTATTTCAGAGCCTTCCGTTCTTGTTTATCTCTGTTTTTAACTCTCGTGTTATCCACTGTGATCGTTTTGATATTCTAAACTTTGATAATGGACCTTGACACTTCATTAGATGCAACAACGGCTCCTTTAATAAATTCCTAAAATTACCGGAGATGAGAAGATCCCAGTCTATTCGTGATGCCTCATTTCCCATTTGAAAAATATCCCCTTGCAATATATAGGGCCTCATTTGATTTCGTTTGAAAACAGGGGACACATAAAATCATCCGAGCGTTTCTTGAACAGCTGCGGAGACTCCGATCCAAGACTAATTGAGGCAGATCGTTCCATTGCTCTACTACCGTTTACGTTTAAATTTCAGAGTGAAGGTTTATTCGGACAATTTTTTTGCGCTGCTTCATAGTGTCCAAGAAGAATTTGATAATAGCTGCCATTGAAACATATCCTAAATGCTCAGTTCAGGATAAATAGGTTTATTGATTTGGCACTGCTTGGTCGCCATGTTAAAATTTTAAAGTGATCCTTACAAAAAGCGTTTATATGTATTTAAGCGACGATAACGTTTTCTATTTCCCGCAATTCAGTCTTTTTACGTACATTTGGATTTTAAACCCTTTACCAGCGGTTTTGCGTGGTGATGTAATTTTCAAGGCAGAATAGACAGACGTTTTTTTAAATTGCCTAGATAAGATGTTAATAATTTATAGCAGGATACTTAGCAAAGCAAATAATACAATTCATTTAATAAATAAGTAGAAAACGGCCATAAATCATGCTACTAATACATCGGACTCTCTACATAGGGGGACAAAAATAATATGTGAATTTTTATCCACACTTCTGTAGCCAATGTTCTTAGAGTGTTTTTGTCTCCTTTCTCTTTAACTAAGTTCTTAATCCTTGCTGATAGAATACATAAAATCATACCATCTCATGGTTCATAATTTCGTATCCAGTTAATGCTCAGAAGGTAGCAATCCAGGCCAGTTCGGCCCGAGTTTGTCTTTTGAAAAAAACACCGACTGAAGTCCATTGGAAAATGGACAAAGAGTGATCTCACTATGTTAGGCCCACAGACATCAGTTCACAAATCCCGCATTGATACCGGAGTTTGGAAGAACCTCATGATCTGTTTGAATGTATCGACGACAGTCAATCGCGCCGAAAAGTTTATTTTAAAATTCGAACACCGGTGCCATGCGTGAGATCGTCCATATTCAGGCTGGGCAATGTGGCAATCAGATTGGTTCCAAGGTAATTCTCTCTCATTTCCGTCTATCTATGTTTTCAGTTTTGGGAGGTGATATCTGATGAGCATGGAATCGATCCTACTGGGGCGTATCATGGAGATTCCGACTTGCAGCTAGAACGCATCAACGTTTACTTCAATGAAGCTACGGGAGGAAAGTATGTGCCTAGGGCTGTCCTCGTAGATCTGGAGCCTGGCACAATGGATAGTGTTCGTGCTGGACCATTTGGTCAACTATTTCGCCCTGACAATTTTGTCTTTGGGCAAAGTGGGGCCGGCAACAACTGGGCGAAGGGCCATTATACCGAGGGTGCTGAGCTAGTTGACTCTGTTCTGGATGTAGTTCGGAAGGAGGCTGAGTCTTGCGATTGTTTGCAGGGATTTCAGCTGACCCATTCCCTCGGAGGAGGGACGGGTTCGGGCATGGGGACACTCCTTATCTCCAAGATTCGGGAAGAATATCCAGATCGTATTATGACCACATTCTCCGTTGTTCCGTCTCCAAAGGTAAAACATTCATGTTTTAGATTAACCTAAATTAGGTTTCCGATACCGTCGTTGAACCGTACAATGCTACTCTGTCGGTGCATCAACTAGTTGAGAACACGGACGAAACCTACTGCATCGACAACGAGGCTCTTTACGACATTTGCTTCCGCACCCTAAAACTAACCAACCCAACCTACAGTGACTTGAACCATCTCGTAAGCGCAACTATGTCTGGCGTCACGACCTGCTTCCGTTTTCCTGGCCAACTTAATGCCGATCTGCGCAAACTAGCTGTGAACATGGTTCCGTTCCCGCGTCTTCACTTCTTTATGCCCGGCTTTGCACCGCTTACTAGTCGTGGGAGCCAGCAGTACCGCGCCTTAACTGTTGCCGAGCTGACCCAGCAAATGTTCGACGCGAAAAACATGATGGCTGCTTGTGATCCACGCCATGGCCGTTATCTTACTGTTGCTGCTATATTCCGTGGTCGCATGTCAATGAAAGAGGTTGACGAGCAGATGTTGAATGTCCAGAACAAGAACTCAAGCTACTTCGTGGAGTGGATTCCAAACAATGTGAAGACGGCCGTTTGTGACATCCCACCTCGGGGTTTAAAGATGTCAGCTACGTTCGTAGGCAACAGCACTGCGATCCAAGAGCTGTTTAAGCGTGTGAGCGACCAATTTACTGCTATGTTCCGTAGGAAGGCCTTCCTGCATTGGTATACCGGCGAGGGGATGGATGAGATGGAATTCACCGAAGCTGAGTCGAACATGAACGATCTCGTGAGCGAGTATCAGCAATATCAGGACGCCTCTGCCGATGATGACGGTGAATTCGAGGAGGAAGTCGAAGATGCATAGATCTGAAATCATGCTTTATTTTTCTATTTACTAAAGAGCCTAGAGCTGTTTCAATAAATTATTTTTACTCCCTAAGGATTTGTATTTAAAATGTACCGAAGTCTATCTAGGCAAAGGTTATTGTGGTATTTCTCTCTAGTCCGTTGGCCATTCGTGCTTTCGTCGGTGGGTGGTTATTGCGCCAGCTGGTGAGGGTTTTCGGCCGTGGTTCACTTGCTCAATGCTTGCGTGGCGAGTAGATAACCCGTCCACTTTCCTGCGCTGCTTCTGGTAAGAATACAGCGTTATTATCTCGTGAAGCGGCACTGGTCATTTTACGAGGCGTGCTGCGTACTTTGTATAGAAGATCGGTATAGTGCATGCTGAGAATTGCCAACATCCGAGGGTGCTGAACATTAGCGTAGACTGGCAAGGCGTCCATGTTATTTCGTTCAGTATAACCAACATGCAATTGCTCGACTCGTGAGCGACCAGGAGCACAATTACAGTACTGTGACGTGGGGACCTTGAACCGTTGTTAAATAAGTTCGATTCCCACTACAACCTGGTGTCAGGGTTTCTCTAGGTAACCACCATATTAAAGGATTTAGGAGCAGACAATCCGAACAGGTGGCGAGGGGCCATATGCACTCCAATAGCCGTTTAATCTGCGAAGATATTATTACCTGCGAGAGGTGACGTCGTCAGCTGCTCGGAATCACGGGTGTAGATGGATGCTATGCAAACTGGAGCGTTCAATCAGGGACGATCATCTAATTCTGGAATGTGCTAATAATCTTCGATCCTTATACTACGCGCCTACCGGTGCACAGTTTTCGGGAATAGAACGTAGGCATATATTGCCTATCGAATCGACAGAACTAAGTTACTGGGAAATAAAAATCCCGATAATAAACTTTCAGCCTTCTGCTGCAGCATTCCATGCGACTAATGTGGAGGGTTGTCTTTGTGTTCACCTTATCAGAAAAGGCAAACGGCCATTATCTGCTCAACTGACCTACTTACGGCTAGAGGTTTGTTTCCGTCTACACACCAACACTAGACGCTGATCAGCACAATATGGAATTTAACTGTCTGCCATCTGCTGATCATTCTATGGTCCTGAAAAGACCGGAGTAGGCCACACGATTTCTCGAAACGCACCTCATTAACTGCGTTGGTTTTCGGTCACCAATACAGCACTGTGAAATAAGTTGAGCCTAACCGACTGTTGGTCACCAACATGCGCTTCAACTATAATTGAAATCATTTGCCAAACTGGTATCCAAACGTCCACCGTGTGTCACACAAAATGGCGGGCGCACTGATAGTGAATTAATGATAGTAGTCGCGAAGAAAGTGCCACGATCGCTGGAAAAAGAGTGTTAATCAGTCTGGATTTTCGGATTCTTACTCGAATCCATCAAAAGAGACAGAATTAGATAAAGGTATTGGATTGCCTAGGTTCCGTAGTATTAATAGGAGGTACGTGCTAGACTTGTCACAATTGACAGCTCCCGAGTGCATCGCAGATAATTTCAGGTGGTGTGAAAATTAGTATAACATTGATGATAATGGCCAGGGGGACTGGAATGGCGATATCTGGCTAAGTAGCCATCATGAGCCGGCTATACCCGACTCAAGGTGATGCCCCACCCGTGGATCGAACCTGCGATCTGTTGATTACAAGTCTAACGCCGTAACAATTGAGCCACGGGCTTGTAGTCTTTCCGGTTTAGATGGGATTATGCACAGTTGTGGACTGGCGCTCACCGATCGGTTACGGGACTCACTCATCCCGTTCAGCCTTGGGAATCACTCACGAGCCACGCCAGCAGTCGTGCAGAGGCTATAAGTAGTATAGGCATTGGGAAATTACGGGGGATTAGAGCGTTGGACTTCGAGCCTCGGGTGATGCATCAACTAAGATTGGTATGGCTGGTTGATGACGGCCAACTAAAATTCAAAGGGGTGAGAGAAGATGCTGACGGCTTCAGATACATTCTTCGCACACAGATGAACTCGCCAAAAACCGGAGTGTTGGATTTAATCTTCCACCTAATTTGCATAGACACTGGTGGACGAAGTTGCACGGGTAGCACTTCGCTTTAAACACCCGCCGAAAATATTGTAATTCAGGAACCTTGTCTTCCGGTTAACTGCTGTGCCTTCAAACACTGTCATAGCGCCCTGACACAACAGCGTTTGGTGCTCATTGGGTGGTTGCTGTTGCAAATAAGTACTCGCGTCGTGTTTGTCACTTTCCAGAATACTTTGGCTTTTAGGTCACCCCAATCTTTGCGGCAGACGGGGACATGGAAAAAGGCCAGCTGGTTGTGTTCCTCTTCCTAAAATTGTGAATAATATGCCCAGGAGTCCGGCGTTGAGATGTTCCTTGAATTCCAACACCTGACCTAGTTCGACGACGAAGGTGACATCCAAACACCAATCCCAAAATTTTCGTCTGCGATGTCGGAAGACCGATGACTCCAACCACTGTAGGATCAGAAATCGGCAAACCCATTGACGTGCCTTTAACCTGCTCATAGATTGTTCCGTAAAACGTGAAGTACGTTCAAAGACAGAAATTCAGGAGTTGGAGGATTTATGGGGGTGTCCGATTGAGATTCTCCGTTTCATCATATTTGTCTCAGTGGAGTAATTTGATGCTCTCGAACACCCAATCCAATGAAATTCGAAGTAAAATGGAACGTGGCATCAAAGGATACCACAACGTCGCCAGTTGCGTCCGAAATTTGAGACACCAACACCGCCACATTGCCAATCCGTAGGTAGGAGTGCTTTGGAAGTGATATGATGGACCGCAGAGGAACGCTTTCGTTGTTTATCTTGAAAGGCCATAGAATCGGTCCAAGGCCCTGTTCTGGGGTTTTGCTATACGTTTGTCAACCGGAAATATTGCTGCCGAGTTTTCCAATGCCCACAAAGTCGCATTGACTTTGCGGTTCACCGTTTTTATGAGGTTAATTGCGCAAGGGATACCGAACTGCCGGTTCTCCAGTAAACCTTTTGAGTTTGAATGTAGGCTGTCCTGTTCGAAATAACAGCAGAACGACCCTTGTCCACAGGCATCATAACGAAGTCTTTGTTTGCCTTGAGTTCCATTAGTGCAGCATCTTTGAATTTAGACAGCTCTTCGCGCGGCTTATGAGCCACGGGTAGTGAATATACTTGGTGCGGTTAAGGCCCTTAGTTTCCACCGTCGTTTACATCTGACTGAGGATTGATTCCACCGCTGCGATCACGTTGACAGGGTTGACATAATCCATATTGAATTATTCTTCATACTTTAGAACCTGCGTTTTATCCTTTGCCAGCTCCTTTAACGACATGTGGTGCACCAGTTTTTCATTTTTGGGTGACCTTGATTAGGTAACTTTCTGAATTTTTTTCGCCAGTGCTTCATCACATATAGCTCTCTTTTCGCGAACTCTTTCAGTTACCCTCTACAGGAGCATTTTTATACCGTTCTCGCACATGAACTAATATAAGTTGGACTCTTCCTGGTCAATCCTCTCACGGCATTTGGGGTGCCTCGCGTTGGAACCCAGAAGGAGTACTCTTATCATTCTTCTGCCATGTTTAAATACTGCTCGTCTCGCCAACCCTACGTTTGCCGGGGGCTTGTATGAAGCACATTTCAGTAGCACGTTATTATCGAGTTGCCTGTGCAGAAACCGCATCTGCGCATACGTAGAGAACTCTCGAAGGGTGAAGTTTACCCATCGTTGGGCCGATCGAAGTGCGTCGCGCGCAAATAGTTTGCTAATAGAAGCGAATAGGGAAATGCCTGGAAGAAGTCGCAAAGAAAGATATATGATCGTTGAAACAAGAGTTTAATTAGCCTGACTTTTCGTATTCTCACTCGACTCCACCTTCAGAGACAGTCGCACAAAAAGGTAAAAGAGGGCATATGCGGCGCAGTATTTATAGGACGAAGTTGCCAGGCGACCACACATCTACCATATTTGTGAGTCCTCACTGGGAGATGTAGTTGATGCGATGATTGCTTATCGGTCCGTCACCGGGTAGTTAATAGTCGCGATTTCATCAGCGTTGTCGAGGTAACTTCTTCCTGTATGCTAGAAGTCCAATGCTCTAACAAATGAGTAATGGGCCCATTTTCCAACCAGTTGTGATCCGGTATATTAACAGTGGTAGATAGGCACCCACCGATCGCTTTACGCGGCCTACTCTTCCCGTTGTGCCTTGGAGCTTACGCTCGAGCCCCGCATGTAGCTAGTAGCATACGCTGGCTGACAACTCCCACGAAGCCAGAAACGGTTATTCCAGTCTCCACCGTTTTGGTGGCAATATTATACGGCTTATAGAGTTTTTGTCTCATATATACCGCCTCTGTCTCTAGTGTATTGGCAGGGGAATACCCAACCTGCCGAAAATATCATACGACCCGTGTGCGAGGTGATAGGCCACGCCAGACCCTATTATTCTGATTGCATTTGAATTAAAAGCGAGCGGTTGGACGTTTTGGAGATGGACAGCTGTGTGAATTCTGAAGACATAAGGGCTGGCAACATCCCCTAGGATAATAGCACAAGTGCTGGTTGGTAATCTTGCAAATAAAAAACCATCAAAATTTCGATATCCCCCCAAATAGGGCCAGCTAAAATACGATTAAGTGGAATGCCCTGACTACCCATGGAAAACATATAAAACGCCAATAAGGTGGTACCGACAAAGACAAGGGAGACTGGAATGCCCATTTCTGTCTTATTAGTCCTCATCAGCCACGTAATAGGCAAAAGTATCCAGTTAGAATCTCAGGTTACCCACGCATGGGATTGGGTGTGACCGACAAACGACAGCTAATAAGCCACAAATAGCTAGTCCGGTCTCCTTTGTCTTTGTCAGTACCACCTCATCTGCCTATACTACTAGTCGGTATGCGACTGCCCGTGGGGGCTCTAGATTGTGCCCCAAGGCACAACGGGACGATCATGTCCGATAAGCAGATCGGTAAGAGCCACACCAATAATATATGATGATGAAGTGGCGCTCACTGATCAAGGTACGGGATATGCTTGTTCCATTGGGCGCAATCTAGAGCCCCCACGGACAGTCACATAGCAACTAGTGGTCTAGGCAGATGATGGAGTACCGACAAAGACGAGGTTGACCAGAATGGCTATTAATGGTTATTCAGTCATCGCCAGCCCATCATATCCAATCCCAGGAGTGCGTTCGACTCAATGACCAAAGATCCTGGGTGCGAATCCCAGATGGTCCACATCTGTATGACTGACTGATGACGGCGAATATGCCAGAAATGGCCGGAGGTAAATGCCGAGGTCGAAAATATTACTCACGTGTTTTCCCATCTCATCTCCCCCGACAGGGAAAGAAAACCAAAACGAAGTACATGAGGCAGATATTTATTCATGATGGGCGGGGCCGCTTGGTGCCCGCGGTGGAGGGGTTTGTGTTGCTGGCCTCCCCATGCTTGCGTTTCTTGACAGACTTCCCCGCGACAACCAGTTTGTCGGCACCCGCGTCGCGGCGCTCGAAGCCACGCTTTACGTTGCCAGTCAAAGCAGTTCGCATCGAAGCACCGGGCCGCAGGTTCTCCAGCCCATGCTCGCGGTGCACGTGAACCTGCGCCACTTTGCTGCCAAACACGTCCATGCTGCGGTTTTTGAATTTCTCCTTTTTCGGGCGTAGCTCTGCTGGTACCCGGCAGGCTCGTTTCCACTTCTCCTATGGCAGAACAAGCGAGAGGGATGTGGCGATGAGAAAAAAAAGGTATAGGCGAAACGTGTGACATAATGGCCATTTGCAGAAAACACGTGGCTACTTGCAACTTTCAAGACACTAGGGACGTGTGAAAAACGTAGAGCGGCATTAGAAACTGCCAAGAACAATAAAAAGAGTAACAAAAGCAATATAGAGCTATAAAAGGAGGAAGCGTCGCCGGCAGCATCAGTAAGGGAGACCAAAGCATTTTCTAGGAAGGACCTCAAAATGCCATGAAAGTTCCGCAATAGAGCGAGAAAAAGAGTATGAATTTTGTCTTCATCAGTTTGTGCAATTTAAAACGCAATTTGAAACGCAACAAAAATTCATGTGAATAAGGCGGGTTTTAAATTGCTTGCAATTAATTCATCATGTAAATTTAGACAAATATCTTTCCTCGAGGTCGGTGGCACAGTTTTCAACGATCACTTCCATAAAAGCGCGCATTAACTTCCCTCGACGCCTCCAGTCATAATACTGCCTTCCAGAGCACCAGAGGTGCTGAAATTTTTTTATGGTCAATATCGCAAAGTTTGAATTGCGAAAAGACGCAAATATGCAAGCGTTTATTAAAATGGATTACATGTTTGCCAAGTAAACAGCGATAGCTCACACGGGGTTACCTAGTTGCCAATACTAATTTCTGAAGAGGAACAGTACGAAAACCTCCGACAGACAACACAGACGAATCAATTCACCAGTAAAGGGGAAGGCATTCAGCGAGATTCTATAACAAGTCATGCAAAATAAAATAACAAAAACTGTGCACTTATTCATCTTGTTTTTCAGCGGGTAAAATGGTAACAAACATGATTCCAGCTCATATATCACACGTAATAAACTAACATGAAAAATGGCTTGACAGAGGTTTCTGCACAATTTGACCAACTCATCAGTTAAGAAATACAGGAAAAATTGCGAGCTAAGCAGGTAAAGAAAAGTTGATGAGATTGTACGATTTATAAATAATGTCCTCAGATTACTGCATGCATCAAAACTATGCAACAAATTTACTCCTCGAAACTTGTCAACTTCGAACAAGTATTACATCATTCAAATAGCCACAAGTTTCTATAATTTAAGCGTTTGTTTGACGTTCTAAGTGGACAGTAAGGGTCATCTATTTGGGTGAAATACGAAAAATATATCGACAGGACTAGTTCCTCATTTTTGCGAACTCGACAGACAGTCCGAAAGTGACTTACCACTTTTTAATTATAAGTTAAACAATGGTGAGGAGCAGGAAAAAGGGTTGTACGAGTAGTGACCGAGACAAGGACTGTTTTCGCTAAAGAGGCACAATCACTGGAACAAGAGCCTTATTAGCCTGATGTTTCGGATTCTCCCTCGAACCCATCGTCAGAGACAGTCAGTCTTAGCAAATACTTCCTGGAGCTGGCTTTTTTGTTTCTATTAGCACAAAAAATTTATTTCACGTATGGTTTGTGGGAAGGAAAATAAAGGTTCTTAAATTCTTCGACAGATAATTATTGAAAGGCTAAAAAACGTCTATTTTAAACTCATAAGCAATTCGTTCACTAGAAGCATGCCTTAATTAGGCCTCTACTTTTGATTTATTCTCGGGTGAACCAAATCACATTCTCCACTGAAGTTCATTTGAGTTTCACCCATAAGGTCCCCTAGCAGCACAATTGTTTTGAATTCGCGATTGTAATTCATCGTCATTATGATCAACCCAAAGATGAAAATGGCTAAACGTATATGATTTTGTAGCGAATAAGTTGACGCATGGCTTCTTGCTACAAAGGCACATTTTGTTCTAGTAAAAAAATATTCTTATGAAAACCAGGAAGATGAGAAGATGGTGTTGCACATAGTCCCGCATAGTGAGTGTGTTTGGGGATACAAAACGCTGTATGTATATTAAAAAGATAAATTTCAAAAAAAAACCAAAATAATAAACCTGTGCGCGGCAACCCTACCCATAAAATTGCGCGGGAATGGAAAAATAGCTTCACCAAACGCAGTGAAGTCACGTACTTCATAGGACGTAGGCTTAATGGTTCGTTTGTCGTACATTGGGAGCCAAATGAGGTCAATTTTGTCACGGGCGGTTCGGTCATAGGATTCAGCCAGGCATCAAACGCACATAATCCAATCCATAAAGGCTATAGCGATAAGGTGTGTGACTGACCGATAAGCATTGATAGGCGACGGTTCACAGGTGTCAAGTTCTTTTAATTTGCCTGCTTATGCTATGTCAGTTAGCAGATTCTATACTTTCAATGAGTACAACAGAACCCATTTGGGTGCAGTTATTGTCATCCGAGCAGTCCGTTTTGGATCAAGACAGCGGGCGCTAACATGCACCTTTACCCGCACGGCATGAGCGCCGAAATTAAGGGGCACTCCTGTAAACCGAACAGCGAGCTACCTGTGCGTCCATAGGTAGCGAATAATGGTACAGCCCTAACCTAATGCCAGTCACCAAAGAATTAGTCTCTCTAGAAAACCAGTTAGACAGAAAGAGGTGCAGGTCACAGTGATATTACGATACAGCAAATTTTAACCACCATTAATGAAGGTCTTGCACATTGCTTGACACAATGCTGAAGTCTAGAAATAATGTGCTGGGGAGAAGGGGGATAGTGACGTTCAAATTCGAATCCAGGGGCTACAGGACGTGGTCCTCCAAAAATCCATCCACACAGCTGCCATCTGACGAGTTATAATTTAGCGGTTTTTTCGATTACCGAAAACAAGTAGTGCTGAAAAGACGTGTTTTCGCGCACAGTGAGAAAAGCTA
This sequence comes from Schistocephalus solidus, assembly GCA_017591395.1. Lineage (NCBI taxonomy): Eukaryota > Metazoa > Platyhelminthes > Cestoda > Diphyllobothriidea > Diphyllobothriidae > Schistocephalus > Schistocephalus solidus. The sequence continues at coordinate 159,005 of WEDG01002015.1, read as the reverse complement.
CGGTCAGTCAAACGACGTCAAACATGGTCTTGTTTTTTTTTTTACCAAAAAAGAACATTCTTTTTCCCTCAAAAATTGAGGGTTTTTGCCGTAAAAAATGCAATACGCTGCGCCGATCTATCAAGATTTAGAAAGAGCTTCAACATGTTTGTTGGTAAGCGACTGCGGTTTATAGAAGAGATGAATCGTATTTGGTAAGGCGGTCGGTTTTGCAAGGGATACACAGATGCTGGCGCGAGTGGATCGGTGCATTTATGCGGCATGACCGATGAGAGTCCACGCAAGACACGCGGTATAGAAGAGCGCTTGCTATGATGTTACCAGTGATAACATAAAAAGACTGTTTATTTGAAAGGCAGTCCAGTCCAGCGCCAAATCACAATCGGTATGGAATTTAAGACGGGTTTTAAAAGCGCATCGAACGCCCATGGCTATGCGCTGTGTGAAGTTTAAATGCCTAAGGTGGAGCGTAAACAGGACCTAAGTGGCTTATGGGGATTGCTAAATTGACTCGGAGTATGACTACTTTCAAACAAATGGATATATATCTGCACCACTACCTTTGAGAAGTGGTTTTTAAGTTCTGAAGAGACGTACAAGCCGCATTTTATGAGGCAGGATGAAAGAGTGTAACTCTTCCACTCTATCATATTACGGAGTAAATAGTAATTGATACCGGAATTTTTCAAAAACCTCGGCGCCAATAATAAAGTATGGGGACGATGCATGCTTTATGGGGATGTTTCCCAATCATCCCATGAATAATAACTCTAGTTCAAAGGAATGGACAGTTTGCTGCTCGTAGGTATCCAAAAGTATGAAAAATTTATGGATGCGTATTATAGTAAATAAAGGACTCGACTAATTTCAAGCGAGTAGAGGAAAGATGCTTGAGAAAATAAGGAGATGGTCTTATAAGTTTTAAACTAACTGGTTATGATTTCAGAAAGACCGAAAAGACTTACTTCTGAGGGCATTAAACGTCGCCGCAAGACAAAGTCCACTTCGGGAGCAGAATTCTGCAGTTCTACCTGAACGTACGGTCCCCAAGGAGCTCTAAGGGTCTCAGTGAGGGGGCAGGACCCGTCTGTCTCGGACCCTTTAGAGGAAGGTCGCAATTTGACTCCACTAACTCGAAGAAGAAGCTTATTTTCAGAAGGCATTATGAAGTGCATAACATGTTCGATTCCTGAAGAATTGACCCGCGAAACCTTGGGACCTCGGAAGAGATCTGAAAATTAGCAAACAAGATAGACGACAAACCAATAAGTAGGGATTTAAAGCGCTGAGTTTCCTCCGTTTCTTCGAAAGCATCTCCTGAAAATATCAGTAGGGGTTTGGCGCCAAGGGAAAATTTTACATCCTGGGAAGAAGTCAACAAGCATTAGGAGAAATACCGAAGAGCGCATAGACTTGTAATTCTCGATTCCAAGTTCGTACATATCTAGGATCTCATGATCATGCAGGCGACCAATAACTATGTTGTTAGGCCGTTTCTTGGAGTGCGCAGCAAAGACGAATAGCGAGGAATCGAATTTTTCACACATGCGTTCCTACAAAATAACTCGAGTGACTGAGCATACTCACTATAAATGAAGCATCCTCAAACGGCAAGACGGAGTTTTTCCACTTGAGCTTATTAACCAACGGTTTCTTTAAAAGAAGCTGAACAATAAAGAATGCAGACGAACTAACTAGATCGGTGAGAAAATCATGCACAATTTGACTGGTGTGGGCCCCTCTAATTAACAAGGTTTGTTTGTCATTTTCATAGACGCGCGGTTCTCTCTGCTGAAGGAATTTACGACCACGATGAGTTTTTGGTTTGCTGGAGTCAAAATATAGGAACAAACGACTGAGTTACCGTAACTGCCTCGATAATTCACTAGCAGGCATCACGTGAAACCACAAGGCTACACACACACTTATTCAAAAACGGCACGTGCGCGTTCAAGTTTTACGTAGGTTACCCACGTGGTTTACAAATGAAATGTTTGAGGATACTAGCTGTCTGAGAGGTCTGTTTTCTCCGGACTTGTATATAGTTTGCCCTCAAGGCCATTTATGCCATTTAAGCGTTGTGAGGCCCTCGAATAATTGTGTGAATATAGAAAGTAGAGGATTAAGAATGGGCCGGAAAGTGAGTAAATCGCCGATGCCTCTGCCACCACAAGTGACAAGGAACTATGTAAAATATTCAATATGCCCGACAAAAATGATTTAAAAATAAAAAAATTTTACACGAAAACATTGAAAAAAAAACACTGCAGTATCCAAAAGTTTTTTTTGAACATCCGCCTTTGTTAAGTTAGCTATAGAATGCTCATGTAGGTTCAGCTCATTTCCTTGTATTTGAGAAGCTTGGCTTACGCCTTTAAATTCACTAATATTCACATAAAAATCTCGTGAATTAGAAACACGATAAAGAAATCGCATTCAAATGAATGCAGACATGGCACATAGTACAGTGTTGTCGAAAGTTTAGGTAGTCATATAGTCCACGTGGTGCTGCAGCATATGTAGGTCAAGGCGGTGTTTAAATGTCTTCAGAGATTAAGGCATTACAATCGTCTGGGGTCGGTTATTCTAAGATTTCACGACGCGGTTGCCGAAAAAATACCTCCTCACATCCAATCTTCATTTAGATATAGGTAGATTGAAGGGTTGCACGCAGATTTAAGTAGTATTGGTGAATTGTAAAATAAATCGCATAGAAGGGTGAAGTTCAAGCAATGCACGATGCGGAAAGATTTATCAAGTCTGCGCGCAACTGCCTATAACTCAGTGGATGGAAAATTAGTTCATTTAGTCGGATTTCATATGGTTGTGCACATTGACCCCTTTCTAATTAAGTTGCTCTCCATTGTACCCTTTCAGTAAGTATATAATCCTGCTGCATCCACGGTCTAAATACCTGTCTCCCGTATTCAAGATGTGGCCTCAAAAACGTACAAAAAACTTCGTTGAAAACTGCAACTGCCCGCTTGATGGCGTAGAGCATTTTTTATTTTATTTTATTTATTTATTACCAGTTTACAGGCAAGGTCAAAAAAATGTATACCATTGAGGGTCAAGCTGACAGTGAAAAAAAAATTCTAACCGTTGTTTTAGGTGTTTTCAGGAGAAAATCTGCAGCTTATTAAGTAATTAAAGTTCAGGACAGGAAAGCGTTGACACAGGTGCCTGGTGAAGAACTTCTCCATTCAGTGTTATGGATCTGGTATTCTGCACCAGCAAGTAGTTCAGCAAGCGGCTATTTGCTGTCGACTAAGAAATAAGCCGATTTAGGTCTGCACAGCCAGAAATATTGCCCTCAGCATGAAGTCCGGCACAGGATTCAGAGTCCGTGAACGCCATCAGAACCGAAGAGAGCTTCCACAGAGTCAGCACCCAAAAGTTTTGGAAGGTGTCCTGAATGTAGAAAACTAGTGACATTTCGCGTAAACAAGGGAGAGCTTTGCTGAATTTTGATACTTCTGGGTAGCTTATTCCAGATTTCTTTAGCGTTTACCGAAAAACAAACTGTCGGTATCTAACAGTACGTGCCAAAGGAAGAAATAAAAATACATCTCGATGACTGGTGCGCCGAGAGTGGTAGAGGTGCCTCAGAGATGTAAAGGGGGTTAAATTTTCAACTGTTTAAAAATTTAAACAGTAAAAAAAGTCCCTTCTGTAATCTGCGAAGGCACAGCGGGTCAAAGCTTGTAAGCGTACAGCGTTGTTGGTAGGACAGGTTTTGGTGTTCTGAATAGAAAAATCTTCTTTTGTAAAGAAGTGCTGGACTGATTCTTGCAGCTTTAGACGCCTTGCAAAATTTCGAAGACTGCTTTAGGTTATCTTCCATCCAAACGCCCAAATCTTTCTGGGTTTCTGCTTCTCGGAGTAGAATATCATTCAGATAGTGTGGTCGCGTCTAAAGGACCTGATTTAAATTTCCCAGACGCAGCAGCGTACATTTGATCAAGTTGAAGGACAGGAGCCATCTGCCGGACCACAAGTCCAATCGTAGGAGATTGTCTTGGATGTCGGCTTCGTCGTCACTATTGTGGAAAACTTTTCATATTGTATACTATCCGCAAACATGGCACACGCACAGTCAACGTCCTGTACGCAATCATTAACGAATATGAGAATGAAGATTGGTCCGAGAACCGAACCTTGTGGAACACCACTCTCTATATAACTGTACGCCTTGATTGCCGTCCCCCAAAACAGATAACTTGGGAACGGCTAAAAAGGAAATTCTCGATCCACTATATAAATTTTCCTCCAATACCCAACAATCTCAACTTGGACAGGAGACTGCTGTGGTACACCATCAAAGGTCTTCGGGAAATAAATGTAGGCCACATGCTCCGTCTCTATTTCGCTGAGTGCTTTTGTCCAGCTTTGCATAGTATAAAGCAAGTTCGTTACAATAATAATAATATGTTTATTGATATAGCACACACACAGAAGGATCTCGGAGTTTGGATGAAAGAAAACCTGAAGTCTTCTAAGCAATGTTCCAAGGCAGCTAAATCCGCCAATTCAATACTGTACGCTATCAAGCGGGCATTTAAATTTTTCGATGAAGACTGCTTTTCTAAAGTCTTTGGTACGTTTGTAAGGCCACATCTTGAATATGCGATCCAAGCCTGGCGACCGTGGACCCAACAGGACTACAACATGCTCGAAAGGGTGCAGCGGCGAGCCACAAAATTAGTAAGAGGTCAAGCTGAACTGCCATATAAGATTCGTTTAAATAACCTAAAGCTCTAGCCTCTGAGTTATAGGCAGTTGCGCGGAGACTTGATACAAACCTTCCGTATCGTGCGTGGCATGGATTGCGCCCTTCTATGTGATGACGTTTTCCAACTTGCCACTACGAAAAATCTCCGAGGAAGTATTTTTTCACCAACCGTGTCGTGGAACCGTGGAATAACCTACCTGAGGCGATTGTTATGTCCCAGTCTGTGTATACATTCAAACATCGGCTTGACATACATATGTTACAGTACCACGAAGACTATGTGACTACTTAACCTTAACAATATCAGTGTACCACGTAAACCTGCCTGCATTCACTTGACTGTTACTTCTTTAATTTGCTTCTTATTCTTGCTACTTTTATGTAACAAATAGGGATTTCAAAGGCGTAAGCCTATTTTCCTCAAATACACTGAATACACTGAGCTGAACTGGTCTGGTATAATTTTCCCTGGATTTGGCTGGAGTTAGTTTTACCCATCAATTTATCGTCTCCCTAGGTATAACTTGGGATTGTATAATTGGTGTTTATTTTTTGAATAAGTTAAAATGTACCTTAGTCAAAATTGTGGAAACACATTGAAGTTTCAACAAAACATTGTCTGCAGTAACCGCTGTAATTGTCAACTTACCAACTGGCAAGAAATCTATATAGCAGAATCCACCCTGCGTAGCCTCATTCTAAGTTCTATTTTTTCGCGTAAAATAATTCCGTGAGCACTGACCTAGTGTGTTTGGAATAATCATTTGTCATTCTATTTTTGAGTTTGCTAGCTTTTGCCCAATTGAGTTCTGAAATTCACATTTGGTGCATCCCAAAGTCCTCTTACGGCGTTTTGAACCCCCATATGCCCTCATCAGCATGTCAGTCCTACCTCACGCGTATGTTTCTCTCCCAGGAGTGACACCCTTTTCGTTAAAAACCAAGAAACCCCATTCAACATATACTTTTCCATAAAAATATCCTAGAATATTTTTCTGTCCGGTCTTTTTAGATATTTTTTGACCACACTGTTTTGCGTCATTTGTCATCGCCGAAAAACTGTCATAGTTTAAATAACTTACGCATTCGTGGTGCTCAAATAAAATATCTATCTATCTATCTATCTATCTATCTATCTATCTATCTATCTGTCTATCTATCCCACGCACTGCTCACCACCCTTAATTTGTTCCTGTTAATATTCAAAAACCGAACGTACCGCTTCGTTTGAAATTGGCCTGAAATTCGCTCTTCTCCTAGCGTATTATTAATTCACTCATTAATCGGTGCCCAACGTTACGCCTTGACAAAATAAACTGAATTCTGACCTTTGGGAAACCCGGTGCTCTAAGATAAGTCAAAAGTTTGTAACTATTTGAAGTTTTTGACTTCGCTTATCAAAAAAACATTTTGCTATATTAAATAAAAAGTTGAATAATATTTGAAGTTTGTGACTATGATAATCAAAAATATCCTGCTATAAAAGTGTCTTAGCTTCGTTGTAACATAACATCCAAAGCCCCATACACTTCAATAAACTTAAAGCAGAAGCAATGATTGACACAAAGGTTACTATCGATAAAATTGACCTCTCTGTCATCTCGTGTATACAACAGTTTTTAGAGCAACACGAATATCTATTTACGATCCTCGATTCTCTGTTAGATGCAAATTCGTTTGAAAATAACCTAACCAGATTTCCACAAATAGAGTCTATCGTATATTTGGTTTTATCCGAAGTTGCCGATAGATCAAAACATATACATAATATAATTATCCGCAATTTCCTAAAAGGTATAAACCCATCGCCAACCGATCGCTAAAGATACACTCCTGTTGACTTAACATCCAAGTAGCTTCCACAAAATGACTTAACTCAAAAAGTCACAATAGATCATTATTAGTAACATATTTACCAAAACCGAGGCTGAAATGATCCTAAATAATCCTGCATTAAACTAAAGTTTCCAAACCCTTAAATCCTCCCTAGGTCCAGACTTAACACCAGTGCAGCTAAGATAACTGCAGAATAAAACCATAGAAGAGAAAAGAAATAATAAACACAACATTCCTTTACTCAAGAATGCAACGTATTCTTCTACCTTTGACACCCACGACAAAAAACGCACAACTACAAAAGCAGTTAGGAGGGGAGGTCATCAGCAGCGAAAACGAAAACGCCAATACACTGAAAAACAACTTAGAACAGCATGAAAACAGAGACGCTGGACCCGGTCAAGTTAACCCGCTAGATACTAGCATAATGACTACAGTGACACCAATAATGAATACAGCGACACCGCGAAACAAGCACAAAAAGCTCACCACCCGAACTATCAAAACTCCACCGCATCCGTGTCAAGTCCTACATACCCAGAAGGAAGCGAATGTAGCTCTCATATCCCGAGAGCATTATTACGCACGCTGTTGCAACCAAAAAGCCATATTTACAAAGACTAAAGAATTTTGGGAATCCCAAATCCTCACTTACAAAAGATACCGCAAAATACAAGTTTTTACACTACCACCATGGCTACTCAACCTCCAGTGCATCGCAATAACTTGAAGAATTATAGTTTACCATCTAAAATGTGATCTCACGATACTCTAACAAACTGCCTAAGCCCTCAACCATTCCCAACAGAAATTCCCCTTAGACATAATTATCACCTAATCCATCCACCTCCACAACATAGACCCAACCCCTACCCCCAAATCCCACCGTACTCCTCAAAAAGTCTTCCCAGCAATCACTGGATTCCCTCCTCTTAGCCCATCAAACACGCAAAACACCTTAGGAAATTGTTTTTTTTGCACCATGGCCTATCATCTCCATATCCCATGTCCTTAGCATAGCTTTACTCAACGCAAGAGCGATAGTTCATAAAATGTGTCAACTCAAAACCTTTATAGAAATTTATAATCCGGATATCATTCGCATCTCTGAAACATTGGCAAATGAATTTATCTCTAATGAATCACTGTGTATCGTAAACTAAACCTTCTAAAGACATGACCGCCTAAATAAACGAGGTGAAGAATGTTTGATCTACATCAAAACTACACTTGAAAAAAGTGCTCTTGATATTCCAAACGAGTCTTTCACTGGAGAAGCTTGTTTTTCGACGATACAACCTCAGAACAACAAAAAAATATTTTTAATCGGATGTCTCTTCTCTCCCACTGAATAAGTAATGAGGATAATGGCCTTATCCACTTAGTGAGCAATGTATCAAACATAAACAGTGAATATAAGAAAATTACAGATGATTAAAACCGCCCAGAAATTAACTACATCGAGCACTCAGCCCCAAACAAACATGACGAACTGTTATCTTTCATTGCCTTTCAAAACTGGACTCAAATAGTTGATAAACCCTCCCGAGTAAACAACATAATTGACAGTATTCTCACTAATGATATTTGGCCTCTATGTATGCATTATGACAGCATAACGTTTGATAGTGATCACAAAATTATAATATTAATGCTCCCCCTTAACATAAAACCAGCGCACGATTCTAACACCAGACCCATAAATCCTCGAAAACTTGGCCAAGACTCAATGAACAGTTATATCAGATCACTAGACTGGAGTCCGTACCTTCTTACACATCCCCCACAGAAGCAATCAACCTTATATACTCTACCCTAAACAGTATAAGAGATACTCTAGTAGAAGTAAGCTTCCCTCTTTAAAAGGCCAAAAAGCAAATTTTCTCTCAAAGCGACTTTAAAAACTAAAAAAACAACTACAAGACCCCCATGCATGTGACTTATCCACACTGCGACGAATAAAATAAATCAATAACCTAGCTACCTAAATTGAAACACAAAAGCTGATAGCTACAGAACACCGTGCGATTGAATCCCCAAGACAAACAGCCCAAAATTTGCAAAGGAAAAGGAAAAATTACCGAAAATCAGGGCCTCAAATTCTGATCACGGCCTCAGGACAAATAATAACAGATGAAAACAAAATAGTGACTCTTTTCAACAAGTACTTCGCCAACTATACAGTAGAAGATGCACCTATCCCACAATCAACCGAACTAACCACCTGTACCCTTAGTGAGATCGATTTTAGTGAAGAAACATTAAAAAGAGCCATCCAACAACCACCCAAGTCTCTCTTCTATGGGACCAAAAAAATCCCTCCATGTATAATTCACCATACGATATATGCCCCAATGCTCCTCGCTAAACTATTTATGTTACTTCAAGTAAATTCAACTTTTCCAGACATATGGAAATATTCCAGCATTGCACCAATCCATAAGAATGGTAACTGATCATATATGAAGACTGCTTTTCTAAAGTCTTTGGTACGTTTGTAAGGCCACATCTTGAATATGCGATCCAAGCCTGGCGACCGTGGACCCAACAGGACTACAACATGCTCGAAAGGGTGCAGCGGCGAGCCACAAAATTAGTAAGAGGTCAATCTGAACTGCCATATGAGATTCGTCTAAATAACCTAAAGCTCTATCCTCTGAGTTATAGGCAGTTGCGCGGAGACTTGATACAAACCTTCCGTATCGTGCGTCGCATGGATTGCGCCCTCCTATGTGATGACTTTTTCCAACTTGCCACTACGAAAAATCTCCGAGGTCATCCATTCAAACTAAGTGTGCCCCAAGTAAGATTGGATGTGAGGAAGTATTTTTCACCAACCGTGTCGTGGAACCGTGGAATAACCTACCTGAGGCGATTGTTATGTCCCAGTCTGTGTATACATTCAAACATCGGCTTGACATACATATGTTACAGTACCACGAAGACTATGTGACTACTTAACCTTAACAATATCAGTGTACCACGTAAACCTGCCTGCATTCACTTGACTGTTACTTCTTTAATTTGCTTCTTATTCTTGCTACTTTTATGTAAAATAGGGATTTCAAAGGCGTAAGCCTATTTTCCTCAAATACACTGAACTGAACTGAACTGAAAAGCTATCATAATGTTCATAGAACAACGACAATCGCCAAAATTCTAGAAAAAATAGTTTTCAATCAAATATTAAATTACTTGACAAACACCAACCTCTAACCTCCCTCCCAACCTGCCTTCTTACCTAAGAAGTCATTTCAGTCCTACCATATCACTTTTCTGGAATTCATTTCCAGTAACATATATGAAGGAAATACGGTAGCCACATTATTTTTGATCTCAAAAGAGCCTTCGTCAAAGTTCCCATAAAAGGCTTATAACGAAGTTAATAAGCGATGACATACGGTCTCTCCTACTTGAGAGGCCAAAAACTGATGATAACGAAATAAAAGAATCACTATCCATAAAAGACTTAGGACTGAGCTATACAAATGCTCTTAACTTCGGAAGATATAAATTCCTTATTGTCTATTTCCTTCCCAAACTCGCAACTTTTGGATTTTGAAAAGGGCCCTCCTGGTATTTGAGGCAGTTCCCTTGAAATTACATTGGTTTCTAAATATCTTTCCATTATCCTCTGCAGAGTCAATCTTCGTAGTCACGTTTTCGTCCCCTCCTTTTCAAATATCATCGCGAACTCTTGAAAACCTTGATACTTTCCTCCGTTTTTGCAACACTGACGATGGTCTTCGCGATCTGTCGATGAAAGTGGCGGGTCCTGATGTTTTCGCAACCTTGTTATTGGGCTATGCAGTCAGCAAGGTTGCATCTCGATTATGATCTCGTGACCTCTAATTTCCCCTCTTCGTTTCGACCCAGTTGTCCACGATGAGTTCTCCTCTCTCACCTCCATGGTGGTTTTAAACAGTAGCTTTGACTGTTTTATTATCTCTCACCCGAAAAGGTGCGTTGCAAACCCTCATGTGTTGTCAGCAACATCACAGTACTATCCCTTTTCATCGTACCAATCCCACCAATGTTAGCTATTGATTTTTTTCAAGAAGCAGTTTTTTCTCATAGTTTTGTTTTTTAAATTGGTGGCTCGCCGAGCCCCGCCCCCGATTGAACCTCAGGAGTTTTTTTCACTGCTTATTTCCTTGTTCACTGTATATTCCAAAGCTTTCTGACTATTGTTTAACAAATGGCGAATCCTTCTGAATCGGATATGCCTACCATAATACTCATTTCTGCTGTTCATATGGCTGTTCATATAATGCAGCAGTTATCCACTTTGTATTTATTTATACCACGATACTAAGTTTGTAATGGTGGAGCATTCTGGGCCTTAAATATACAATATATTTATTTATCATCCACATTAAACGAATATCACCAAAGGCCACTCGCCCATGTGGATTCCTATGTAAAAATTTCACATCTTTTTAAAATATGCGTATAACCTCTCCTGGATACCTGCTCAGTTTTCTTTGGTATAATGCCTTCAGATGGCCGAAAGAAATTAGAAGGCATTCAAAGACACTTTACAAGATCTTTGTTAAAATTTGATGACATACAATGTTCATACATTGACTTATAAAATAGATATAGTCTTCGACCCCTCTGGATCAGAAGGCTCAAAAATGGTATCCATTTCCGGTTAAAGATCACACACAACCAAGATATTCTCAAAATGAATAACTGTCAAATCACAACGGCCCTCGTGCCACTAGAAATAACGAAAATACCATAAGCATCCCCAAATTCAAAAAGGCCCAACGATCAAACTTCTATTCCATATAATATGCGAGCATATGGAATGCGCTCCCCAATAGTATTAGAGAAAGTCATAGCTTAGCTTAATTGAAAAGAAAAAAACCGAAAACGTTTTCTCACATAATAATAGAGATATATTCTTAAATAAAGTAGGGCAATTTTCAGGTCAGTTCTTTGATGAGGAATTTGGAACGAAAGGGATCCGATGCTACTAACCGCCGGAAACCTCATGCTCTAAATCGAAAATACGCATAAAGATGTTATGAACTCAATAATTACATATAAATTTAACTTATTCGGTTCCACAGTCATAAAAATTCCCGCAATTATTTTCCTTCTGATATATATGCACGACCTATCGAAGATATTGACCACAGGCAAAACATTTATATATGAAGACGAGCTAAAACTTGCACATGCATATAATGAGCAGAAAGTGACTAATGTGCACATTCCCATCGCAGTGGATCGCAAAAAGCTTAATGAATGGAGTAACCAATCGCTATAGCCATGATTTGAATCACCCGACACAAAAAACTTTCGCCAACAATTAGTAACATACCTTCAATAAACCTATAAATATAGGACGCCACCTATTACAGGATCAACATATTGTTAGAAACAAACAACTTTCTTTGCATATCACATAAACACAATAAATGCATAAACGCACCATAATCATAAATATTTAATCTGTTCCTTTCTTATCAACGCAATCAGTTGGCCTACCAGACACTTAGCATAATTTCAGCAACAAATATTGACATAATTGAACAAACTTCCAATAATCTTAAATTCGCCCTTTTCTTTTCTTATCATAGCCATAAGTTGAACATTCTGAAACTAAAAATAATTTCAGATAAAAGTACTACGATAAATTCCATAAACGTATAGAGACCGGAGTACGCTAATTCCATAATCAATACCAGGTTAGAAACAAATAGATTTTTTATTTTTGACGTTGTGTAAACACTATAAATGTATAAATGTACTATTATCAAATATATTTAATCTCTTCTTTCCTTATCCGTTCACAGCCATCAGTTGAACTATCGGACACTAAAATAAATTCAATAACAAATATTGACATCAATGCATAAACGTCCGATGATCATACATTTTCATAATTCATTTCTTATCATAGCCCTGAAATAACCTTTCTAATGCTAAAAATAATAAAATCAATAAATACCAACATGCCTTCACTAAACCCATTATTGTCTGCTGTATACAGAAACGCTGTATTTTATGCTTTTCATATCCACGACTCGACTCAGCGGATACCAACATTATTTCAGCAATTATCCCGACAATAGCAATTACTTGAGCAAAATGACTAACATTTTGGGAGTATATATCCTCAATAAGCTTGCAGAGATGAATCCTTCATAAATAATTTTATAATCCAGATCAGTCAATAACCAATCTAATGTTATCAAACACAATATAATGACTGGCTGGTAGGATTGGAATTTTCTTGCAGTTGAACGGTTCATGCCCATAACCCGTTTCTACCTTTTTAGAGACCAGTTCAACTAAGCCAAACTAATCACCGAACCACAAACCAGAAAAATGCGTGTAAAGATTGAATCAAAGTTTCTCATTTTTTCGTAGTAGCTCAGATTACTAGCAGATTACTAGCGGCAGGAACCAACGCTCCCATTGGCTAGCATGCCCATGTTTTCATGTTGATTCTCTAATATTATTGGCTTGTGTCACCTTTAGCCGTTAATGCTATTGGCCCCTCGAAAAGTCGGGAAGTCCATATTTTCCCTTACCTATAAAAATTCGAAACTATCAATCGAGGCCGGAAGGCCCTAAAAACTGTACTGATAATCCTTTTGGCATTTAATTGCTCTATTCAATCTACAATGAAAGATTTACGCATAACCATTTGTCTATTGTATGTTAACCTATAAAATCTTCTGAGGACTACGACACACATACCGGGGAGAATCGAGGCTCATCACGTTGGACCGGAGACCGCTATCTGACGTTTCATCCAGCCATCGCCGCTCATTCTCCTACGGACCAGTCAAATTCCTTCCCAGGTTAGGCGATCCACAACAAAGGATCCCCTTACGCCCAAATCCCAAGAGTTCTAATTTCTAGAACCAAATAATCCCAAACTCTTCCCCTTAAAAACTATCTTGTTCTTATTTGAGCGTAACTAATTTGGAATTCGTCGCATATCTAATACGGGTTTTTCACTGTAGCGGCCGAAGACTTCGAGGTTTTGCACACACATGGGCGAGTAACGCACCTGTATGCGTTATTAGACGATGCGCGTATTGAACAGGGTCTCTAAGCACCATACCGATCACTCAAACGCAACATTCATTAGAAGGAACGGCACAAATGTTGGAAATGGATTCTAATGAGGCGATATCCATTTTGGAGTGGGGGGAATTACGTCATGCCTGTTGGATAACCGGTGGGGAGTGCAACGCTGTGGGCAACTGCAGGGTCGGGACGAGGGGATGCTGACATTAAACGGAGGGTATCGATATGATAAGCGGTGACGGTACTCGTGGGTATGGGGGTCAGCGTTCGAGAGTGGAAGGGGGCACCGGCATTTTCACCGAAATTCCATCAATCCATCCCCATCCGGGATCCGCACGAAAAAGTGCTACCAGCCCATTCAAACAGTTCTGTCGGAACTGTGGTTTCGTTACAGTACATACACTTGGAGGCAATCGCATCTGATTGGATGTAATGGACAATCGAATAGCCCGCGATTGACTCTGCCCCTGTCGAATGAGCACTCAAAAATCCATAAAGGAAAACTACTCTTGACCCAAAAATTGTTACCATTCATTTAAAGACGGTAAATTTATTTATTTTCCTATTTTGCCATTACTGTGCCTAAATAAAAACATATTTTTTATACTTAAAACACACTTCGTGTTTCACAAACTGTTAACCAAGCCTTAAGCTTAACCAACGCTAAAGTGGCAGTAGAAAGAAGAAGTTTGTTTTAGGTTTTTTCCCGTCTTCTAAGGAGATTGACAGCGCACAAGAGGTGCTATATCAATAAAAATATTATCTATAAGTCGACTTTATCAATCAGACTCAGGTGGAACCAAAACCATCCAAATAATCTTATTAAACATCTAAAACATTTCCCTCTCAAAAATATTCTCAGTTCAACTCGAGAATGTTTTCTTTCCTGATGATTGAAAACCTCTATTATTATTATTCCTGTATTTAAATCGGGCTTACGCCTAAATTTTCACATTTATCGCGGTGTTCATAAAACACCTTCTCTTGCTAAGCTCTTTGAAAAAATAATTGTCCTACAAATTGCAGATTTTGCATAACTAATCAACTCCTTAACTATTTTCAACATGGTTTCCTACCCGATCGCTCTTGTGAAACATGTCACTTTTCCTTTCTAAATGTATCAATATCTCTTCGTAATGATAACCTATCTGTGCTCATTATCTATTTTGATCTGCATAAGGCCTTTGATGAAGTGTCTCATGGGAGACTCAAAGTTAAGTTAAGAGCTTGAGGACTTCGAATTCCCCTTACTGATTTCATTACGTCATATCTAAATAATGGGAAACAAAAGGTCTTAGGGGAGTCCTCATTTTTAGCTAAGACCCCGTTTGTAAGCGGCGGCCTTCAAGGTACCGTGCTGGGTCCTCTAATGTTTTGCTTTATATTAATGATATTTCATCCACTGTTTAATATTCCCAGTCTTTTATTCATGCGTACATTCGTTCTCTAAATCTACGACCAACGATGCTTAAAAGAAATCCATGCACACTTGCATGCTCTTTCCGCGGGGCAAACGGGATTCTCACCTTCTCAGCGTCACTGCGTGTGCTGCGGGTTTGAGAGTCTAAAACCACCAGTTATTTTTCAAGGCACACCTATGATTGAATTTCGTATCATCAATGACTAAGGTTTAAGCTGCACCAAGCATATAGATCTCTGACCTCATGCCGATAGGATTACGGCCAAGACACCCAGATTTGTAGCTCAATTTCTTATAGCTTATATCCTCATTTTGCGCGAAGACTACACATCGTTCATAGCACTGATTCGATTAACCAATTATTTTTCGCATTATTTTTAAAGAGCTTTTTCCATAACCCAGAGAAAGGACTATCGGAAATTTGGAAATCCATCTCCAAATTATGTCTTTCATGCATCGTCTTCCCCATAAACTAAGATGTCTTCATAACCCACCCCTCGGTAAAATGGTCGTCAAACAATTGGATCATAATTTCACGCTCATTTTAAGTAACATCCGTTTCGCTTACCGAGAACCATCACTAGAATTTCAATCTGAATACTGAGATGTGCAGGCCTTAATTGTAGATTCTCATGTGAAAAAGCACTCCTGAGCGCACTATGTTGAATTCTTCTTACTCAATTGCTGGATCTCACATTATCGTTTCGTACTAGGTTCAGAAGCATCCTACCATAGTGCTTCATGTCCCCTTGTGGAGCATTTTTTTCTCCTGCACCTCTTTTTTAAAAAAGAGATTTTCACAGCCCTTTTAGCCCCTTTAGAGTTCGACCTTCATAAGGAACTATTGACTGATGAGCCTAACATGCATTTGTTGCAAAGTGATGGAAAGGATAATCAAAAATGCTAGCATGAAGTTTATCGAAGAAAAAACCTTTTTGGCATTTTCCAACACGGATTTCACCGAAACCACTTCTGTTTGACCAATATACTCTATTCAATAGAGCAATGATCCAGGTCATTAGATGAGGAAACCAGCGTTGATGTCGTCTACATTGACTTTAAAAAAGGCTGTTATAGTGTTCCTCAACCAAGTTACTTTGCAAAGTCCAAGAATCCGGAATAAGGGGAATTTACTTAATTGGATCGGAAACTTCTTGATAGGCCAATCACAATCTGTGTGCATTGGCAATGCAAATTCAAAATCCGTGCCAGTCATGAGAGGTGTAACTCAGGGCACTGGTCTTGGGACATTAATTTTATTAATCGATGTCAATGATTGTATGAATGGATTGGACGGCAAAGGCAGTTATGTTTGCAGATGACATCAAGTTATGGCAACCAATCAGATGCCGTACTGATGCACAGACTTTATAAGAAGGACACAGCCACCTATCTAAGTGGTTCGATAAATGACAGATGAAGTTCAACTTTGAGAAGTGTGTTGTACTGCGGCTCAAATCGAAGAAGGCGAGCGCGATGGGCGAATCCCATCAATACTTCACTTGACAGAAGGTGACTGTCAAATGTATCCAAACAGAAGGTCAAAAGGACCCTAATATCCACCGCTCAATGTTCGGGGTGGTCAAAAGGGCGTCCAATGCCCTGTTTGCCATTAAACGAACTTTCGTAGATATCAATAAGGTAATATTTGGAAAAAAGTTCATATCTGGAATATGGAGTTCAGGCGTGGCGACCATGGCTGAAAAAAGATTAAAAACTGCTGGAAAGGGTACAAAAGAGGGCAACAAATGTCGTCAAGGGTCGAAATTGTTTATCGTACAAATGCAGACTTGGCGCTCTTAATCATTTCCATCTTGGGTATAGGCAGATTTAATGTGATCTCTTACAGACATACCAGATCGTAAGGAACCAGGAATCTGCTCTTAACTTTGAAGACGTTTCTTAATTGGCCACAACAATTAACCTGTGTGGAATTTCTCTCAAACTTCGAGGAACCATATCCCACCGGGATGTTTGTCACCAATCCTTAACGTAGCGAGTTTACGGTACCTGGGACGGATTCCAAGAGGACGTCATACTGGCAGACACGACAGACACATTCAAACATAAGCTAAATTTATATTCGATTGACAACTGCCGTTCATTCTTATAGGAAGGCTCTGCTACATCATACAAAATCTTTAAACATACAAAGATAACGGTGATATCTATTATTTGACATCGGTTATAATCGGTCCTTCAGGATGACAGTGTAAATATTCCACTGTTACAACACCATTTTCTTTCTACGTGAATATATTACTAAATTCTTTGCAGTTATATGTATTTCAACTGCAATATTTTAGGTATCGTTTTTCTAATACGGTCTTCATAGATAACGCCTATTACCCTTGAATATACTTTGCACTTCTGAACTAGTGATGACCATAATGGTTCCCTCGGTCTGCGCAGTTCTCCAATTTCTTGACCCTTTGCAAACTGGTACAACCTCGTTCGACATCGCATCTGCCGTGCCTTAAGGCAATGGTATTTGCGGCCTTCACCTTCTTCCCGGTGTCGACCCTACATGGAATGTTGACGAGTGATCTTTAATTGCAGAAAAAATGGACAAAAGCCATAGACCAAGGCCGTCTAGTTGATGACATTTTCTTTTACAACCTGGTTTGGTTGCGATTAGGTGCTTCGATGTTTGAAAGGTTAGCGTGGGGTTGTTGACTCCTATACCATGCAGTAGGAGTTGGGGAGTTAAGGAGTTGAGGTATTAAGAATTTATTCGTGTCTCATGAGAGTTGAAGAGTTTGAAGTACCCATCTTTCTTAGGTTGACATATTTTGGGTTTTTTGGCTGCAATTGTGGACTTTAATAAAGCTTTTTGTGTAGGAATACTAACTGGGAGACTAATCGACTTAAATTTCGACCTTGAAGTGATTGACATGGATGTCATAGAGGTTGTGTGATTTGCTCGGTCTATATTAACTGTTACTCGTGGACAATTTTGGTGCGTCGTAGTAAAACTTGTACTACTAACTAGTATTGCGAAGTTTCTGGGTCCACGATTGGTGTCTTCCATCAGTTCCAGTGAAACTGTAACGTTTTAGGTTGCTTCTTTCGTTTGATTCTGATCTCCTCTCCTAACTGCTGATGCAGTCATTCATTTTGTATTATAGGTGTCACATTAAGAATAATATATACTTGCCAGAGATTTGGCTACTGTGGCAGTGGACTGGTGTATTAGGGGTGGACATTCGTTGAAACCCATAATCCCGATATAGTTTGTATAACGGTAACATGGGTTAATGAAGTAACATTGAATGCTTTGATATTTGTCCCAAACTTTAATTTCTATCGATAGGACCACATTAATAAACGAGGCAGTGGCTGTATGATATAAAAACTACCATTGAAAAAAGTGGTTGTGATGTTGAAAACTAAACTTTCAATGGCGAAGCGTGCTTTGCCCCAGTAGAATCCCTGTTGCACAAAAATATTCTACTCGGATGTCTCTACACCCCTCCAGAATTTATTAATGACAAAACTGGCCTAACCAATCTTATAGATACTATATCATATATTAAACCTCAATATAAGATAATTGTGAGTGACCTTAACCACCCAAAAATAAACCGGGTTGAACTAACAGCCCCCATTAGACACGATGAATTGCTATCATCAATTGCGTTGTATAACTGGACAATAATAATCAATAAACCAACCCGAGGAAACAACATACTAGACATTATTCTCACAAATAACATTTGACCCCTATCTACACATTTTGACAGCATAATCTTTCAGAAGTGATCATGAGGCAATAATATATATGCTCTCTCGTAAAAATAAAACTAACACCTGATTACAGTTACACTTACAAAAATCGAACAAAACTTGACATAGACTACATGAACAACTATATAAGGCCATTGGACTGGAGTTCATACTTTCATACCTTCTAACCCTATACACTCCCCTTTTTATAATTCCAGATAACTTAATAGACGAAAGATACCCGTATAAGAAGCCAAAAAGTCCTAACTTCCTTTCCAAGAGGCTAAAAAACTAAAAACACAATTTCCCGACCCCTCAGTTAGTTATGTATCCACACTCAGACGAGTTAGAGAACTTCACGATCGAGTTGAAAAATGGAAACAAAAAAGGCAATAGCAGCTGAATGCCGGACAATAGAGATCTCCGAAAAAAACAGCCAAAAGGTTTGGGAAACAAATAACATTCTGGAGCTTGTGCCAACCAAAATAGTCAAGCCCTATGTCTCGGAATCCACCGTTCCTAACTTTCTTTTGCCAAGACTAAAGAAATTGAGGAAGCAGTAGAAAGATCAATATACTAATTCGTTATCTGTACATCTAAGGATCGCAGATATTTTTGAATTAACCTCTAAGATTCGTCTTGCACGTGACAGACAGAGGAAATCTTGCGCACTCAGTGAGCCAAACTCTGCAAAATCTGTTGCTCAACTGTTCCGCCGTCGATCCTCCTCTAAACGAGGTTATGAAATTCCTCCATTACTAAACGAAGACAAGAACT
Organism: Schistocephalus solidus; assembly: GCA_017591395.1. Taxonomy (NCBI): domain Eukaryota; kingdom Metazoa; phylum Platyhelminthes; class Cestoda; order Diphyllobothriidea; family Diphyllobothriidae; genus Schistocephalus; species Schistocephalus solidus. The sequence goes on along the minus strand of WEDG01002015.1, from coordinate 139,461 downwards.
TCGTTCTCGAAGATTCTGACAAGGCATAACTGTTTAGTGCGTTCTTTGCCAATCATCTTACGATGGAATCTGAACCAGGTCCGACGTTTCAGGCGGCCTCATTGAATGTTATCAGCTTTATTGATTTCTCCTTAGAAATAATTCGTAAGCAAATAATTCGTCTAAAAAACTCGCACTCTTCGGGGACTGACGGTATTCCAAACTCAGTTATGAAGAGAGTGCCAAGCTTCCCCCGATTGCTTAGCCATATATTCTCAGTTTATCTTCTAAACGGATTCTTTCCTGACTCATGGAAGACATCTATTATTCTTCCTGTCTTCAAGTTGGGATCTCGTTCGGACGTAAATAATTATCGAGGCGTTCACAAAACCCCGTCTCTAGCAAAACTTCTTGAAAAAATTATCTTTAATCAAATTCTCGACTTTTGCCTAGAAAATAAGCTCTTAAGCGACTCGCAATATGGTTTTCTTCCTGGAAGATCATGCGAAGTGTGTCAATTCGCTTTTCTTAACCTCGTCCCTTCCCTTCGTAATGAGCAGCAATTAGTGGTTGTGATCTACTTTGACCTGAGCAAAGCCTTTGACAAGGTACCGCACAGACGTCTTCTGGTGAAACTGAAAGCCCGCGGCATCCGGCCTCCTCTCTTTGACTTCATTGGTTCCTACTTGTCTAATCGCAGCCAGAAGGTCTTAGTAGGTAATAGCTATTCGACGCCTCAGCCGATCACGAGTGGCGTTTTTCAAGGCACCGTTCTAGGTCCCCTTCTCTTCATTCTGTACGTTAACGAAATTTCAACTTTACTCACAAATTCACAAAATTTCGTTTACCCTGACGATCTCAAGTGCATTTATTCATTTTCTAAAGACACTGCTAATAGTTGCGTTGACAAAATCAACACTGATCTACTTATGCTCTCACGTTGGAGCTGTACTTGGCAGATGAAATTTTCTCCATCCAAGAGCAGTTTCATGTGTTTTGGCCCCGCAAAACTTCCTGGACCCCTAGTATTTCAAAATAGTACACTTTTAGAACCATGGTTCTAAGTTTGCAATGATGGGGCCCTCTGGGCCTTACATATACAATTTATTTATTTATTTGTTTAATAATTGAAAACCAGCTCCCAAAATTATGATTGATGACTCAGGGCAAGTAATAGCGTACGAAAACCAAGTAGCAAATGTATTAAACAAGTATTTCTCAGCCAACTATTCAGTTGAGGAAGAGCTGATACCCCAACCAACAGATATGACAGCATTTACCCTCAATGATATCTATTTTAGCGAAGAAACCTTCGAAAAATCTATGGTCTTCAAACCCTCTGTATCAGCACTCCAAAAAGGTCTCACTTTCCTATTAAAAATCACACACGACCAAGATATTATCAGACTGAATATAATACCAGAGCGCAACGGCCCCCGAGACACTATAAATAGAGAAGAAATTTTAAAATTCACAAATTCGAAAGGCCCAACGATCAAATGTCTATTCCATAAGATACGCAACAATATGGAATGCTCTGCCAAGTTCTATTAGAAAAAGTCGAACCCTTACTAGAATTTAAAGTAAAAACCAAAAACCATCTCTTAAATAATACTATGCATCTATCTTTTAATAAGATAGGACATTTTTCAAGTCAGTTCTTTAACATAGAACTCGGACCGAAAGGGCTCCGATGACGCAAACTTCGGAAATCAACAGTCACGCATACGTACTATGAGTGTGTCTTATGCCGCGATGGAATAAGGAGTGACCCTTCCCCACGTCGTCGGTGATAGCCACTGCACTGGAACTGGACATGGTCCTCCCGATGAGCTGCTCTCTAACTGCACCTAGTTGGGATGAATTTACTTTGAAGTCGTTGTAGTAACAATCAAGCTACAAATCCAAACTTACTTTGCGTGCGCTTCCGATGACGGCGATAGCCATCCCACTGGGACTGGGTATTCCGGCCAGAAGCATCTGCTAGTAGTTATTCCACGTCCATTTATGAACCTCCTACGATGACCTGCAATGCACATAGAGAGGACGAATCATCTGGTTTGGTGGTATACTTTCTGGGTATGAGCAAACAATAGCTTGTGGTTAGTGACCTACAGGACTAATAAATGCCTCTTCTCTCGCTTTACGCACAGGCCCCCACTTTTATGATACACATATCCATGATCTAAAAGCACCCTTTTTCTGCTGTTAAAAATAATACAAATTAATGATTATTTCACAATTTCAAATATTTTACGATAGCATCTTTATTTTTATACATAACTTTATGATGGTTAAAATTGTTTTAAAAATAATTACAAAGTTTTGTGTCGCTGCCTGTTAGTAGTATAAAGTTTTTGTGCCTTTCTGTATGCTCTAAGAAATTCAGATGGGCGACAATCCCGACGCCTAGGCATCTTCTGTCTGCGCTGTTGAATGACGGCGGCGCTTCATAAATTGTGCTCATCTGTCTTGATCCCTTCAGCCAATTAGAGCTTAAGCTGTAATAACCCATCGCCCCGCTGGACAGAAACTCACCTGAGCAGCAGGCCCTCCTAATCTGTCTCTGTGCAGAACCCTCAGGATATAGCCCAGGACATAAAGCAATTGATACTAATACCTACATGCCCTCTTTTATAGTCTTCTCATATACATGACTTGACTTAGAAAACACCGAAATTATCTCAGCAGTTAGTCCCACTATCAATTATTTCAGTAAAAATACTAAAAAATTGAGGGTATATATCCCCAATAAGCCTGCAGAGACTAGTAGTGTCAATAAGCTAGTTCAAACATAATCAACACTTTATTAGAAAATAAAATATGAATTCTGTCGTAATGACAGTGGACTGGGTTATGACGCCATCAGTTTAGCGGATGATACTTAGCTATGGAATATCGCTCAAAACTGCAGCTTATGAAGAGCATTTGCAGACGAGCCTTATCCGCCTCCAGCCGTTCAATGTTAACAAAGAAGCATTATACGATTCGCTGACCCAGCGCTCCAAACCCCAAGAATTACTGCCTGAATGGTATACCATTGAAAGAAGTGGACGCGCAGAAGGATTTGGGAATGTGGATTACGACCTCGCTTAAACCATCGCTGAATTGCTCAAAAGTAGCCAAGTCTCGGACATCTATTTTGTATTTTGTCAAGCGGGCTTTTTCTTCTTTCGACGAAGACTGCTTCCCTAGTCTTTGGAACATTTGTGCGGCCACATTTGGAGTACGCTATCCAGGCCTGGAGACCCTGGACTGCTAAGGACCTCAACATCCTGGAAAAGGTTCAAAGGTGTGCAGCCAACTTTGTGACTAGGCAGAGCTCCTTACCTATGAAACACGGTTGTGTAATCTTGGTCTCTTTCCTTTGCGCTACAAGCAGCTACGAAGTGACCCGTTAAAATCATTTCGCACCATACCTGGTCCAAACTCCTGCCTCATACCTAGAGATTTTTTTCAGATAACAACAAGCACGAACTTGACAGATCATCCATTCAAGCTACGTGTGACTGAGGCGAGACTGGACACTCAAAAATGTTTCTCAAACCCCGTGGTGAAACGTGGAAATATTATGTCTCTGGAAGTTGTTATGCCTGCTTTCGTTAAGGTCTTTAGGACGAAACTGGATCGGTATAGAAGTGCCCACTGTGATATCACCCGGTCTCTTTAGTCTTGGCCCATTTTTAACGATTTCTTATTGTTAAAATTTTGCTTGCTATAGTTCAGTACCCTTTTTAACGCAATTTTTACATAAACTAGATCGCATATGCTTACTAACTGCACCCAGCTCACTCACCAGCTGCCTGCTAACCTGCAATTGCATGTGCTTGTAGTACTCTTCATATGTGAGTAGTCCTTTGTTTATACTCTTTTCGATTGGCCGAAGGCTGCTCGTTTTCTGCATCCAATCGTGTAAAAGATCCCTTTTTGAATTTTTCCTCATGTATAGATGGTTTTTATTAGCCACCTTGTAACCAATAGGGAGTTCAAAAGAGTTTGCCTGTCTTTCTCTTAATAAACTGAACTGAACTGAACTGAAATTAAAAGAAGCTAAGTGTGTGTGGTATAAGTTAAGGCTCCGATATAGGTTAACCTGAAATCTACTTTTGGAATTTCGTCCGCGCATTTAAACCTGAATTCTGCTGAATGTTTACAAAATCATCGTGCTTCTTATGTCCACAAGTATATTTTATCTTCCAATCAAGTGTGCACTGGACATCACTATCTTAATGATTTTCTTAGTGAACTGGATTTCTCACTGGCTTTTACTGATTGAAAATATCAAAGGTATCACGTTCATTAAACTACACAAATGGAATTTTCTTCTATCTACGTGACGCTAAAACGTGCGCGATGTCAATTTTAAAATGTCCCTTTTGAATTAGAGCCTCCATAGCACATAGTTTTCTCTTAAAGTGTACCGAATACGTTGCAATATTTGATAATGGTATTGGGTCGTGAGATTAGCAACCCAGGTTAAAATCAAACTTGTCAGGGTTCAACTGCGTACCCGATGGTCGGCCGACTTTGAATTATAACTGAACGCAGTTTTCTGAACGTAGCGATCGGTTTACTCACAGGAGGCTCAACCTTCCCAACGAACTACTTTGTGTCCACTTGCATAAAGACCCCACCAGGTAAAGCATTATTCGGTGCCCACAGAACCTAACGGAGATTGTAGATTATATGAATTCTACCGTAGCCACACTACCCAGAGCATATTAGATATTATATAACTGAATGCTCTGCCTGTTTTCAATAAGATGGCAAAGTGCCTTGCCCAGACGCATCTGTTCCGTATAGCTGAATGTGGCCCCGTAGTGGAGTGTGCGCGCCGAGAGTAACTCAGTACGAACATTCTGTCAAGGCATGACGTCGAAAATAGCAACACACAGTGTCACAAAAAGGCCTCCCTTACTTTGTTATTGTGCATATGATCAAGAAATACTCCAAATTTATATTCATGTCAAGGCAATCCGACACCAGGTATGCCTGCTGATCCTGATAGCATATAAACAAGACAAAATCAATCTGGTCATGCATAACAAAGAGCGTTCCTTTTCCTCCGACCACTCCTTCACAAATTCACAAACTCATTAAACTTACCGCCATATAAAACCTTCAACTCTTGCATCCAATTTTTCCTGTTAGGCTTATGGCACCTTATTAGACTCTGCTTATTCTTTGAGCATATTTTTTTCTGCGTTCCTCTAAGAATCTGGAGCATTCTAGCCTTCTTTGATGAAATCTTCCGACGAGAGAAGGACATTTCATTTCCACTTTTCACTTCAATTGTGAAAACCATATCACGAATTCCAAATACTCTATTTTTTAAGGCCTTGTAACTTTTAGGTTTAGTTTATCGAAAATGTCAAGCATAAATTAAAGTTAACGACTACAACTCACCATATACCCCGCACCCCACAACATCTGAACAAAAGACATGCACAGGACTGAAAACCTTGTCATGTAAGTTGGAAATTACTCGGCCTTTAATGATAATCCTGGGCAACGGGATTGCTCACTTATATTTTCATTTGTTGGCAATGTTTGTATTCTCGAGCAACAGTCAGTCGATTTCACTGGAAAGCCCGTGCGCACGTCGTATTCTGTTCTGAGGGCATACTGCTAACAGCCCTCACTATTTGCTTCGACCACAATGCTTCCTTAGACCTTCCTTGGTCCACTACACTGACAAGCAGCTGGACTCTTCGAAGTCCTTCTTCTTGAAGCACATGCCAGCTAACCTTAGTGAGATGTTATAAACATACGAACTTTTTCTGCCAGAATGACTTACAGGATTTAATATACTTTCGCGTGACCAGGCATGTTCTGTTTATCAGTCGTGTTGGCGGTTTGAACCGCAGTCAAGCACGCCTACCGTTCGTGTTATTCATGAGTACCATTTCGGGTCATAAAAAGCTTGTGACAACATCCGAGGTTCAGAATATGAAGCACCGTCAGATGAGAATGATTACAACGAACGTGATGCGATCATCCTGCTTGGACAAAAAAAAGTAAAAAAAAAAACAGAGGAATCTAAAGCCAAGCTCAAATATAAAAAATATGCTCTATATCAAAATCAGTGGGGGTTTCGAAGTAAACGCATCTACGATCTTACCAAGCAGGCATAATCGGAACAGCTCTGGTATTTAACTGTTCTCTCAGCAGCAAAGGGGAGCATATATTTAGACCTTAATACTCAAAGAAAAAAAAAAAAAAATGTAAATCGAAGTAATCGTAACTAATGTTTATATCGAGTGTCAACCTCGGCCCTATGAAACCATCAGTGTTGACCCCAATTATAAAGCTCAATTTGAAGTTGAATTAATTTGTGAATGTACGTTTATCTACGTCATTAGTTAAAAAGATGGTAAACACGGTTACATGACCCGTCGTAATGGAGGTGGCCTTACCCTAACATGCAGGGTGATTTAGGTTAGGGTTAAGGTATAGTTTGAACTAGGTTAGTGTAGGATTTTGATTTGCGCTTAGGGTTTTGATGAAGGTTTTCTGTTGAGGTTAGAGTAAGGAAACAGGAAAAGGTAGCCGTCATGGAATTTCGTGTAAGTCCATATTTGTTGTGCGGGTTCTTATACCCTAACAGCTATTTTAGTATGTTTGATACAAATATTTTACCCACTTTGAGGAAAGAACATCGTGAATACAACAAATCCATTGGCGAATAGTTCAGCTCCTCATACAAGGAAGGGGCATAACAAATGACAAGTGACTGTAAAAAAGACTAATTATTCCACTCCGGGAGGCCTAAAATGTAAATCCAAGGAATTTCTTGGAGTGATGGCGTGCGGGTTGAACAGTGAAAGAAAGGTAATTAAACACTCGGGCATAAATTTATAGTTTATAGAAAAAATTGAAAAAATTTTTCTATTATTTTCACAACTAGAAGAGAACTGACAGTTGACGACCACCAAGTGAAGCCTTTTATAATCAGCTTTCTAAATTTAGATACGATTAAAACAAAAACAGATAGACATCGTTTGTTTGTCATGAAGCTGCCCGAGAGTTGAGTATAAAACTATTTTCAATTAGCTAGTCCATTTTCTCAACTGCTCTTTGATATTTGGCAGGTTAACGTTGGTGAAAAAGGCTACGGCATTCCAACCATTGCGAACGATTACGGTCACCGTGTGCTTCACGGAGTGGACACGTAACACCGATGACTTACGCATGAATTAGTTTATTGCGAAGTAGGCTTTTGCAGGGTCTACCGCACTCTCTCGCCCGGGTTCCAATGGCAAGATCGCGTCAACACGACCGAAGGCTAGCGTGGGCGCAGTGCCTAACAAGACTGAAAAACCCGTCTACACGTGCCACACACGGTCTTAACCTTGTTACGCCTGCAATGCTCCTGTAAAGAGGGCTTGGGTCTCGCATTGATCAGAATGCCATAAAGGAACCATTGCAGTCGGGCACTCAGTCCTGAGAAGCACCAGTTATCCCGTCAGTTATTCACCTTCAAATCACGACTTACCGAGAAGTGAATGATCCAAGCGTTACAGATGAATGCCTCAGTGTTGCCCTCCCTCCGACTTCTCTCTCCCATGCATCAGTCGACTGTCAGAATACTTGAAAGGGCCCATGCTAGGATTGGGCGCTGCAAATGAGGCAGCGGGAAGGCCTACTTCTAGGGGTTCCACTCATGCATGGTTCTGAGCTCACGTTGACTATGTGCGGCCTAACTAAGACGTGCTGAGAACAAAGCTAACGCCCATTTTGCTTAAGCGACTCTCGTATTATGAAACACATGCACACCACTGTGACACTGAAAGTTTTGATCTAGCTCAGACGTGCATCGATAAGCAAATGAACGCCTTTCTAGTTGCCTTTATTGGTCTCTTTTTTAGCGGAAACGTCCCTAAAGATATACCGAATCTCCGAATGAGGATCTTCCTAGGGATGTACAATTGCGGAAAAAACCTCGTGCACCGAGAAATTAAATACCATGCATTCAAAACTTAGCGAACAATCTTTTGTCTTTAAAATCATCATTTAACCAAAGTATGCGCAGAATCGAATGAACTCCGATGTGCTTAATGTGATTTAACATGGAAAACATTCTGTACAACAGGTTACTAAACTCAAGAAGCATCAAATTGGCTATAAAAGGTGGTTTGCGTGAGAAAGTATTACTTAAGAGAAGTTGTAATGATCCTTTATATGCAACATAATCCCAACGTATTTCCTACACACCAGTTTCCGATTCTTCAATGAGCCTCTTTCCATCTATATCCGTCGTTTACATTCCTATAACAAACCTCAAGCCCTTAGCTGGCGATTTATAGAGACATGCATTCTTCCCCTCATCCTTTACTGTTATGCCGTGATTTTTCCAGCTTTACTTAAAAAGGCTTTGTTGATTTTAAAACGTATCCTCCGAATGCTCTCTTCTGCTGCCAGTGTTTCTTATACTATTTTAGTGGATTTGCTAACAAAACGGCATTTCACAACAGTCAAGCAATTTGCTGGGTGAATTCTTGAACTCTGAGCTAATTGCCGTGAAGTCTTTCCGTCCGATGCACCGAGGCTTTCGTCATATAGCGTGCCGTACATTGGCATATCAGCGCTCTGTTTTGCCATTTATAGCATGCTACCTTACTTGCAAAGAGAATGAAATACAGAAGTTGAGATTTGAACTGTGTCCCTCAGTAGATGTCCATTTTTGAATTTTTGCTTCTTGCATAATAGGCTAACATATCATATTCTCTTAGTGAATGGAGCCATTTCATTTTTTTCTAAAAATGTTTGAATGATACTTCAAAATAAAGTGTATTCCCCACCCCCCCCCCCCCCCCCCCCCCCCCCCCTCTCTCTCTCTCAGTCACTTACGAAAATTCCGTTCACTCTAAAATGACCACTTAAGTGGGGTTTTTGACAGTTAATTTTCGATGAATCTATAAATTGCATATGCACACATGCAAAAACATTTTATGTAGTGTGTGATCCAAACCACTTTTTCTTATATTTCCTAAGAAGTAAATAACCTCACCCTCAAATTTAAGACTCGAAGAGTGGACTGTTTTGATTTAATTTAACATTCATAAAATTTCCTTGTGAAAAGGAATCACCTTGAATACTCCAAAGCACCATAACTATACGTGTAGCTACAATGTTGCCTGAATAATCCCTTGCCAGTCTGAAATTATTCACCAGTGGGAACTTTCTGTAACGCCTGCCGTACCCTGCTTTGGCCCCCGTGTTGGTCCAGCGCATATACCACGTGGCACATTTAGGAGGCATGCACGTTAGTTCAGCCATCTTAATCCGACGATGTCCATCGTATGCTCCAATGAGGGCGGTGAAGGGTTGGTGACTTACGTGCGAATTATCTTTAAGCGTTAGTAGACTTGCGTTGCATCTACCACACTCCGTCTTCCCTTACCCACCTCGGCTCGGTGTTAAGACGACTGGAGGTGGGGTGGGGTGCAGGTTGCTGGCACAATCGGAGACGCTCCTGACAGTGCCGTCGCGCCTGCATCAGGTCCCACGGAGTGGAAGGGCCATAAGAGGCAAAATTGGCTGGTGCGACATTAGCCCGCAACTACGCGTGCCACCACACTCCCTCCGCTTGTTCGGCATTATTTAGGGGAGCTCACCCCCGATAACGCCTGCCATGCCCTGATTTGGCCCCGATGTTGGTCCAGCGCATCTACCACGTGGTCCGTTTAGGGGACAAGGAGACGCACACACACACAGATCAGTTCGACCGTCGAAGTCCGACGGTGTCCACCGTATGCTGCACAGCAGGGTAGTGCAGCGATGGTGACTTGTGCGCAAATTCATTTTAAGTGATAGTAGATTTGCACTGCATCTACCGCCCTTTCTCTTCCCTTATCTGCCTGTGCCCAGTGTCAAGACAGAGTCAAGAAGACCGAAGATGGGATCGGGGGCAGGTGAAGCAGGGTGAGCAGGCTGCATCTACCACGCGGCCCGTTTAGAGGGCACACACACACACGATAGCTTGACCGTCGTGTTTAACTATGTCAACCGTATACTGTGCAGGGAAGTTGGCTTGCGCTTTATTATAGTAAGAATAGATAAGCGCTGCATTTACTTCACTCTCTGTTGCACAGATTAAAGAAGACCGGAGGTGGGAGAGGGCACAGGCCCACGCACTGTGGTCCAATACTAAACAAGAATACAACGACACAAGAGAGGGGCGGCTCGGATCCAAACTGAGGGGGAGTGCCATAAAGGCCACATGAAGAAAGAGCCATTGCAGCCTGACTCTCAGTTCATCAGTCAGCCACTCCACACAAAACACACATCGGGTTGACCACATGGTCCGAGTGTTCCCGTCAGTTGTCACCCTTCCAAGCCACGGTTCTTAGCGCATCATGATAGTATTAAGCGCGTCAGATTTTTTAAAGTGAGGAAAAGTGCGCTGAGCTGTCGAGCTCACTCTCTCCCCACCCCCACAATCAGACCACCATCCGAGCCACTAATTTATCTGATGCGTAAGTGGGCACACACACGAACGAGAGTTCGACCGTCGCAGTCCGACGATGTCAACCGTATGCTCCGAAGAAGGGTGATGAAGGGACGGTTACTTGCACGTGGATTAGTTTTAAGTGATAGTAGCCGTGCGTAGCAGCTACCACACTCTCTCCTCTTCCCCCACCTGAGCCCGGTGTCAAGACAGAGTCAAGACGACCGGGGGCTGGAGGGGACGCAGGTGGCTAGCATGACCAAAGCCGCCCCTGGGCGTACCATCACACATGGCTCGGATCCCACGGAGCAGGAGTGCCATAAAGGCCATATTACGAAGGAGCCATTACAGCCTGACTCTCGTTCCGTCAATCAGCCACTCTACACAAAACACACAATGGGCTGACCACGTTTTCCGTGTTATCTCGTCAGTTGGCAGCCTTCCAAGACACGGAAGTTAGCGCACTGGGATAGTTTCAAGCGCGTCAGATTTTTTACAGTTAGGAAAATGCGCTAAGCTGTCGACATCACTCTCTCCCCCACCCCACAATCAGACCACCGTCCGAGCCAGTCAGTTGGCTGATGTGGGAGTGGGCGCATTGGCTGACGGGTCGGCGTGCCCGTCTTCGTGCGCCACAGCATGACCTGGCTCCCATAACGCACACAACAGGATTAACTAAATCAGGGGATATGGAGGAGTCATCGTCGTCTGACTCCCAGTCCACTGGTCAACAACTCAACACACATAGCATATACACTAGGTCGACGGCGTGATCTGGTGTAAGCGTCAGATTGACAGCCTTCCAGGCCACGGTTTGCAGTGGTAGGGCGATTGACGTAGGCTTTGTTCAGCTGGCTATTCTCGACGAGCAGAGCGTTGATGGCTGCGTCGTTGTCATTGAACCAGTCTTGGTGCTGACGACATGCGCGGTCGAGGACATTGATTGTGGTGAATTAAACGGTGTCCCGCAACTAACACCAGCAGTTCTCCACGGAGGTGTGCACATCGGTGACCGGAATGTTGTCTAGCCAGGTGGCCTAGTTCGTTGCTGACATTGAGATGGTGAGCAGGCACATTCAAAAAATTAGTATTCAACTTACCTGGTGGTCAATAACCTTGGAGTCTCCTGCGTGGTTGCTGACGAAGCCTCATCTTGGAGATGACGAGCCGGTGATCCATCCATCCGTCGGCATCGGCAATCGCCTTTGTTAGCAGCAAACCCTGTTGATCTCACATCCGGATGAGAACATAGTTCAAAAGGTGTCAGCATCTTGACCGGGGGTGTACCCAAGTCGCCTTTCGCCGCATCAGGAGGCGGAAGAAGGTGTTGGTTTTCAGCGCAGGTTCGTAGGAGAAGAAGACCGTTGTCCTTGAAACCAGCGAAACCATGGTGATCCAGCCCTCCTCTCCACGTGGCATCGTCTGTCTCGACGCGAGCCTTAAAGTCACCAAGGAAAATAAATTTATCCAACTTCGGCACGGTCATCAGGAGAGCGTGTAGATCCCCGTAGAATTTTTTCTTTGCCTCTTCGGAGCTCATCAGTGGGGAGCGTAGGCGCTGATGATGGCGGCGAACTTGACTCCCCGGAGAGGCAGGCGGAGGCTGATCAGGCGTCAGGACAGACGTCCCATGATGTCGTTCCGGATGGCAAAGGCAACCCCAGCGTCGCGTCGCACTGCCTTTGACCGGCTGCTCCAGAAAAAGGTGTAGCCGGCACCCACCTCCTCCAGCTGACCCTGCTAGGAGAATCGGGTCTCGCTGAGAGCAGCAATATCTACCTAGTAGTGCGCTAGTTCCCGAGCGACTAGCACCGTCCTCCGTTCCAGGCGATTGCTCCTGCGATTTTCCAAAAGGGATCGAACATTGCAGGCTGCTAGAGTGAGCAAGCTTACTTGAGCAGTCCGGGGTACCATGGGGGGTACGGTGGGGGGGGGACGGATTGGGAGAGGATTTCTTGTTAAGATTTTTCGACCGCATGCAAGTGCATTCTGCTAACCATGGTCTGTTTAGCTGTCATGAGACCCAGCATTTGTTTAGGGCACCTTTTATAGCCCCCTCCCCCGTGAGGGGGTAAGCAGTGCTGTCCCTAATTAGGGCTGCTCAGTCATCCCAGGCGGCTACCGAACTCTACTATGGATCACGAGTTGGTTTGGTGAGAGAACGACCGATTCGCCTGGGCCGCCTACGTTAATGCATGTCGCCCTCGTCGTAGGACTTTTTCGACCGTTGGGCGGAGGGAAGGGTGAGGGGAGAGGAAGTGCGGAAGAGGGGAAGAGAGAAGTAAGAGTAAGAGAGATGATGGGAGAAGAAGGGGTAAAGAGAGGATAGAGGAGGGGGAGGAGGAGAGAGGTAGGAGGGGAAAGGCAGGGTGGACGGGAAAAGGTGAAGTGCAGGGGACGGGAGCAGACGTACCGGGTGTGCGGATGCACAGAACACCGGAGACCCTCACCTGGTTTAGCCCGCTGGTCATGGTGGTTGCCTGGGGAGTGGCCGCTGGGAAGAACCAGCTTCAAGGAGCCACAGGTGAGAGTTGGGTACCAGCTAGAGGCGGCAACAGGAGCATTACCACCTGTACGAGACAAATGAAGTGACGAAATGCTATCTGTTTGGTGCTACTCATAACCAGTACCCCCTACATCCCGGGGGCACACACATACACACATAAATACCACGTTTCGCACCCCAAAAGCTTCCTAAGCACACACTATACCATTTCTTTCAAAAAATATTCCTCTTTTACTCCACATTGCAATAAAGGTGATACAATAAATTCAACGAAAAGTGAAATGGATATAGATCACTTTCAATATTTTATGTGCAACATTAATAAGCCTGAGGGTAGAAATGTGCGCAATGCAGCACACTACTGAAACAAACAGTTTAGATGATTTCCAAAATTTTGAGGGTTTTACTCCATTACCTACATTGTTCCTCAACTCTATCACTAACCCCAAGCTGAATTTCTATAGATAATCCCAGCGCTAACCTTCCCACACTTCCATAAACCTAAGCCGAACCATAAAACCCTAACCCTTTCCGAAGTGTGTCATGAATTCTATGCAAATAAATTCCCTACTTGCATACCTTTTTCAAGTCATTCAAAAGATAGCCAATAAAATTTCAGTACGCCATTGCGCACGAAGCACCATCCTCGTTGGTTTCTGTTTGAATACACATCGGTCATTTTTCAACAGCCTTTCACGAGATCTGGCGTTTATAGTAAACTTATAAGGGGCTGGTACGTACTTCAAATAATGGAAGAAGTCCTCGTCCAGAAGATGCAAAAATGCGAAATCCACCCCAAAATCCAAGCCAAATTAGGGATTCTAACGACCACTTCAACGTCGCCTTAGCGAGGGTACTGCTCCCTCCAGCGTACTTACAGGACGGGTTACTTCGAGCCAGGTCAGAAGCTACTGCGTTAATTTGATCAAAAAATACCACGGCCCCAGTTCAGAACTCAAAGTGACTAAGTCCCAAAGAGCAAGCGGAAGCAAAAATCGCAGGTTATAAAGCTTTTGGAACAGGGCTTTTGATGATAGTTAACTATAGTTATCGGTAATATTCGCCTCTCTCCTGGTGTGTTACCAACAGCAAAGAACACTGTTAAAGAAATATTAAGACAACCATTCTTCTTAAATGGCAGAAGCCTCGGAACCCCATGAAAGACAAGAAGAACTGGGGTTGAAAACCAACATTTATTGTTTCATTAATGCTATTTACAAGTCATTATGCATTTTCACACCGAAAACTGTTTACCGAAGGCCAGGATCCAAATTCTTTTCATCCGAAGAGAAGGTGGGCACCTCCTGCAAAACAGACGAGCAATTGTCAGAAAAATAGACAAAACTGTTGAGGTTTGAGGAAAATAGTCAATTGACAAAGGAACAGCCCAATCGGCATGCCGGTGTTATTTCAGCCGGTCGCTTTCACAGCGAAAGCTTGATTGATGTCACCTTTATTCTAGGAAGTCAGAAAGTGATAGTCAAATCACACAGCTACTTTTCAGCGCTTTGTTACCCATGATTGAGAGGCTTATGGCACGTGAGTAGGGACTGCAGGCGCTTACGGCCGATCCCGATAATCGGATTAGTTTTAGCGCTGAACTTTGAATGAAGATGAAGCCTCTGTTGTCCCTCCGACTTTGGGTTTCCTATATCCAACAAAGCGATTGACCGCTACTTTCTAGCCCACTCATTTTCCTGAAAGAAATATCGTAAAAGCAAAACCAGCAACGGTGTGCTGGTCACCTCAAAACAATTTAGACAATCGTGCCAGTTTTGATATGAAGAGACCGGAGAAGTTTAAAAGCTTACCTACCGGCGCCAGCATCCGCTGCCAGGCGTCACGCAAGCTTTAACCTTCACAGCTTTATATTGACGAGCGTGGGTAAACTCTGCTGACCGCGCCATAAACATGTTTACTTCTACACATAAACTAATTCACACAGTGTGTATACTATTTGCGAAGTAGGCTTAGGCGTTCCCCCAGCCTCCCCGACACGGATTAACCATGTTCTAAAATGTAAATGTGGTACCATGGCAACAGCGGAGAGGCCCTGAATAGTAAGCAGATTGGTCAGGATGGGGTCATTCAAAGCGTAGAGCTTGTACTTTCGGAGCAAATGAGCACATTTATGGATGCAGGACACCTCTGGTCTCATGGTTACAGCCAGAATGGAACGCTGAACACTTGTTGCGAAACTGGAACGTGGTAGGCCTCATTCAGTACCTCGAATTCTGTGAACGCTGATTATTGAGAACAGGGGTTTGTCCGGCTTTCGTTAGAAGTCTAAAGTATAATCGAAAACAACAATTTTCGGATATCTCAAGGCGCGTTGACTTCTTTTGCTAACCCTTAACATCAATTTTTAGTTCAGAGAATGAACACCCGTGAAAATGAGAAACTCGGTGAAGTAATCGACAGAAGGAGGCTGAATGGTGTTTCCTAATCAATTCGGGCAGACCACCGGTTGCGCCTCAGAGAGTGTTAAACCAAAAGGAGTCGCGATTTGATGAGTGGTGCTGTTGGAGGAGAATTTTCCTACCGACATTTGTGATGACGTCTAACATGAGCCCCTCGGAATTGCCTCAGGACGATGACCTGCGCGTGAATTAGTTTTAAATGATAGCAGACTTGCATAGCGTCTACCACCCTCTTCCTTCTGCAAACCATTTGGGTCTGATAGCAAGAAGTTATTAGGACAACTGCAGATGAGATTCGGTTCAGTGACTGATAAGGCTAAATAGCCCATATATAGTTGCCATGTACGATAGGGTACCCACAGCGTGCACCGGATCTCACATGCATGCGAGTACCCCATAGTTACGTTAAGAGTGCCCCCTAAACGGGCCACGTGGTAGATGCGTTGGACCAACATGGGGGCCACATCAGGGCACGGCAGGCGTTATTCGGGTTACGCTCCGCCAACTAATGCCGAACATGGGAGGTGTGGTGGCACGCCTAGGGGCGGCTAGGGCTTAGGGGACCCAGTCGCGCCAGCCACCTGCGTCCTCTCCCGCCTCCCGTCTTCTTGACTCTGTCTTGACACCGGGCTCAGGTGGGGGAGGAGGAGAGAGTGCGGTAGATGCAGCGCAAGTCTACTATCAATTTAAACTAAATAATGCTCAAGTCACCGTCCCTGCTCCACTTTCCCATGGAGCATACGGTGGACATCGTCGGACTACGACGGTCGAACTGTCGTGTCGTTACGTTAATAAGGAGCCATTGAGCCTGAATCTCAGTCCTTCAATCATTCGCTCCACAGACAAGCCTCATCAGGTGAATTGAAAGATAGAGCTGACTACTGTTCAAGTGACGTGGTGGCGAGCAGAGGGGTTGACTACGAAACTTATGGGTACTTTAGTAAATTCTGTGTTCTCAAAGGTGCGGTCACGCCTGAAAACTTGACTGCGTTCGTAAACTTGAGCAAAACGTAACCATCTTATGTCTAAAAAGGGAAAGTTTCTAAAAAACTGTGATCAACTTCAATATCTGTCAGGCGCTGTCCACAGATGTGTTGGATTCCCTCCAGTTCTACATATTTGATTTGAACGTAATTATTTACCATACTGACAGCACAGGTTATAGCTAAATAGCTAATAGCTAAGTATGGTAAATAATTACGTACTTTATACCACTGAATGCCAGTTGGCAGCCTGTGAATATTACGCGGATATTCCGCAGTGGTTGATGGAGTTCGGCTCAAATATTCATATCAAATTTTGGACGAAGCCTATAAAGGTTTCAGTATCAGTATATTTGAGGGAGATGTAGGTGAGTCACCTTTGAATTCCCTATTTGTACATGCGAGTTGTCGTATCAAAAAAAATTGTATCTCGATATGTTGGCGAGGCAAACATAGTGGAACATAGTTGAAAAAGAGCAGACAATGAAAATAACTCTCGGTGATATTTAGGAGAAAAAACTGTCGCCCTTGGGGGGGGGGGGTTCCAACGGGGGGCATTGCGGAGGTTACATCAATCAGCCAGATGCTCCCTTGCTGATTGCAGAGTCCGTTGAGGGATTTCAAAGGCGGAAATATATACCCAGATCATCCTCGGTCCATTGCGGTTCGAACCAAGGGAGAACGTTCATACACCTCATGGACGACGGCCGCCAGGTCCAGCTGATGCAAACACTCATGGTGTCACCAAGGTGTGCAAATAATTAAGCAGCGAAGACCTCGAGGACCCCAGCATGGGAATTATGGGAGTGCAAAACCTCATAGGAAAATAACAAACATAAAGAAATGTTACTTAAACGTAGCTAGTAGTATCATAAATACCTTATTGCTGACGTCATTCTTGCAGCTTTCAGGTAGTGTTGCAGCTCGCACCATTATATCCATCTAACTTTTGCTTAAAACCTCTAAGGAGTCCGACATAATAACACCCAGAGGAAGACCATTCCAAGCTTCGACCACTCTTTTGGAGAAGAAGTATTTCCGAGTGTCTAGCCTTGCTCCAGTCACACGTCATTTGAGAGGATGACCTCTCAAGTTCGTTGTTGTTGCTAACTCGAAGAAATCCCCTGGGACGAGACAACAGTCCTGGACGCGTAGTATGCGGAATGTTAGTATCAGGTCCCTCCGAAGCTGTCTATAGCGCAAGGGAAAGAGATTGAGATTCGACAGCCGTGTTTCATAAGGCTGTGAGCCATGTCCAAGGACAAGTTTTGTTGCTCACCTTTGGACCTTTTCGAAGATTTTGATGTCCTTCGCCGCCCAGGGTCTCCAAGCTTGGATAGCGGACTCCAAATGTGGCCGCATGAATTTTCCGAAGATTTTAGCGAAGCAGTCGTTAGTGACAGCTGCGAAAGCTCGTTTAACGAGGTACAGAATCGACATGGCTGACTTCGCTATCTTTGCGCAATGTAGGGAGGGTTTAAGCAAGGGCGTGATCCAGACTCCCAGGTCCTTTTGGGCATCCACTTCTTTCAATGGAATGCCATTCAGACTGTAAACCATACGGTTCGAAGGATTGCTTTTCCCGACTCGTATGATGTTGCACTTCCTCTCATTAAGCGGCAAGAGCCAGTCATTTGACCATTTCTGGAGTCGATTTAAGTTTGCCTGCAAGTTCTCTTCGTCAGCCGCAGTTTGAACGACGCACCAAAGTTTGAGATCATCGACAACATGGCAATATCGCAGTCCAGTTCGTTGGCACAATATTTGATGTAGACAATGAACAAAATAGGACCGAGAACAGAGCCTTGGAGAACACCACTCTCAACCTCAACCTTGTTCGACTGTTTGTCGCTGATATGGACAGTTTGTGAGCGGCCAGTTAAGAAGTTTTCTATCCATGTCAGAAGTCTACCTCTTACGCCTATGCGGTTGAGTTAATAAAGAAGGTGGTGGTGTGGCACGCTATCAAAAGCCTTTTTGAAGTCGATATAGACTGCATGCACCGTATTTCCTCTATCGACTGCTTCAGTCCAACGTTCTAAATAGTAGAGCAATTTTGTCACGCAGGATCTACCTCTACGGAAACCGTGCTGGACCTAGGATAGCAGATTGTTATGTTCTAGGAACTGCATTAGTTGTTGCTTAATTAATTTTTTCCATAATTTTGCAGCAAACTGAAGTTAGGCTGACCGGTCGATAATTGTTTGCAGAGACCCGGCTTCCATCCTTATAAAGCGGCGTAATCCATGCGGATTTCCAGTCGGCTGGTAGACTTCCGGTCTGTAAGGATGTTTGGAAAAGCGTAGAGAGGGGTTTTGCAAATCTCTCTCGTGAGCTCTTTCCACAGCTTGGCAGGTACTTCATCGGGACCCGGTGACTTAGATTCCTTTAACCCCAAAAGTTCCTTGATGACAGTAGTCTCGGTGAAATGAACAGTCTCGACTATTGTATCCACTTAAAAGCCATTAGTAGGGTAATCATAACTCATTTCCTTTGTGAAAAAGATTGGAAAAATTTCGGAAGATGATCAGCCTTCGCACTGTCTTCAGTAAGGTCTATGCCCTCAGCGGTCCTCAGCAGGGTATCGGATCCTTGTTTTGTGCAGTCTGCCTGAGGTAACCGTAGAACAGTTTCGGGTTCACGGTGGCCCGGTTCAGCAGGTACACTTCGAAAGCCTGTCTTGTTCTAACAATAAGGCCCTTGCCCCGATTTCTCTGCATTTTGTACGCATATAGAGATGCAGGAGTTCCGTCCGTAAGCGATTTTTTCAACAATCTCCGCTTTTTGTTAACCTCGAGTTTTAAGGCATGCGTAAGCCATCGTGGTCTGTTCGTTAACCTTTTTCTCAAAATTGGACAGTGATTTTCCCCGAGCCTGTGCAGTATGTCCCGGAACGTTTCCCAGTCCTCGGTTATGTTTCCAAAGAATAAAGGTTCCCACTGAGTGCCCATGAGTTTGGCCCTCATTCCACCAAAATGGCCTTGCCATATATTCCTTCTGATTGTTGTGGGTCTTGCTGGTATAGAAAATAGTAAGTGCTCCCATCGCAGTACCACGTGGTCACTTTTACCTAGCGGCGGTATACATGACACTTCGTCGATGCTGTCGTGCAACTTCGTGAGAACTAGGTCCAAGCAATTGGCTTGTTGTCCTTCGCACACCCTTGTTGGAAAAGTGACTTGCTGTGGGAGAAGTAGCTGGAGCGTCGTGCTCAGAAGACAATCGTCAAAGGCTAGGTCAGAACTATGTGCGCAGGTTGAACTCCAGTTGATGTGAGGTACATTGAAGTCACCCATGATCAGGATATCCAACCGTGTCGCAATCTTTTCAAGCTCCTCTAGCAGGTAAGCATCGGATACGGGGTCTCTTCTCGGTGGACGGTAGACTGTCAGGACTTCATGTACCTGGCACTTTTAGGGATAGCCATTTCGCCTCGGAAGAAGACGCAATTTTATAAGTTTTGTCTAAAACTGTAAGTTCGCTTTTCACGTATGTGAGTACGCCGCCTCCTTGACGCTCTTTTCTGTCTTTTCTAAAAAGTTGGTAGCCAGCCATAGTTACCTCCCGGTCGTCCACGTGTTTGGACAACCAAGTTTCTGTTACGGAAATTATATCTGGAGATAGATCGCAGACAGGAATCTTAAGCTCGTTGAGCTTCGATAATATACTCTGTGCATTGGTGTACAGGAATGTTAGTTTCGGTTTGATCGGAAAGTGCTAACAGTCGGGCGCGAGCCCTTGTTTACTGGGCCAACTGCGTGGTAATCCGAAACGGGCCTCTTCATGGGGAGAACAATGGACGATGGATCACTTGGTTGTTGTAAATAACCAATTTTGTTTCCTCCTCGCTAAGCCGCCATTTTAGTTCGATGACAAGTTAATGGCATTTGTTCCGCTCCGCAGTTGAGAAGTCTTGTTGAAAAAAACTCCAGGGTTTGAGTTTTTAACTTAAAGCGCCTATACAGAATGAGACTGGCTTCCTGGATACTGGTCAAGATAACTTTCAGAGGCCTAGGGCGTGTTGATTCAGATTGGCTTTCGGGCCGTTTTCCAAGACGGAAGGCTTTTTCCAGTTCAATCGACGTATTAGGTTCCAGCATATTGTTCACGAGTTCATGAAAGCGGTTCATGTCTTCAGAATATCGGTCTACGGGAGTGGTTGCTGTTGATTCAGGTAGTCCCTGTATTATGAAATTTTTTTCTGTCCGTGGCATTTTTGTACCTACGATGCTGTCTTCCACTACCCGATGGGAAGGTTTCCCGTTGCACACTGGTGACAATGGAGCGGATGCTGATTGGCTATGTGTTGGCTTTGATCCGGTTTTTTTGGGTTTCGGCGAATTCCACGGGTTCGAAGATTTTGAATCCCATGTGGTAGTTTCGGTTGGGGAATCAATTCCACTGCTTGTGCTTGGTGTGAGAATCTCAGTATTTCCTGTGGAGGACAAGGCAATGGTCAAAGCCCCGTGTTCGCGAATTTTTGAGGATTCTCTCGAAGTCGGTTGTCCATTGGCTTTTTCCTTCTTGGTGTCAGTTTTGCGTTTTGGACGGTTTTGTGTTTGTTTAAGGCGGACTGTTTTTTTTTCCTGCACCATTGGCTTGTTGTTCGGTAGCCGTTGAAGCTGTCGAAGTTGTTTTTGGGATACCATTTGAACGCGTATTAATGGTTTTGCTCCTGGTAAGTCACTCAGTGGACTCCTGAGTGGCATCTACTGCTTGTTTGTTCAGAAATATTTATTTTAATTTCATGCATTAATTTTTGCAGAAATTAAACAAGCAATTATCTTATTTTTCGTTTGTTAGCCAGCAATAACTCGGGTCTCGAAGACGTAAGTTTCTGAGTCGTCTCCCGCTGGTAGTTTTGGAGGACGCCATGCAAATGGAGCCACGGTTTCTTTAACAGTCAGAACCCGAGTTAAGATTTTAAGCCTTACCGGCCATATATTGAGATAAGTTTGGCTGCTGAACCAAGTTAGCAAGGAAGGAAACCTACGGGTTTCAGTGCCCTTGTTGCGGCTCGCCATGTGACCGCCTACGTGAGTTCTAGGTTGCAGCTCCAGGACAAAACGGCGTGGCCAGGTCATTAAGCGCTCCTATCCTACTGGACGTTAGGTTTGTAGGCCTGGAATCTCCTCAACTTACAAGCGACTTACATTCCGAACAGCCATGCGTAATTCAGAACGTTCGTAGGTCGTTATTCAACATCCTTTTACGTGGAACGTTACGGTATTCAAATTTGCATCCATAAGTAAGCATGATACTAATTTAACGCATATGTTTTCTTATCATAAAACTTCGCGGAAAGTTCGAAATTATACGACTGTCTGTATTCATCCATTCCGAATCGCAAATTAAATTTTCTGCACAAGTTTCGAAAAGGAAAAGCATCCTTCCTGAGCGAAGACGAGTGCTTCAAGTGCCACATCTGTAAAGGGCGAAGGAGAAATTTGTCGGATAGGTGTATTAGCCACCCGGAGATGCTCGACTGCGTGAAGAATCCGACACGAGGATTGACCCAATGAGCAAGTCACTGCTACCACACAGTCACATCGATTTTTTATCGATCGAAATTTATGAGGTGGGGGGGGAGGGGTGAACAGTGGCTTGCGTAGGCATTAGGTTATAAAGAGGGTTAGATGGACACCGCAACTACCAAGCTCTCTGTCTTCCCAAAGCCATCATGCTCTGGCGTTAAGAAACAGCCAGTACTACTGGAGGTGTGTGCAGTGGCTGGTGAGGCTAGAGCCCCGTCTACGCGAGCCACACATGTGCTGATTCTTACTAGAGCACACCCTGGATTTCAAAAAAGAGGCTTCAGCTTTAAAATAGACGAGGAGACTACAAAGGATGTGTGAGGAAGGAATCAATGCGGGTTAATCTTCAGTCTGGAGGAGTATCGAGTTATCTTGTCAGTTGACAATCCCTCCTAAGGAGGATTCTATGTTAACTGTGACAGAATAATGCAGGTCGGATTTAGTACTATTGGGAAACAAGGGGATGGAGCCACGCGGTGTAGGTCACACATACTTTCAAAGAATAATTTGAATAGTTTTTTTTCGTTATGAACAACGAAGGACAGTCGACCATTGCTGTCAGCGGCTGGGACTGTTAACTGCAGGCATGCAACCAAAAAGAATGCGACCTAAAGCCATGATCCTTAAACCAAGTAAATCATCAGGGTGACACCTAATTTCCCCTCAGTCCCAAGTTAAAATTTTTGATTAAATGGGTGGATTAACTAACCCACCTGCGCGAAAATACGCTAATGGAAGCTGATACGCAGACAAAAGTTTCCCATTGAATAATAGGTTTATCCAATCGATGCTTTGCTTGCGGATTGGCAGACATCGAACCCGAATTTAAGCCGACCGCTGTAGTGAAAAAAAGGCGTGCCTAGGAGTTAAACTGAAGTCAGACGGTTAATGCCAAAGTTCGCATGTTTTGCAAGGTCTCAACCGTTTGTAAACATTTTGGATTATTGGTGCCAATAGCTATACTTCAAATAATTTTCTTCAAATCCATAAGCACCTTGAATGTGTTTCAGTCTCTGAATTCCGCGAATAGAAAGACCTAGCTGCTGCGGTAATATGCCGGTAGTTCCACAAATGAGAGTTCTAAAGCTCAAAAGGCCTTGTTGTCAGCATTCTGCTCTGACAGCGTCCATATCGCTGAAGCCTATTGACGACAGTTTTGAGCGTGCCTCCAGTCGGAACGGAAATACCTCCTTAACATCAATTCTCACAGCCCTGCCGTTATGTAATGTTTCGTGTGGCGTTTGAAGTAAAGCGATTCCTTGAAAAATCCAAGAACCCTGCCGTAGTTTGGCGTACGAATCAAAATGGTCATGGCCAAGATAGACGGAAGCTTCCCGCCTCGTTAACAACCACGCTCTAATTCATCCGTAATGGGCTCGACGAAGAGATGGGCGAGAAAAAAGAGAATGCGGTCAATCTTACCTGGATCCTCGCACTAGCAAAGCCAAGGCACATTTTCTTAACTTAAAACGTTAAAGCCCGCTATAGGGAGGGCTGCAAAATGGTGAGACATTGAGATCCTCCACTGGAACGGGTGCTGGACAGCAATGACTCCCGCCTAATGTGAACTTTGTGGAACTCCCGTTGATGTTAAGATCCGAATCGTGTAAATTATAAAGGTAGCAGGTGTGTGGTAAGCCAAAACTAGGTTTTCCAACCTTGTCTATCATTGTCACCACGCCTATCTTCAGGAATTTCGACTGTGTCTCTGCGGTGGAACATAGTGGCTGTGCTAAAAAGAGCTTCACGCGTATACTTCACCATAATTGGATTCACGCACAAATAATAACTACATCGTCCTCAGGATATTGCTAGTCCTCCTCGCTTGTGGTGGAGGAGGCAATCTGCTGGTGAATCTTCGTACCCGTACGAGCTGGAAACCGAGTTTGGGAAATTTTAACCAGCGAGGAGATAGTCTGGGTAAGATCATGACCGGTGGCAGAGCAATCTGGCGAACGGGCTAAGTGCAACGAAAACGGACGCCCCGTTGGATAGCATTATTCCAACCTACTATCATGTAGGAAGCGTGCAGCCCTAAATTTCGGAGAGAGTAGTCATAGACCAGTCCTTTTGTAGCAGTTCGCTCCCCGATCAGTACCACTGCTGCTGACTCCAGATTACCTTCGTCTGCCAAGTCTTTCCTACTCGTGCGTGACAACCTCTACATATGCGTGTGAGCAGATGGCAGGCTTGCGACGCCGAGAAGAATATCGATGTTTTCTCTTCGTCATTTGGTTTCAGTCATCAACACTTTGGAACTGGGCGAGCAACAATAACGGCGGTCACGGCTGTCGATTGAACTTGCCTGAAGAGACCTCTTGCCACAAGTACTTGCAGAGCTCTTGTACGTGTTTCTACTCAATAATGTTTGTCCTACCTAATCCATCTTCCCTGACTTCTGGTTTAGGAAACCTTCGTGTTGTCGACAGACCATTGAAAATGTTTGACACTACCGCCAGCAATGGACGGGAGTATCAGGCGCACAGATGGTACAGACTTTATAGGATGTAGAGGCTAGGCCACCACACACTTACTGAAAGTAGCTGTCCCTTCGGACATTAAAGATGTTTGTACGTTGTGTGAGTAATGCTCAGTCGTTTGCATTATGGTCATAAATTTCCACAATTACTGGGCCATTGAGCCTACCGAGACCTTCACTGTCATTTGTGTTCCTGACTTATTAGTTTATCCGGAAAAAGCCTGAGGGCCGGGGAGAGGGGGGAATACTCGTGCCTGTTGCTGAACTGCCGGTCTGAGCAACATGACTGGAGCAGCCCACGACTCGCATGCGTACTGGCAAGTGAATATTTCGGCCTCTTCAAGTTTGCAGGTCCTGCCGGGCTCCATTGAGTGCGCTGAGATTTTACTTCACTCTCCCCGTTTATGCTGCGGCTGCTGATGCCTGCCCGGTTACCCACCTCCAGGAACCTCTCCCGGAATCCTCGACGCGGCTGCCGTATCCTCATCTACGCCAGTTCCGGTAAATATCATTAAACGAATAAAATTCTTATTCAAACGATTGCGTCTCCGTCTTTTCAGTTAGGCCTTCCTTTAGTTACGCAGTTTCCCAGGTGTGTGTAGCCGGACCAATTATTTTGAGTTTCATGTCATCCTCATCCTTTTGGTCGCTGCAAGACGCCTTCAGTAAAACTGAGGCGTGTGGGCAGTGGAGACCGCCCTGCTGACTTCAAATAGGCCAGAGGCCGTCATTCCAACCGTCTTTCTATATCCCAGGAAAACCTTGATAGGTTCTATCCCGGAGAAAGGGGTTTTCATAGTACGGGCCATTACACGTGGGGAAGTCCATCACTTTGTAGGGTAACCTGTTGATTCAAACGGTTGTTATGGCAATATTTGGACCATAGGGTTTTAGGTGAACCGACAGTTCGAGCATTGATTTCAACGAAGTCCCACAGCAGGGCAGGTGCTGACTTGCGCGTGATTTAGTTGGCGCTGACAGCACTCTATCCTCCCTCTTTCATCTAAGTACGCTGTTAAGGTAGATTTAAGAATACTGTTTGCGCGATCGAGTGCTGGTAGCTGGGATGCCGAAAGCGTACCACCACATCCTCTCGCCTGTGTGGTTTTTGTTATGGAGGAGCACCTGCCGTGCCTTCATCTGTCCCTCCACACTTTTTACTCCAATACATCTAGCGCGCGATCCGTTGTAAGGGGCGCATAGGTGACGCTCGCAGGTAAGAAGATAGTTACTAGGAGATCGTTAACTGTCAGTAAGCGACCCATAACTTGCAGTGGCAGTTAAAGAATGCCACGGTCAAGAGCGCATAGCACTTCAGTACTATAAATGACTATTATATACTCTACTGTCTCTCGACCGGTACATCCCGCCGGAGTAGGCGTAGCCTATCAACCTCAGGCGATAATTCATCGCCGTGTTATGCAACCCAACGACAGACTGCCTCCTACCAAATCCTCCGCAGTTGTCTACCAAATACGTTGTAGTGATGGGAACTGCAACTACGTTGGGGAAACTAGACGAAAATTGCACACGTGCCTAAATGAGCACAATCTGGCGGCTTGGAGGCTAGACCCAAACTCAGAGCTTGAAGCTCATATTGGGGAACTGCCCACACTTTCGATATTCAAGAAGCGATCCCCATAGGCCAAGGAACCTCAAAAACCGAATGACTTACGCTTGAGGCATGGTATTCAGATGCTAACTCTATCAACAGGCATATTTACCTTCCAATGGACTTTAAAGTCGTGCGTCATTATATGCATAAAGACCAGGCAAGATAGTTACACCGGAACTAAGGCATATAAGCTAAGACGGCCCCGCGAAGAACCCACCGGAAAAGGAAGCAGGCTTACAAGCACCCTCAACCGATGTTAAATCGCCCAACACTAGCGGCCGTCAAGCTGTACAAATATCCACGCAGAAGCCGAGGCAGCGAATGAGAGAAAAATCGATCTGTCCAAGGCCGAAAACTTCAGCCTGTCATTCAAAAACTGATCGATATTAGCAGCAGAGGCTTCCGAATGGAGAGCTGTCCACGCTCTCCGAAAGGTCAGCGACAAAACAAACCAGTTCCAGTGATCAGTTGACATTCAACTGGTGCTCGTGTTTTGGGGATCACGTCATGTATGTGGTACGCGTAGACGAAGTCATTAGATAGATGAGAAGCTACGCCCATTCCCCGCACCATTTGACTGACCAACTCGAACGTTGCCTAGAGAGTGAGGCCTGCGCCCTCCCACGCCTCCATTATGCTTGACTTGCTCATTACACCGGGCCTAGATGGGGGAAGGGGAAAGAGTGCAATAGATACAACGCAAGTCTACTCTTAATATACTCTAATTCACGCACAAGTCACCGTCCCTCTACCACTTGCAGTGATGTGCAGGTTGTACCTCGTCGAATACGTCAGTCAAACTATCCGCATGGATTGATTCTCGTCTCTTAACTTTTTCCCTGAGATTTTTACAAGGCCCGCATGATTTATCGGAGTGCAAGGTTGCAAGATACTCTCAGCATTATTTGAGGGGGCAGGCCCCGATGAGGCGATTTTTGTTCCAGGCGAAGCTGTGCCCTGTATCAAGGGTGTTCATAGCCCCTCGGGACAGATGGTCACGCCTTTCGACTCCCAGTTGATGTTTTGGGTGCGTGTTAAAGCAGATTTTTCCGTTTGGCCGCAATATAGAACATCACAGGCATAGCACGGGATCATTTAGACGATTTCTTTCTTACCAAGATAGCCAACTGTATTCCTACGATGTAGAAGCTGAGTGCATAAAGTAGTCATCGATAGCATGCCTAAAATATCGAACTTTTCAATCAATTTCTAGTTTATCAAGTCTTCAAATATTATGCTCGAAAAATGGCTCTCTTTTGGATTTACAAAATTTCATGACACGTACACCACAATCCAAATCCACTGTAAATTTGTATGAGAACTATATTGTAGCTTGTTAATGGCATACAAAAACGGTTAATTTTACTTACACGGAAAGTGCATTATCTGTACACTGAAAACCCTAAACTTTAATGAAACGGCATGTTGGGCTCAAAAATACGCGTTTATTGGTTTCTTTAAACCTAAATATTCCCTCCCATTGAGCATAAAATTTTAAGTAGATGCATGCACTATCAACCGAGTAAAAAGAAAAGCTGTATTTAATTTTTTCGATAAAATATAGTTGAAGTTACAAGAGCAGCGCAACTCGAACGAAAAGAATGTACTGATTAAGTAGCCAGTGCTGACCAAATGTGGTTTTTTTTAGGTGGCAGAAAATACGTACATTTCAACGCCGGCATCCTGTTCTGTCTAAAATATCTTGACACTGGGCTCCACGATAATTAATTTTACAAACCTACTCAAGTAATCCATCCTAATCGAAAAGGAATTTCAGACTTTTGGTTAACATTACATGAGATCGGTCACCGATATCGAGGGTTTATCTTGGACGGTAGGCGTGAGTCTGTACCTAAGCGTGCCACCACCCCTCCCCACCATGGGAGCGCAACCCTTTATGATGCCTGCCGAGCCCGGCGCATCTACCAAGCGGCTCACTGGTCTCCATTCCATGGATTTTAAACTGACTGGTGGGACTTAGGTACAGTAGAGAACCTAGCTAGTTCAAACTGCCAAACTTTACAAAAGATTGATTATCACCCGTGAACCGGCATCAACATGTTTGAGGTGGTTGTTCCGCCTGTGTTTACCGTCTCGGTTGCTGCCAGGCTGGCGATACCCGTTACCATCGTTCATTCCCGACGCGTGCTCGCATCCACCTGCATGCAGAGCCAGTGGGCGATCTCGTGGGTTTGTGTTCGCCATCGGTTGCCCCCTTCTGGGATTCTGGCCGATAAACTTCAACCTCCGTTCGTGTTCTCACTTGGTCTGCATTGGAATACCACCGTACCTGACAGAAATGTTCACCTACAGTCCTGTTTATTGAACTCTGCCCGCAGAGTTTGGTTGGCTACCGGCAGAGTGGTGCAGCGATTGATGGATGTAGTAGAGGTGTGCCAGGCTTCGAGAGTCTGCCTGACCGATCGCTCCCGCGTCCCAGAATTTTGTCGTCTTGGAACGCGAAGGCACGTCCAGAGGCTCTGGCGGGCTAATTTATGCGCGTCTACAATGTTTTACCAGTTTTCCAACGTAGTTCATTCCACAGAAAGTGCATTGCACATTGGTCGTTTCACCTCATAATAGGGGCTTTTGGTTTCATGAACAGACGGTTGATTGCTGTCTCGGGTCTGTGGGCGATGCCGATACGCAGAGGTTGCAGGAGACGAGCAACTGCCGCGGATACGTTCGCAATATGTGGTAGCGTCCGCCAGACATTTGGTTGAGTTACGGTTGGCTTTATAATTGAATTGGACCGTCCACTGTGGTTTGTGAAGCTGCGGGCGTACCCGTTGGCGGTGAACATCTGACATGGAAATTGGAGCTCGGCAACGTTGGTGGCCCTTTCGCTATAATGATTATCTGCTCTCTTGTAGAGGGTTCGCACACAGCTGCTTTTATGGCACAACGGGTAGTTGCTGTAGTAGCATGAGACCTGGCAAACGTATACCGTCATTTTCAGACTCCCGTTGGCCTTGCGCTGAACCAGGACGTCTGGAAACGATATGTGATCATTGTTTTCAGCCTCCAGTGTGAATCGAATGTCGGAACAAAAAGCGTTCGGGAGAGGGTGGAATTTGGAGATCACATTCCGCTTGAGAACGACGAAAGTTTCGGTTGTGCCCAAAATTTCGGCCTGCAGGTAGTGAAAACCACCACTTTAACCCTTGGAGGACCACTTCAGCGCTGAAACCGGATAGCGCTGACCCCATCGGCGTACCTTTGACGTGCTCGTACACAGTCCCTTAAAAGGTGTGATACGTTTTGAGACAATTCTCGAGCAGTTTTATGAGATGTTCGGTGATTTGTTTGCCCATGTATGTTGGCTGTCATAGAGGTCACCAACAGTTGCGATGGCCAGACTCTAGGGGATTGAGGTGAATAGTGAGGCTACATCGAATGATACCATGACCTCGTCCTTGCCAATTTGTAGCCCATTGCGTCTTTCCAGGAAATCAATGGATGAGCAGACTGTCGTGTCAGAACCCGAAGTGAGGCAGCTGAAGCGCCGACACAGACACTAAGCCAAGTTAAATATGAGTGTGAAGGAGAGCCGATGAAGAAGCTGGTGACGCAGATAAAGACAACGCTCACCGTGTTACAGAATAATGGTGCAATGAGTAGAACAGAACGAATGGCCATCAAACCAACCGAGGTTCTACGGACTACGCAAAGTACACCAGGTTGATGATCCACTTCGTTCCATCTTGTCGTTGCGCGGCACACCCTCATTTAACTCGGCCAATCGACTGTTCCGAAGCTTGAACTGCCTCAATTCGGGTTCCGACACGATAGTCCACTCATCCATCGATTTTCTGGAAAGACTCAATGGATAACAACTCGGCACGGACGAGGCCATGGTCTCAGTCGAGCTAACCTCCCTATTTACTTCGATCCAACGATCCATCGAAACTGTTGGCAACCTCGTTGACACCCAATATAACTGGGCAAACAAAACACTGCACAGAGAAATGGATATGGCTCAGTCAATTCTACCGATAGATGTCCCTGTTGGGTGGACATCTCGTCTGGTTTGGGTGCCACCTTTTCCATTTTATTGAAATTGTTTTATACTTGCATTCGTTTAATAACGCTCACCGACCGCTAACCGAACTCACTCGTTTCGCTCTGTCGAGCCCCGCCAGCAGCCGCACAGCGGCTAGTAGAAGAACAGGCAAATGAATACTGCCGGGAAAGACAAGGGAGACTGGAATGGCCATTTCGGGCTTGTAATCCGTCGTCAGCCAGTCATACCCGATCTCAGGTGGTGCTCCACCCGAGGATCGAATCCAAAAACCCGTTGATCAGAAGTCCAACGCTATAACCATTGAGCATACGGCCTCCAATTCGATGTGCCGATTAATGAACGAGTCATCGGAGTGAATTGCCTAAAAGAATTCTCGGCTTTTCTTCGATGAGCCGAAGCCAAAATACAAGCTTTTTCCTATGCAACTTTGAGCCCAGCTTTTAGTGTATGCATGGACACTTGAGACAAGTGGTCACGCTACTTAAGAGCCAACTGGTTTTCGTGCAGGCGTGTAAAGGCCGAGTTTCCTGTTTTAACCAAAATACAACGCATCACAACTGCCACATGGGATCTTGTAAACGACTTCTTTTTTATCTAAATAGCCAATCCTATCTTTAGGGTGTACACACTTACCACACAACTGACGATGATCTGGAAAACCAGTGTCGATAATCTACGTAATATAGTCTGTTGTTGTTTCCCAAAGAATTTCTTTGCCTCGAAATATATATCTCTATACTCTTTAGAGCGCTATACAGTCGTTTCTTTGAGTACAAGGATTTTCCACGGAAATAAGGGCAACCTCGATGGTCTGGAAGTGTAAAGATGAATATCAGTATGCTTAAGCAATGAAGATACAATGATAAGAAATTCATCAAACAAATATTACTTAAATATAGAAAGTAGTATAATATCGATAATGAAATGGTCACACATTAAATAAGATGGCTGACGTCACGTGGTATTATAGTTCCCACGGTTTTACGAATCCAGCTTCCTCTTAAAGTCTACGACGGATGCAGACAAGCCAAAAATCCCAAGGCAGGGTATTCCATGCTTCGACCAATCTTTAGGAGAAGAAGAACTGAAAAGAAGAAATTTCTGTGTTCGGCGTGACCCCAATAACACGTAATGAATGGTTTCTCAAGTTCTTCGTTGTTGCTAACTTGAAGAATTCGCCAGATTAAAGACAGCAGTCAAAACTGCGAATGATGCGCAATGTTTGTATCAGGTCGCATAATAGATACCGATAAACCGAAATAGCAAACGCGAGATTAGATATTCATGTTTCCTAGAGTAGTGAGCTCTGTCCAGTAACGACTGTGATTGCACATCGTTGAACATTTTCGAGGATGCTGAAGACCTTAGCGGTTCACGGTCTCCAAGCTTAGATAGCGAACTCCGGTTGCGACCGCACAAACGTTCGGGAGACTTCAGTAAAAAGTTCTTCATCAAATTAAGAGAAAATCCGCTTGACAAGGTTAAGAAATGAAATCGCAGACCTAGTCACTTTTGAGCACTACAGAACGACTGACGATGCAACAGGCATAGTTTGGCAAAATTTCGCTCTTTGACTAGGAGTTGAACCCGGGCCGCCTTGGTGAAAGCCAGAAATCCTAACCTCTAGACCATCGGTGAGCTATGCGCTAAGCGATCGGTAAGATATAGAATAGAAATGTAAATATATGTATGGTAGTGGGGCGCTGACCGATCGCGGTACGGAACACAGCCTTCCCGTTGCGCATTGGAGTTCACTCACTAGCCTTGCCAGCAGCCGCAAAATGGTAAGTATATTATAAGCAGAATAGCGTCACTGATAAAGAGAAGGGCGACTGGAATGGCCGTTCCTAGCTTCTTAGTCCTCATCAACCAGACATACCGAAATTCAAAGGTAGTAATGCCCACGAACTGTTGGGTAGGAGTCGTAAACCTTAATTCTTAAGCCCCGGGCTCGTAATCATATATATAGCAGTCATTCTGACCGCCTAACCAATATACATAGGTATGCTATGAGCACCAGTAGTCGCTGTTTACAACTCTACTACACTAACTGTCATAGTCTCTTCAAAAAGCTGAGTGAACTCAAATTACTAGCCTCTGAACAGAAACCTCACATGATTGTGTTAACAGAGACCTGGTTCACTGAGGAAATGCGTAGCAGTGAAGTCAATATCAAGACCTATCAAGTGTTCCGTTGTGATATATTTCAACGCAGAGGAGGGTCAGTAGCGATTTATGTATGAAATGAAATTTCATGCTGCCAACAAGAAATATCCGATTTATTACCACGAAAATTTGAACTAATTTCATGTAAGATTAGTCTCAAATAACTACCGAAACTTCACCTGTGCTTTGTCTTTTGACCTCCCAGCTCGGATGAAAGCGCCGACAGAGAACTTCTTTGTGCACTGCGTGACTTTAACGCTCCTGGAATAGACTGGAAGATCCCCGTAGGAAACGCTCCATTAACATAATTCGATGACAAGCTACTACAATTTACTCAAGACGAATTGCTTCTTCAGCACATAAAATTCGGAACAATCTTGACAGTAGGAAAACGATCGAACTGCATAGAGGTCATCTTCAGTAAAGAAGAAGGAGTCATAAGGGAAGTTAATGCACAACCTCCACTCGGCTTAAGCAATTTTATTGCTTTTACCTGCGTGTGCTCTCTCCTATTGAGCCACCAACAATCACAAATTAACTGGAGGCGGAAAGTTTGGAAGAGTGATTTTAACGCAATGAAACGTGTTGTCTCAGAGGAACCCCGGTCAGTTAACTTGACAGATTTAGAAGAGTTTTGGAAGTATTTTCGGGGGACCATAGAGCATCTAGTCGAATCAAATTGCGCTATGAAAATAGTGCGACCAGGTGCTCGGCCGACGTAGGTTACTCCGATGACATAAAAGATTATGAAGGAGAAGCAGAGGCTGTGAACAAAGTACGTACATCTTCCTCGTTCAAAGACACTCACCGAATATAAGGAGCAACGAAATAAATACCGCAAACAAATACGGATTGACAGAACTTCGTTAGAGTTCCGTCTGACAGCGGAATCCGTCATATGCCCCAAGAAGTTTTATGGGTAAATCCGCAGTAGAAAACATAGGGTTGATATTGCGAGTCTAGAAGACAGCCTTGGAAACTTATAAGTTGAAGGGCCACAGAAAGCACAATTTACTGGCTCAGTTTTTTTCAATCGGTTTTTATGGTGGAATCCCCAGAAGACAATCAAGAATTTGAAATGGGCCAAGATACTGCCTTCATTGCAACCGTTGCCTTTTCCGTCGAAGAAGTTAGACGCGTCCTCAGTCAAATTAAGCCACACAAGTCTCATAGACCCGATGGGATTCCTGGGTTGGTTCTTAAGTAACTATCGATGGAACTGGCAAAACCTCTTTCAATGAGAACTGGGAGACTGCCATCTCAGTGGGAGCTAGCCAACTTCGTTCCTTTATATAAGGGAGGTAGCAGGATGACAACAAACAGCTTCCAGCCTATCAATTTAACTTGCCTCTCATGCTAAACGATGAAAGTCCTCGTAAAGAGGGCTATGCAAAAATTGTGTGATGAAAATAAAATTTTACATAATGTTTAGCATGGGTTTCGGAGAGGCCGCTCCTGTCTCTCAAATTTGCTAACTTGTCTGTAGGTCTGGACCAGGGCTTTAGAAGAGGGCTTCGTGGTCGATGTCGTGTTCTGCGATTTCCGCAAAGCATTCGACACTGTCCCACAGCACCACCTTCTGCATAAGCTCAGCGCACTCGGTAGCCTGGTTGATCTTTTAAACTAGATAAGGGGGTGTCTGGTTGGTCAAAAACAGCGTGTCTGTATCGGAAATGACATATCAGACTGGGTGAACGTGACTAGCGGTGTGCCTCAATGCTCGGTTCTCGGACCCTTACTCCTTATCCTATACGTTAATGACAGCCTACAGGAACTCGACTGCGATATAATAATGTTCGCCAACGACGTTAAGCTCTGGCAAGTCATTAAGGGACCGAACGATCCAGAAGCCCTTTAAAATAATTTGCACAGACTGCAAACGTGGTCCAAGAAATGGTTCCTCGAGTTCAATGTGCAGAAGTTTGCCGTCCTTCAACTGCGTCCAACCAAATACCACTCAGATGAAAGCGTCAGGGCATATCACCTAAAAAGCGTTACTCTTCCCGCTGAATCTTCACAGAAGGATCTCAATGTTTGGATAAAAAGCAACACGAAACCAATACTGCAGTGCACGAAGGCGGCAAAAAATGCCATGGGAGTATTACATGCAATCAAAAGGAAATTTGTAACCTTTACCAAAAACCATTTTGGGAGAGTTTATGGCAACTTTGTTCGGCCTCATATAGAATATGGCATACAAGCGTAGCCGCCATGGCTGACAAAAGATAAAACATGACTCGAAAAAGTACAATACTGTGCAACAAC
This sequence comes from Schistocephalus solidus, assembly GCA_017591395.1. Taxonomy (NCBI): domain Eukaryota; kingdom Metazoa; phylum Platyhelminthes; class Cestoda; order Diphyllobothriidea; family Diphyllobothriidae; genus Schistocephalus; species Schistocephalus solidus. The sequence continues at coordinate 105,040 of WEDG01002015.1, read as the reverse complement.
GCTGGTAAATGATTTCAAAGATCAATCGTTCATAGAAAGACTTCGCTGCCTTTATCTATTTCATCTATGTTCCAGGCATCAAAGAGGTGATCTTATCCCGGTTTACAAGATAATACATGGACTTGATGATGGATTGAAATTTGGGAGATGTTTCAGTGGCACCTTTCTGCCAATCTTCATGGGCACTCGACGAAACTGCACACGAAAATGTCCAGGCTGAAACTCCGCTCTGAAATTTTCACGTAAAGGGTAGTACAGAGCTGGAATGATCTCCCCAAATCAGTCGTGGAGGCGACATCCCTTCATCTGTTCAAGAAAGGCTTCGATGACTATATGTTTCTCCTGCTTTCCCTCGACAGTCTGAAACTCAGCTTCGGGCGCCGCAGTTCCTGGAATTGGGAATAGCTGGCTGATGACGGCTAATAAGCCAGAAACGGCCATTCCAGTCTCCCTTGTCTTTGTCAGTAATATCATTCTGCCTATATCACTAGCTGCTCTGTGGCTGCTGGCGGGGCTCGAGAGTTAACCCCAAGGCACAACGGGACGAGTGAGTCCTGTAACCGATTGGTGAGTGCCCAACTACCATTGTAAATATTCCCGATCGAAACCGGCAAGACGACGAGCTCGTGGCGCAGTGAGTAGAGCGTTGGACTTCTGTCCAAAATGTCGCGAGTTCGAGCCTCGGGCGCCGCAGCACCTGGGGTTGGGTATAGCTGGCTGATGGCGGCTAATAAGCCAGAAATGGCCATTTCAGTCTCCCTTGTCTTTTCGGTAATATATACATATATATTGCTGGTAGAAGCGAAGATGCGTGTCCCCGGACATAAATGAGAAGAAAAGGCGATCTCAGGGACTATAGGTGTATTGTCCTGACGTCTCAAAAGCATACAAGCTTCCATCGTCGGAGGTGAGTATCGTACCGCATCTCACAGTATTTATAGGGGGTGATAGCCAGTTTTTACACAGGGTTGATTGTACGGGTTTACCTTAACAGTGTGCACTATAGGAGGACGGGGTGGGGAGTCCTTAATTGGCTTTGGCGTTCTTTGCCGGCATACACACAGGAATCATCTCTGTAGCCACCGGGGTGAAGAAGGAGGGAGGAGGAAATTGCTGTCAGTTGACATGTCTCTCGTTGAGGGGGGCCGCCATTGTCTGGGTCCGCATTGACCTTAATTGGCGCCCTGGGTCGATAGTCATGTTTGTGTCCTGAGTGCATATCTCCTCGTCTGTCGGGGTAGTAATTGATGCGGCGGCACTCATGACTGCGCCTTCGTCGGCCCCGAATTGTGGCGTGGTTAGGTGCATATCCATCCTAGGTTCTCCCGCGGTGGAATTCACGTTTGGCCTAATTCCGTGTTTGCTCTTACGTTCGATGAGCTGCGCCCGGAGGGCCTGGTAGGCTGCCGGAAGGGCGACACAACGGTTGATGGACGTAGGCTCCGTGTGCCAGGCTTCAATTGTTTCCCTGGTTACGCGGTCATTTCCTTGACCCAGGATTTCAGCATTTTGGAAGGCAAACGTGTGCCTTGCATGTTCCTTAAGCAGATTGGTGAGCCCCACTATCATCATATTCCCGATCACAACCGACAAAACAACGAGCCCGTGGCTCAATGGTAGAGCGTTCGACTCAAATACCAAAGGTCGCGGGTTCGAATCCCAGGTATGCCACACTTGGGATTGGGTATGACTGGCTGATGACGGCTAATAAGCCAGAAATGGCCATTCCGGTCTCCCTTGCCTTTGTCGGTTCCATTCAATATATATATATATATATATTGAAGATTTATCGTTACTATAAGCCCAATTTGACAGCTTTGCATATTTTTTATTCTCACCGAGCTTTGTTTATCGGTCTTTTTTAATTTGCACAGTGAGCGCCCGCATGGGTTTTTAAGAAAACTATTATTACTACAATTACTAAAGGTTGACAGAACTTTTCCACGTTGCAATCCGCTTTCTGAAAATGGGAATTGCACAAACGTAGTTGCTAACTAAGCTTTTAATACTATGAGACTTTTATAGCATAATTAAATGAATTAAACCATGCTCCTTTTCGGATATCCCCTAAAGCGCATATTTAACAACAAATACTCAGGGAAACCCCTTATAGTGCGAAAACGGGCAGTAAATGAAATACATTTATGTGACTTGGAAGCACGGCACTAAGCGCGTACATCAGATAGTGATGTACAAACTTTGGGTATTGCCGATAAATCGATAAATTTTCAAAAAATAGTGCTTGGTAATATAATTCCAAATGCTTTTTACCAAATATAACAGATGAGTATTAGAGCTCAGAAAAAAACTTTGGGATGTGGAAGTAAAAGAAAACGTAATTTAGCCCAAAAATTAGAAAGAACAGTCATTTTGCAAACATGCGCTGGTAGTTTATTTCATTCCCAATGCGTGACACTTCATGCCCAAGCAATCTTGGACAATTCGATAGAACCGAAGCCTCCATTTGTCTGGACTTAAACTACTTGGATATTCTTAGTACGCAGGGTTTCCTGGCACAATTTTCGTTTACTCAGGAAGCCGTACCTTTTAGGGAATTAAATGTAGCGGTGATTTTCTGGGTGAATGTAATCGCCACTGATAATTATGATGCTTTCTCCGATGTCCTAAGAAGACATTTTTAATGAAAATTACTCTCAACAGATAGCACACATCCCAACACTATTTCGTACATATGTTAGATGTCATTGTTACTGGAGAGGTGGGTGATCAACATAACCTTAACTAATTCTCCAGTCAAAAGTGCTTATGCTAATGGATCGTTCGGTATTCAGGACAACTTTCACAGATCTCTCCAGCATCGAAGGTATACAAAGGTGCGTTAAGGTTCGAAAATGCATGTTCTGATAGATATATAGTTACAATTTACCAATCAGGATTGTTATTGGCAGAAACGTCGGATTTACAAATAACGTAAGCTGTTACCTCCAGTAAACTATTTTGTACCCACAAAACCATTAAAAGGTAGGCGTGTTTAACCATAAATTGCTCGGAAGGTTATGCCGCATATCACCAGGAGACGAAAATTTTGACAAAAATAAAAACCTGAAATTAATTAGGCAAACGTTAAATGCACAGGAAAACCAGGAACATATAATACCTCTTATTGGACAAAGCCCGATGAGGTACGGCAACAGAATAGTAAATTTTGCCAAAGCTTAGCAAAAGGGTACCAAGAATATGCTTTGAAGTATAATAAGAACAAGCAGCAGGCATATCTATGCAAAAACAAAAGGAAAACCAGTTCCAAATTACTAAATGCTATCTAATGTTTTCAGCAGAGTACGAAGCGCGGATGCTCACATTCATCGATCGGACTGATGCAATGTGCTTTAAGTAAGCTAACGGTATTGTTCACATATCTTCCGGGATTGGGAAATGCAACTCGAACACAGTCCTTCTGAACTTCCTCGTCTCGAAATTCTATTCTGTCATGGAATGCATCTAATCCCAGTCCTAAAATAGCCATCGTATCAGTCAACTGGATATAAGTGCAAGTAACCCACCATCTGAGGAAAGATCTAGATGACTGGCAGCTAAGTACGATTTACTCACTCTTATAAGTGCTGAAAGCAGAATGGTAACGAAAGTCATCCCTTGCCGTGTGAGGTAATTTGTGGATAATCGCATACTCAACTACTCCGAGAGAGCTCCTGAGCAGAAAGCTTGAGAATAAAGAAAATTCCAATGGAATTTCTTTAACACCTCGGGGTCTCTGGACTGGTTTAAGTCACTTTATTGAAGGAATAAGGCATTCACCGTAGAGAAAATGGGAATATAACCAACTTTTACAGCTGTAAATTGAAAAAAATATACATGTTAAGCCATCGGTATGTGGGAGCCATGCGCAAACTGCCGCTATAGACACAATCTTGTTTATACGAACAGTATTTTCTCACCAAATGAGTATCCAGTTTGTATTCACATGCTTTATCAGTTTTTGAAAGGACCACAGCGTCAGGGAGTCCATTTCATGCTCCAATGACCATCCGCAAGGCGTTCCGTTCGACGTCCATATAGACCAACTGCTTTCGCAGTTTAATGGGATGAGCTCTTAGATTTGCAGTCCCAGGCAATTCGAAGAAGTCACCAAATTCTAGGGCGCAGTCACGGCCTCTGACAATCCAGTAGGTTTGAATGAGGGCACCGTTTATTTACCTGTAATTCAGAGGAAAAATACAGTGCAGTTAGTCTGGCTTCCTGAGGAGGATGACCAATATTCTTGGCCGTTTTTTAGCCCTCACCTGCACTCGTTCCGCTTGTAGATAATCCTTCTTAAACCACGGACCCCAGAAATACACAACATAATCCAAGTGAGGCCACCGATTGCTTCATAATGTTTCTCTGAACAGTTCCATATTTATCCGCAAAAATCCTCGTCTTAGCACAAATAACACATATGTCGCGTGTTTAGCTGACTTATGACACTGTGAAGATGGTTTAAACGAGAACATTACCAGAATACAGAGGTCCTTCATTTCCTCAACATTTGAAAGGAACTGTCAATAGAGAAGGTTCAGGTAGGAATCATTCTCCTCCATTGTCATTCTGGTACGGAATCTTAGGGCCATACACTTACCAACATTAAAACTTAAGATCCAACAAACAAGACAGCTGCTGAGTCAGTTCAAACTCTCTTCAAATGCTTGCTTGTCTGCATCAGGTCTGATGGCTCACCACAGTTCAACCTCATCAGCAAACATTGCGGCACAACAACCCAGGTCATCGACACAGTCGCTGTTTTAGTCTAGGAAGAGTAACGACTCTAAGTCTTAAACTTGGAGGACACCAAGTTGAACGGGGGTAGAAGTCGATTTTGAGGCATCGATGCACATGGTTCGCGACATCACTGTGATTAAATCTGTGATCGTTGTCAGCATCATCCCCTTTATTCCAATCCCGGAAAATTTAAAGATGAGACGTTTGTGCGCGACGCTTTCAAACGCCCTCTTGAAATTAGTGTAGAGGACGTCAAACCTATCATCTTCGTCCAGTACGCGAGTCCACTGTTCAGCCGAGAGCAATAAACTGGAAAGACAAGGACGGCTATATCTGAGGCTGTGTTGGAGACCAAAGAGTAAATATTTCAACTTCAGGAACCTAATTGTCGCCTTTTAAATCAAAGTTTCTATTTTGTTATAGCCAGTTCAGATTAGGCTGACGGATCAATAATTGTTGACATTAAATAGAGGCCCACCCTTGTATATCGGGTAGATATTTCTTTTCCCTGCTTCGTCCTGAGCTTATAATTTTTTTCGAAGACTTTTAATTACTGTTTTAGAAGTACGAATTGACGGTGGATTTGAAAAACTCTTCTGTCTATTATCATTATTGATGCATTTTGCTGTATATCTGGCCGTTTACGCAGACCACCATCATGCACATTGCATTTATTTTACCTCGGTGCTAAGTTTATTTTGCTAATACCCTCTGGGCACTTAAAATAAACATATTTATTGTTGCCTGCTTTCCATTCGGATGACAGCCTTCCCAATTCAAATGATGAGTGTAAGATATCGCTGGTAATTTGGAGAGTTCGCTTGCCAATTCTCTCAAGAACTTGGCTTGTATTTTGTCCAGACCCGATGACTTTGCACTGGCTCGGCGTTTGCACCAGCATTGTTGAACTTATGTGAACGAAGCTCAGTTTCCCTAGTGAATAACAAGTCAAAGGACCGGCCAAGTGCTCGGCTTTCTCGCTATTTTCAACGAGTTCCACACTATTATCATCCATAAGTATTGCAATTGGGACCATCTTTTATTTGACTATTAATATATAGGGAATAAAATATTGGGCTTAATTTCAGCCTACTGCGTAATTCTGGATTCATAGGATTTCCTTGCCTGTCGGATTCATTTTTGACCGCATGGCGTTGGTTACAAAATTCCTCAAGGTGTTCTTTTGACCCATTTTCCCTGAATATCTTCATTTTTTATATTTTTCTTCTGTAACTGTCTGTTAAGTTTTCTTATTAACCGAACAGGGTAACTGGTCGATTTTTCTACCTTCGCTGGACAACTGTGTCTATTGAAATCATCTTAAACGATCTCCAGTCATCCTCTGGATTTCGTTTGAGTAAAAAGTCTCAGACTTTGGATAGCAGTATATTATACATCGTGTTAAAATCCACCTTCCCCATATTTCACTGGATTTCTTTTCTCTTTTGGCGCTGAGAATAGAGCAAATACTCCCAAAGTAGCGTGCTTTGGTCACGCTTACCGAGAGATTTCCTGGAAAATACTTCTTCGATGTTAGAGAATTTTTTCATAAAAACTAGATCCAAGCATTTGGTCATCTGATTCTCTCTCAATCTGGTTGGTGACTTAACATTCTGTAATAGCGTGATATCGAGTGGTAGGTTCATTAGCTTTCAGCTGAAGGACGTTGGTGCCCCATCGACTACCGACTGTTTATTGCCGGTGCTGTTAAATATCTAGCAACCTCTTGGTGGCTTACTATTTCCTTGACCAAAGCGAGGAGCAACTCGTCAACTCAACTCAGAAGGTTTGGTGGTCTGTAAACAGTCAGAAATTCCATTTTTTGTGAATTACTCTCCCTTATCTTTGTCCAGACGGATTTATATTCAATGGCAAGGGTATGTACCAGTTGAAATATCTAGATTCCTGTACTTACCAGTTCGATCATCAATTTTGACGATTTCCACCGTATGTTCTATATCAGCGTGGTGCAGAGACAGTGAATTACGCTGGATTATAGTGAGAGTAAACTTCAACTGCATCAACCTCACTACCTCTTTCACTTCCACATCTGTGCGCGATATTGAGATAGATTCAGGAAGACCGGAGATGGGAGAGGGCGCAGGTTCATGCACTGTGGCTCAATGCAAAACAAGAACACATCAACAAAAGGTATGGGCGGTTTGGATCTAAGCTGAGTGGGAGTGCCATAAAGGACAAAGTAAGAAGGAGCAATTGCAGCCTGACTGTCAGTCAACCAATCATCCCCGCCGAACAAGCACACATTTTGGGCTAGCCACTCTCAGTCCGACAGTCTTCCATTGCGCACAAGTGTACACATTGGGCTGAACATGCGCTCCCAGTTATCCCGTCAGTTGGCAACCTTCCAAGCCACAGGTTTTAGTGCTGCGTGATAGTTTCGAGCGCATCAGATTGTTTATAATGTGGAAGATGCACTTAGCTGTTGACCTTCTTTCTCCTCCATCCCAAATAAGGCCACCGCCCAAGCCGGTCAAGCGTCTGATGTGGGAGTGGGCGCATTGGCTTACGGGTTGGCGTACCCGTCTTCGCGCGCCATAGCAGGACCTGCCTCCTTAACGCGCGCACCATATTACCACAACCAGGGGTATCTCAAAACCCTGTCTATTTCGACGGGCTTGGCGGAAAATCTGGTATCCTTGTATCGGAATCTCGGTAGCTCCGATTTCGATTTTGATCCATGTTTCCTTTATGGAAACGACACTGGGTTTAATATGTGACACAAGCACTTAAAGTCGTTGATTTTTGTAAGAAATCTTTGAGCATTAGTATTCAAAAACCCTAATTTGGACTGAGTACGTCTTTTTTTCTCTGTCTGCTCTTTTTATTCCTTTTTTTGACCACACTGATTTATGACATATGTCATCGCAAAGAAGTTAATTGTACATGATTGCGCATTATTTTTATTTTTTTCCAGTGACAGTACCCTTCCGGGTAAGCAAATAAAAAACGTTTATCTATCTATACATGCGTCTGCTAATTGCGTGGGACTGAAGGAAAATCCTGCCGGTGCTGATCGGGACAGACTGTATCCATCGCATCTAAGCTGCCAGCATTTTAGGATTTCTCCAGAGAAATGACCTTTATACCAGTATAATTTAGCAGTCCAGTATTCGGAGATTGCTGTTGTCCATTTTAGATCTCCTTAGCAGTTTTGCTTTGAGCAATCTCCACTTCTCTCGCTATGTGGTTGAAAAAGCTGGCTGAAATACCGCTGGTGAGAGTTTGCTGCTCAGCAAGAGCTGGGCTTCTTCCCATTCTTAAAGACAATCATCAGCAGTCTGGTGTGGTCTGACTCAAACCCTGTGTCTCTTATTCGGCCTATCCGGAAGGCCTATAGAACTGCGATTTTTTGTCCCAATTTAGGAGGCATTTGAGATATTGCGGGACTAGTTGCATATCTTCGTGTATTCTTACCTTTGGGGTATTGAAAATAGATTCACACATGCCTTTTATTACTATAAATGCGTTGTTATCCACTCGAGGTACTTGTGTTTTTCTCATTCCGGGATTCGTCCTATTCTGCTTTTGGGAGTTCGGTTGGGACAGAAATAACGTCCACTTCTATGCATAATATGGCTCCTTGGTCAGTTGCGACTCTCGACAGCGCGGTTTTTGCAGGGCATATGCTTGGACTTGGCCCACTCACACTGACGCTCTGACCAAGTCTGTTTTTTTGGATGCGCCGAGACATTTCTGCATTTTCTGAGATCCTACCGGTTGTCTATGTTCCGTACCGGAGGGTACTTAACCGGTAAGCTGAGCCCTGTGGACGCAGTGTTATTTTCCTTATTGGTTGCTGCGGCTGAGAAAGCGGTGTATGCGTATTTTCGTTTGTCTTCTTGAAGTTCTGTCGTCACAGATTTCTGCTCGTTCACTTAAATTGAGGAAGTTTCTTCAACTTCTCTATCCCTATCTTTAGGCCTTGCATATCCTTTCCCAGCTGCACACATTTTTCAGGTTTTTGAGGCATGTCGTACACGCTTCCTCCTCGTAATTGGCACGCAAAAACTTATTAAACTGTTGGCCCATTCGGTAGAAAGCAATTTTAGAGAAGAGTGTCCACAATTTCAGTCATCCATATTGCTACGAGTGCTTATTTCATCACATAAATTTAAATCATAAAATTTGGTGAGCGGCGATAGGGTAGTAGTACTGTCACAGCTTACCACACAGTGGTGTCCGTGTTAGAATCTCGTTGGAGTCAAAAATTTGAAATCAAATTTGACAGGCATGCCCACAGTTGTAAAAATTACCATCGAGGGATTCAGAGGAGCATTTGGCGAGCACACATGTGCTTTTGATAAATTTCCTTTGGGTAAGTGGGTTTATATGATGGCGGAGTATAATGAAAAACACTTGATCAACAAGGTTCGCATTTTGCAATATTGGGGTGTGCGAATAATGGAGGAGAGGTTAATAAGAGACAGTGGGTTAGGTGGCAGTGGGTTACATACAGCCGTTCCAGGAGAAGGGGAGGAGAGAGACAGCAAGATCGCGGAGGAGTGCATATAGTAATATGACCTTTCACTATGCTAAGCGCTGAACTTGCAGGAGGTTATTTTATGCGCACAAGACCGATTTCCTCGACCTGCTGGAAATCTATTCTGCTGTTATCTGTGGTTTATTCCGTGTGATCGAGCCAGGTGTGGTGGTACGCCCAGGGTGGCTCAGGCCCCGCCAGCCACCTGCGCCCTCTCCCATCTCCGATCTTCTTGGCTCTGTAATGACTCCAGGCACACGTGGAGGAGAGAGTGCGGTAGATTCAGCGCAAGTCTACTACCAATATAAACTAAATCGCGTGCAAGTCACCGTCACTTTACCACCCTTCCGTGGAGCATTAGGTGAACATAGTCGAAATCGACGGTTGAACTATCGTATATTTGAAGGGTAACAGGTAATTCCTTTGAAGGTCCTATTAATGTAAGGTAATCATTACATATTTAAACGCAATAAAAGTTGTAAAAATTTGAAATATTTTTGAGCCAAAGCAAAACACAAACTCAAATGATTGCAGTTCAGTTCAGCTCAGTTTATTGACGGAAGGATCTGCAAATGTTTTCTAACTCCCTATTCGTTATAAGATGAATAGGATAAACCATCGATACATAAGAAAAATCCAAAAAGATGTAGTTTACATGATGGCATGTGAAAACAAGCAGCCATCGCCTCTTTGGAACGAATATAAACGAATAACTACTCACATGTTAGGAGTAGTACAAGTACATGTAATAGTAGATTAGCAAAAATTCGGTGAGTGAAAGGCTTGGAGCAGTAAGCATATGTGGTGAATTTGCTATAATAAGTTCCGTTAAGAAGTGCACTTAAATATAGAAAGTAATATTGTTATAATACGAAATATTTTAAAATGAGACTAGACTAAAAAGATCGAGTGGTATCATAGTGGGCACTGATATACCAACCCAATTTCTTCTTGAATACCTCAAACGAAGCAGAAATAACAACTTCCAGTTGCAAATCATTGCGAGATTTGAGCACGTGGCTGAAGAAGAAGGACTTTAGTGTGTCGGTCTGGCCCCAGTCTTACGTATTTTGAAGGGATGAACTCTCAAGCTTGTTTTTATTGCTAAAAAAGAACTGTTAGGTACAAGACAGCAGTCCTGACTGCGCATGACATGGAATATTTGCATCAAATCACCCCGTAGCTGCCTATAACTCGAGGAAAACAGACCAAGATTAAACAACCGTATTTCATAGCGTAAGGAGCCCTGCCCAGTCACCAGTTTGATTTCCCGCCCTTGATAGTTTTCCAGGACGCTGGTGTCCTTAGCGGTTCAGGGTTTTCAGGCTTGGATAGTGAACTCCAACTGCTGCCACACAAAGATTCGAAAGACTCTGGCAAAGCAGTCTTCATCAAAGGCAGAGAAATCCCGCTTGACAAGGTAAAGAACAGACGTCGCATGCTTGGCTAACTTTAAGCAATGCTCGAGGGTTTAAGTGAGATCCGAGTTCAGTGCCAAACAGTTTGAAAGACAGGAGAAGTAAGTCAAGCTTTTTCAACCTACCCTCGTACGGTGATGTCTTATGACCGTCGACAATCTTCGTTACTCTCCGTTGCATCTGTTCAAGGAGGTCAAAATCTTTCTTCGTCTATGGTGTCCAAGCTGGGATTCCATAGATCGACTGTGGTTTCTTGAAGACACCGAAAATTCTTCTGAAGAGATCAATGGGGGAACATTTTAAATGAACGTCTGATCCAGTGCACCGTACTAGTTGCCTTTTGGACTGCTTTCTTACAGTGTTCTTAGGGCGCCAAGGTCGTTATTTTCCACATGCCCAGATATTTGTGCGTTTCCACCTCATCTAATTTAATGCTGTCAATAAAATATTTGTGTTTTTGGGATAATCTTTGAATGGCGCTAAGGTGTATGAACACGCACTTGCATACGTTAAACTTACACAGCTACCTGGTCACCCAGACAATCCTTTTGCCGCCATTTAGTTTTAAACTTTTTGCATCGTCAGCGCCGCTAATTTCAAGCCATATTTTTATTTCATGCAAAATAATGAAAAGTTCACAATCTGAGCCACTGAGATAATCATTAACGCAGAGTAGGAAAAGTTGCGGACTAAAAATAGAACTTTGTGGGTCACATCTTTTCAGTTTTGCCCATTCAGGGACAGAGTTTCCAACAATGAATTTCTGTACTCAGAATGAAAAGAAACTCCTGTTTCAGTTTAACATCTTGTCACATCTTGTCTCACATATTTTGTAAAATGAACCGGTGTGGTAAGCTACAAATGACCTTATTGAAATCAAAGGATGACATCTACTGGATAACCCTTATCTTTTGCCTTTGTTCATTCCTCGTCCGAGTAAAGAGCAATTATGAGGCATAAGCATACTGGACAGAAGCCATGTTGGAAATCGCATAATATTTTTTCACGATATCCTATGTAATGCCTCTTGAAAATACGCTCCATTATTTTACACGCGATGCAAGTTAAATTGATAGGACGGTTAAGTTCACAGTCAAGTCATAAATCTCTCTTATACATCGCAGGGATGAGCGCAAACTTACATAGTTCTCGGATGTTGCCTTCTTCAAATGAATTTTGCAATATGATGCACGGTCGTTCACACAGTTCGTAAGCAAGTTCTCGAACTGCCAGTGCAGGACTTTTAGCCGGCCTAGGCGATTTAGCAGGCTTCGTTTCAAGTAATTCGGTACTATGACCGATGAAATGTGTAAATCCTGTATTTTTGAGGAGCAGGAGGAGTAAGGTGAGGAGGGGAGAGGATTGGAAAATATCGTTTGGCGAATAGTTGGAAAAGCAGAAAAAGAATTAGGCTCACGGGTGAAGATAGGCTGAAAGAATTTGGAGATGAGGGACATTTTAGCCTTGTCATTGGTTTCCAGTTTTCCGTTTGCAGACCTAAAGACAGGGATCAGTCCCTCAGTTCCCTTTGTACTCCATATGTAGCCATACAGCCTTTTGGGGGTGTTCCAACGACTTTTGCAGTATGTTCAGTTCAAACCATGGCAGCTTAGTAGCCTCAAATTTACAAATGTTGCATTGCTGTTTATATTTACGTAAGTGCTCATTGGAGACGAATAGTTTGTAGTGCATCTCAAAACGATTTTTTTTTTAAACAATGCCTGCAAGTTTGAGTTTATCCTCTTTGGATGGTTTGTGGTTAGCTTTCTTATGAAAGGGTAGTTGAGGTAAACAATTATTTTCAATAAGGAGCTGAAAGTCATCCAATGTTCATTTGCTCCACCATGTAGTTCTGTTTCCTATGATACCTCGGACATTTGACTTCACATAATTAGAAAGTCCCTTTTCCAAATGTTTGTCTCCTACCTATTAAGTAATGTTTGTTCAACACTTACACCAGACCCTGACACTTACAACAGACCCTGACGTTTACACAAAACCACGCCGTCGGCCCAGTGTGTGTGCTGTGTGTGTCGAGTGGCTGACCAGTGGAGCGGGAGTCAGACGGCGATCGTTACTCCATATCTCCCTGAGTAAGTAAATCCTGGTGTGTGCGTTATGGGGGCCAGGTCGTGCTGTGGCGCGCGAAGACGGGTACGCCGACCCGTCAGCCAATGCGCGCACTCCCACATCAGATAACTGACTTGCTCGGATTGTGGTCTGATTGTGGGGCTGGGGGAGAGAGTGAGGTCAACAGCTCAGCACATTTTCCTCACTATAAATAATCTGAAGCGCTTGAAACTATCATGGTGCGCTAAAAGCCATGGCTTGGAAGGTTGGCAACTGACGCCAACTCCCTGCGCCCTCTCGCATCGCCGGTCTTCTTGACGCTTTATTGACACCGGGCTCAGTTGGGGGAGGAGGAGAGGGTGCGTTAGCTGCAGCGCAAGACCGCTATCACTTAAAACTAATTCACGCGCAATTCACCGGCCATGCTCAACCTGGTGTGGAGCATACGGTTGACCTCGTCAAACTGTCAAGTAATGCTTGTTTGGTAAACAGTACGTAATTGAATAATTGCGTAATATATTGTTTTAACCCTAATGGCGGTTTATCCTGCAGGTATAGCACATTTTCTTTCGCTCAAGTAAAAATGATTTCAAGGCAGTTAAACTTTTGGTCTTCTCTAGCCCTTGTTCCAAAAGTGACATTCTGCCAGAGAAGGTTTTCTGTTGCCCATCTTAGTAGTTTATGGTTAAAATTATCCGACAGTCCCTGCGCAGTCCATGTTTGCAATCAATAACAAGAGCGTTAAAATCCCACACGATAAGGACATCTTACTTCTCGTTGGCGTTGTAAAGTTCCGTTATGAGAAAGAGATCCTGATCATATGTCTGATAGGGCGAACGGTAGGCCACCGAATGCGTCAATGGTCTGGCATACTTAGCATCTATATAGTGATACATAACAGTTTCACGTCCTCTGCCAGAGTTTAAAACTCAGTAATAGCAGTTGACCTGCAACTGACATGATCTATGACTCATCCACATCGCCTTGGTCTACCTCTGCTGAAGCGATGATATCTTCTGTGCGATATTTCAGAATCGGCAATATCTGCAGAAAGCCACGTTTCAGTGAAATCCATAACGTCTGGTTTCATTTTATCAACCACATTTCAGAGTTCATCTTGCTTGTTGAACAAGCTTAGTTAATTTGCGCTGAGGCCCTTCAACGATCGTTTCGTTGAGGAGGCCAAGCTCTCATTTTGATAGGTTTTGGCCAAAAGAAAGACACCTTGATCTGGAAAATTTTCAGTCTTTGATTTTTAGCCCTTTCTCCCCTACGCCAATTCTCTCCTTCAGATCTCTCCTTAGTTCTCTCGATTTCAGCCGTTCGCTCGGCTCATAGTCCGTCGGAAAAAAATCTTGTTTGTGCGATCTTCGTAAAGTCATTCTTCCTTCTAACAGAAGCACTGCCTGGGTTTCCTTTTCTAAAATAAATTTAAGGAGGCCTTGGGGATATTCTCATGTCACGGCTGGGGTTTGCTTTGCCTAGTAAGAAAGCTTTTCGCGAGGTGAAAATTTTCCCATTCATTAGGACAGCAGTGGCCTTTTCAAGCATCGCAAACGGACACAAATGTGTAGGTGGCGCCAAACTTTTAATATAGATAAATGTCAGTCAGTCAGAGAAAGGCGTTGGATCAAAATCGAGTGAAAATGCTTTCAGTGAGTCAGTCAGTCGGACGGAGATAAAAGTGCAGGATTAAGTTGGGTTTGAAATAACCAAACAATTATGATAATTTTCAGGGAAGATTTTCCCACATATGAGAACCATGCTAAACAGTGGAATGCAGAGCCGAAACACAAAACATTAATGTTTCGGCTTGTGTACCTGGGTATTGGATAGTCCGCACTGTTTAAAAGCAGTAAAGTAGAAAGCTAATTGAATACATTACTTGAGAATCAAAAAACGTCAGATTGTCAGTCAGAAAAAATGCCAGAACGCAAAAAGGGATAGAAAACGAATAGTACACAACCAATAAAACCTGCCCTACTGGGTATGCTTAGAAGGAAATTAGTTACGATTAATTTGATTCGGGAGCATTTTGATGAGGCTGGTACGGGAGATTTCCAGTAAAACGTTTATGAACCATTACCAATTACGAACGGTAAGACCGAAGTACACATTGTCAATATTTTTCCTCAGCTGTAACTTTGTTTGATTGTGCCCCAGGGCGCTTAGAATACAAATTTATTTATTTATTTACTCGTTTATAAAACATTATATGACCACCAGTATTCAGAAATGGTAGGACCAATTTCCGACAACGGAAGAAACAAATTATAAGAAGTTAAGCTATAAATTGGATTGATTTGCTTGTATATCTATCGGTTTAAGGCGAGAAATATAAAAAGATTGTGTTTCTTAAACCGGCTTCTTCAGACTAATGTCAGTGTCTTATGATTCTGCTAGCAGCTTTTGGTCAAACGACTTGAGATATTTTCGCGGGACCTTACGAATCTATCAATGGAATTTTCGAAACCGGAAAACAGTTCTCACATCCCGCGGTGTGAAAGGTACGCAAGGAGTACCTTTGGTTTAGAATCAAAGACGAAGGGAGTCTTTAACTCTTGGTGATGTGGATACATTAAGAGCTGTTGCTCAAATTTTCCGTATGAAATTATCTGCTACTTCCCACCAACCCATTTTACCTTTCCTGAGCTAAAGCAAGAGGAAGTGAATAAAAATACCTGCTTACAATGACTAAGAATTTGATGGGATATGCAAGGAATCAGTACTTTTAGGGCAATTATTTTTTTAAACTTTTCATCTAAAATGGGTGTTTTATGAAAAATGTCCAGAAAGTTAGCAGGATTGAAAAAGTCAGAGAAGTGGCTGCTCAGTGGAGGAGAAAAATCTTGCAGCTGTTCGATTGGAGATTTCAGAATGTTGTCAGTTGCAGCTGAGTGTGAGGTACTAAGATCGTTTTCGGTTTCTGAGTTCTTGCCAGGGGCAAACTAAATGCGGGTGAGTAGTGCATCATACGATAAAAAAAGTTGGGGTTGGGACCAGTTATTGCTTCAACTCAGGAAAGGTAGAATGGGTTGGTGGGAAGTAGCAGATGACTTCATACGGAATGTTTGAGCAACAGCTATTCATGTATCCGCATCACCAAGAGTTAAAGACTCCCTTCGTCTTTGATTAAAAACCAAAGGCACTCATTGCGTACCTTTCACACCGCGGGATGTAAGAACTGTTTTCCGGTTTTGAAAATTCCATTGATAGATTCGTAAGGTCCCGCGAAAATATCTCAAGACATTTGACCAAAAGCTGCTAGCAGAATCATTAGACACTGACATTAGTCTGAAGAAGCCGGTTTAAGAAACACAATCTTTTTATATTTCTCGCCTTAAACCGATAGATATACAAGCAAATCAATCCAATTTATAGCTTAACTTCTTATAATTTGTTTCTTCCGTTGTCGGAAATTGGTCCTACCATTTCTGAATACTGGTGGTCATATAATGTTTTATAAACGAGTAAATAAATAAATAAATTTGTATTCTAAGCGCCCTGGGGCACAATGAAACAAAGTTAAAGCTGAGGAAAAATATTGACAATGTGTACTTCGGTCTTACCGTTCGTAATTGGTAATGGTTCATAAACGTTTTACTGGAAATCTCCCGTACCAGCCTCATCAAAATGCTCCCGAATCAAATTAATCGTAACTAATTTCCTTCTAAGCATACCCAGTAGGGCAGGTTTTATTGGTTGTGTACTATTCGTTTTCTATCCCTTTTTGCGTTCTGGCATTTTTTCTGACTGACAATCTGACGTTTTTTGATTCTCAAGTAATGTATTCAATTAGCTTTCTACTTTACTGCTTTTAAACAGTGCGGACTATCCAATACCCAGGTACACAAGCCGAAACATTAATGTTTTGTGTTTCGGCTCTGCATTCCACTGTTTAGCATGGTTCTCATATGTGGGAAAATCTTCCCTGAAAATTATCATAATTGTTTGGTTATTTCAAACCCAACTTAATCCTGCACTTTTATCTCCGTCCGACTGACTGAATCACTGAAAGCATTTTCACTCGATTTGATCCAACGCCTTTCTCTGACTGACTGACATTTATCTATATTAAAAGTTTGGCGCCACCTACACATTTGTGTCCGTTTGCGATGCTAAAGCTGGAGGCTGTAAGGGTTCATGCTTAACTATATATTGTTTATCTTATAAAACTAATGATTTTACTGTATTGGATATCTCATTTTATCTTGCATCCCATCAAAGTAGCTGAGCTCACCTTTCTTCTGCAGCTTTTGTCCGGAGTGTTTTTTGAGTTTCTTGTGCTTGAAATCAGTGACAGCCTTTTTTTAGTCTGAGGAAATTAGGTTACAGTTTAAAAAATTGAGGGGCTGTATTGACTGATATTATCCACTCTTTGTGCAATTTTTTTGTGAATTTTTCTTAGGTTCATTCACTTGGAAATTTATCTACACCCCTTGACTTTTTTGGACTCCATTACTCCTAAATCCGCGTCCTTGTTATGCCATTTGAAAATTTTAAAATTTAAAAAAATGCTTTACTGAATAATTGGACTTATAGCTTTCATTAGTCTGGATGCTATGTAGTGCCGATCATGACGGGCGTCAGCAGCATGAGATTTGTCCATAGAACGCAATTTGCCTGCCAGTCGACGATAATAGTGGAGCTAAAAGTATACTATGCAGCTTGCTTAGCGATATTTTGTGTCGCCTGACGAACGCGACCCTTTATGTCTACCGAACTCAAGATGTTACTCATCTTTAACTAAAACGAGCATATCACCCACGGATTGATTTCCGTAGTGGTATCTGCGCTCTTTGTTAATAAGTTTATGCGCAGCTTACGAAGTGGATTGTCCGTATGTTTGAACGGTCTTGGCTGCGATACATATGTACACTCAAAAAGAATGTTTAACGCCTCTGTTTACGAAAAGTATATGGTCAGCTGTTCACCTGGCTGTTTATGTGAAATTTCAGCCGGTTATTGGGCCCGTCTAGAGTTAATAAACTAGTCGACACTTCCAAGGCCTGCTGGAGTCCTAGTAAAAATAATTCTAATCTTTTTTATGCTGGAATATTTTCCAATTCTACAGACGCTACACCCGTACGGCTTTTGATGAATTTATTGCAGTCCTGTTCACCTCAATTTTCCACCTATGATTCTAAGTATATCTAAACCTTAGTCCACTAAACTATAACGCGAATCTGATTGCGAATTGCACAGTTATCTTTATTTCTTGGAATCGCTGAACCAACGTTTTATTTCTTCATCCTCTAGTTGGAACCAAAAAAGGAACCCCTGATGGATCTGACCTCTGAGTTTGACGTGGAAATATGTTCCCAACGCTTCTACAGTTTCTCTGAACTTCAAACGAAGGTGGATGAGTTTTGCACAGTAAGTGCCAATTCCGACGCGTTGATCCGTCTCCTCTTATTTATAGAAGTTTGGAGTACGTTTCATCATCAAACGCAGCTCGAAGGTTGACTCTACTCATCCTCTGCGTGACAGCCTCATTTACAAATCCATTCGTTATGAGTGCGACTGCCAACGAACAAACGGATGCCCTTGTTTCTTCACTATCGGCATGCGCAAACTGGTAATGCGAGTGATTCGACGCTGGATGCAACACAATCATCTCGGAAAACCGTTTGTTGGATCTCGGATGCACTCTATTGAACCACGCGATGGAGACTCTTCCTCACGAGCTCTCTTCGTTTCCATGTTTGCTACTCCGTCAGACACGTTTGCGGACTTCTACGCCAAACTGACGGAGTTTGGACAGGTAGGCAAGGCCCTGTGCCGGTGAATGGCTAATCGATGTTTAGGCGACTGGTTCACGCTTTGTAAAGTGCCGCTCAAAACAATTTGACCCTAACGATCCACGGAGAGAAACCCTCGTATACAAGAGGGTAACATTTACGTGCTTCCGCTACGGTGCCTGCCGCTGGCAGTCAAAGTCAAAGTAAGTTCTGCACACTTAGTCTCTTTTATCACCTGTTTAAACTATTATTTATACGTCTTAATTGCCCTCACAGGACCGTAAAAGTGGGTTGCCCCGTGCGCATTGAAGTCAATAGTTCACAGGGCTGCCTAAAAGTCTCCTCCTTCGAGTTGAATCACAATCACATACAAATGTTAGAGGCCGGTGGTCTCTCTGCCGATTGCGCCAACGTAACTGCCGTGAAGCCAGACCCTACCATCCCGCCACCACTGCCTCCGCCGGAAAATGGAAGGAAGGGTTTAAATGTCAAGCCTGGGACGCCGGAGCAGAATGCCGACCACCTCTCCACCAGTCTAGTTATGACGCCAACCGAGGAAAAGTTGCACCGGCTTCTAAATACAAGCTCTGGCGAGGAATTCGAGAGGAGACTGAAACAGATTGAGGCACTATGCGATACCTGGAGTTAGAATGCTTATCAGGTCCTTGCCCACCCCATTAAAAATTTTATTGACCACCATCAACATTATTGTATGTATGTGTACTGTTAGAACAAACCGCCTCTCACTTCACCATTTGATACCTTCCTCGATTTTTAAAGGCTATTTGCAGTCTACGAGTTTATTAGGAATGATAGGGGATTCAGGTAAACGTGGCGTCTTGAGTCTTTGGTTGATATATTTCCGTCCGCCTGCTCACTCCTCTATCCTTTGTTGTTCTGATGTAAAAAATAATACCCTGTGTCGCATTTTTATCGCGTACGATTCCCTCTATTTATTTTTTTACTTCTGTCTACTCGCAGTACTTTTTGGATGCATAGATATTGGAGTATCTATTGATATCAGGGCAGACCCTCCCAAGGCGTGGTAGTGTGCGAATCCCTACTTTATAACTAAGTTTTGATAACTGGTCATGGCACCAATCTCCACACTCCGAGTTCCTACAAGAAGTCATAGGCGTGTCATTATAGGCGGTCGTCCAAATGGCAACCACCTCAATGATTGGGTTATAAGCATGACATGAAAAAATAGACTTGCGTTGTCTGCGCCGAGTTCTGACGCAACAGAGTGGTTTCGCTCCCCTTTTTTCGGTCCGGAATTAGGCTGTTTTCACACTTAAAGTCTGTCCATTTGAAATTCGGCCTGTGTTCAGTCTATTTAATCTCCTCCGTTGTGTCTTCGTCTCTGCCGTAGCGTACAGTATTTATGGAGCTGTTAGAATTCTCGCTCATTTTATAGCATGATTGAAAACTCTTAACAGCAATTATTTAGCTCAGCAGTGGAGTTCATGCTCGTTTTTTAGTCTTATACATCGTTTTATGAGGATTTATCTAGGTAAATACCGAAAACTTATGTTTGTTTGTCTTATTCAAACGATAGGTTCCGTCGTAACTGCTAAGGTTACCCAATGTCAGTAGAACAGCTGGATCGCTGTTCAAGTTTGAAAATGCTGTATCTTAATTTTAAATCGTCTGCACGGGCCGGATGGGCTAGACTTGTAAGATTTCTGCGTTCTCCAACCCAGTCTGTTTATCCCACAATTTCGGATGTCGAGTTTCTTGAGCATACTTCTCAGGCTTCCAACAAACGAATGACTTGGATAGTGATCCCCCTGCGGACGTGTTATCTCGACATATCGGTCGAATACCTTGCTCTGCGGTCATACAGATGTTGCCCATTTCGCGGCACACCTGGTAGAAGTAAACGTGCTCAACCACTGATTCCAGCAAACACGGTCGATATGCAAACGTCACCTTTCCCTTCGGAGAGATGTGCGAGTTTTCTACGGGCTGCGTATATTTGTTCTGAGAGACCCTGATTAGCACGTACACAATTTAGAGGGAGTGTAAAATCGGCTAAATCCATTCAAAAGCAAGTTGGGCGCTGAAGACTTTCGGGTAACATATTCCTTGTACTTCTTTCCCACTTAAATTGCTTTTTTTCAAAATGAAGTGTTTTTTTTTCACCCTCATGATTCACCTTATTATAGGATGGGTGGCGAGTAGCGTTCGCCATCACAATCCTTGCGTGAAAAGTCTCGGCCTCGTGTTGGCCGCACAGTATCTGATTTCAGAATAACCTTGCTACTAAATGTTGTCAGTAGAGGGTTATGCATATAAAAATGTTGCGATCAGGGAGTGTCACGCCCCGTATGCCTTCAGCGTGTTTGACACCGAGACAAGAGTTCCTTTCTACTATCGTCATATATTGTACAATATCAGTATAAGGACTGCAGACCCATGATTGTGATGGAGTTCCGAAATCGATAAGATGGACTGGCATGGCCATTTCTGGCTTATTAGCCGTCATCAGTCAGTCATACCCAATTCCAATGCAGATCACCTGGTATTCGAACCCGCGACCTTTTGATCATTGAGTCAAACGCTATACCAATGAGCCACGGGCTCTTTGTCTTGTCGGTAGAGTGTTTGAATAAGTGAGCAAAAGGTCGCGGGTTCGAATCCAATGTGGTCCACACCTGGGATTGGGTGTGACTAGCTAATGACGGATAATAAGCCAGAAATGGCCATTCCGGTCTTCCATCCGGTTCTCCATCGTATGCATATTTCTATCGTGTTTGCCCTGTTATCAGCCCGCCCCTCCCAGAGTTAACAGATTATGGTCGCTAGCGTTTTAGAGATCCAGCCATGTTCGAAAACCCCTGAAGTCTTGCAAGGGGTGGGTGCATGCCTTCATGCGGACAAGAACCATTAAATTTAATTGTCCTGGAGCCTGAAACATTAAAGAATCTCCCTGCCGTTCTGCGTGTCTGGGTCTCACATGATTATCCACTTAGGGGTAGGCCGTGAAGACAACCTCGAGGTTATCCATCGGTTATGGTGCTACGTTTGCGATTGGAGGTAAGCAAAGTCTCAAGACCGTATAGCGGAGCGTTTCTGTATCGAGGAAGGGTAACATTATGGCTAGATGTTCTCCCTATCGCTTTCTCTCAGCTGAGACGAACTCAGCACTTGTAATGTTGAGGGAACAGTTACTGACCTGTATGTGGGCAGCGATTTCTACCGTCAATTCAGTCTAAGGCCTTCCGCTCATTCTCATCTTACATACTATTTAACTGTCCTCAAAGGTTTTCCCCAATAAATTGCCTCAATGTGCTCCGTCTTGAGTATTCTGGAATTTTTCGTCATACTTTGGCTGAATTTTCACCTAATGCACAATTAACTGTTGCTAAGCTCTTTGCTGTCTTTGATTTATACTTAATAAAAGGTGTTGGTATTTGACATATTTGGCCTGCAGGTGAAGTGACGGAGCTGTAGGATGACGTCAGAATATGGTTTTTTTGCAATAAACCAGTGTATGGAATTAGCCACCAGTCTTTCCATTCACAAGGACACCCCAATATGGGATTTGTTTATTAACATCTGTTTCCGAAGTGAATTCCGTTCCTAGAAATGCAGCGTTTAGATTTTGTGGAACAGGTCTACATGATTTCTCTCGGCGATCACAAATGTGTCCTCCACATAGTGAGGCCACAGTTTTGGTTCAATTGTAGGAAGAACTATTGACTCTAACTTCTACATTACGGCTTCGACCAGAAAGCCGGATGTGGGAGAAACTATGGGAGCCCCTTTAAATTGTTAATAACATTGGTTGGAAAAGAAAAGTTGATTTCTAGACAAACAGCTTTTAGTTGGAGCAAAGTGTCGGCACTAATGTAGGCCTGAAGTAATTTTTCGATGCAGCGTCTCGCTAAATCCAGAGGAATCGAGGTGAAAAGCGAGACCTCATCAAATGAAACCACTATTTGGTCAGTTGCAACTTTGAATCCTTTTAGTTTGTCAAGAAACTCTTTTGAATCTGCGACGGAGTCCTCAGCGTTCTGTTTAAGTGTATGTACTTGGTGAAAAAGGCACTTCGACATTTTATAGTTGGGTGTGATTTTGTGGGGTCCACAGACAGAGGTTTGTACGTTGAATCGTCTTTTAAGAGTGATATCACCTTCTTTGCGCAGTCCGTTTTTTTCAAAATGATGTTTCAAAATGCTACATCTTCTCAACTAGCGTCCAATTTAATCTCGACCTATTCGAGATCCATCCTGAAAGATGGGAGTTTAACGGCCGCGACAAAAGTTCCGACTATTCTAGCTGTTGGGACTGGTAGGTGCATGCCATGCGTAAGAGCAGTTTGTGCCTTCTGCTTCAATTATTATGGGTGGGCGCTATCACAGTACCTGCTAGTAGTTCGAAAGAACATAGGGAACTCCATGGAGGGCTCAATTGAGGTGCATACAGTTATCACTGTAGAACAGAATCAATACCACCGGCCTGGTTGCCATCTCTTTGAAACAATTACCGATTTTTCCTATACTTGCACCTTGCTCTGGGTGCACGCGAAGAGGGCTCCCATCCCAGAAGGTTTCATCCTCAGTTTCGAGGCGCGTCCTGTAGCGGAAAAAATGCCTTTGCTGAAACCTCCTTAGACGAGTCCCTATAAGATCGCCCGCTTCATCGCTTTGAGAAGTCAAGGGCACAATGTTTGGGTGATAAGCTCTATTAACGGGACAGCGAAGCAGCTGATGGCAAGCAGTATCAAGCATTAATGTTCTTCAAAAATATTGCGCGAAACCGGCTAATCCTGAAACTGAGGTTCAGGAACGCCAAGGCACTTTACTAACTTTTTGGTTTTGCGCTTTCTATAGACAGATTTATTACTTTGTCGGGTCAGTGGAGATGTGTTAAAAAATGCCGTCAGGGTATCTAACCAATTAATGCAGGCATCCAGCACATCAGTACACATTTTCCACAACCTCGATAAATAGGTACGAGTCTTGTCTGTTACTGCTGTTTATCGGCCCGGACTATCGGTTGGTGCACGGGAGGGGGAAGAGAGAGGTCGATGGCTCTACGTATATTCCTCACAATAGACAATCTCGTGTGCTCGAGACTGTCACTGTGGGCCAAAGGCCGTGCCTTGGAATGCTACTAACTGACGGGATGAATCGGACCGCGGGGTCAGCCCAGTGTGTTTTGTGTGTCGGGGCTGACTGGCGAACTGAGAGTCGGGTTGCAATGGCTCCTTTTTTAATTTGGCTTCTAGGGCACTCCCACATGGTGGGATTCGAGTGGGCGGTGGCAAGCTTCGGGCCGGCCCGGCCGTGCCAGCCAACTACACCCTCTCCTGACTCTAGTCTCCTTGGCTTAGTCATGGCACCGGGCCAGAGCACCCGAATTTCAATGACAATGACAGATTTACCCTCATATCATCGCTCTATGTGCTTAAAAAACCGATCTTTTTAGCTGTACTCACCTTGACGGGCGGTTATCTTCCAAAACATTCCATCAACCGCATGGGGGCGCTACCTTCTTACAGAAGTCACCACTCACGCAAAAAATTAAGAATAATCCGAACAGACTACAGTGTATGCGGCAAGCTAGGAGGAGACATGACAGTCACAGTGCCGCACACCCTATTTCTACCCAGACTTTACGAAGTCATCATAAGACATGTTGTGATGATTTTCCAAGCCCCTAACAGGAAGGATTCGAAAATCAGAAGTCAGGGAAGACTGCTAAGTTTGGACTAACTTTTATAAAACAGCGTACAAGAGCTCTGCAAGCAGTCTCTTCAGGCAAATTGTGTCGCCAGCCGTGTCGGCCGTTTTATTGTTAGTCCAGACGCGAAGTGTGGGCAGCTGCGACCAAGCAATGAAGAGAGAAATATCGATCGGTAGCACGGCGTCGCAAGCCTGAGATCGACTTACGCGCGTGAGCAGCGGTTGTCATGCCTAAGTACACCAGGCTTGGTAGGCTCTATGAGTCACCAGCCGGGGCGCTGATCGCGGGAGCGGACTGCCACAAGTTCTTAGGCTGAAGTTGACTGAGTCCACAACCCAATGCTAACTGAGATGATTAAGCGTCCCATATTATAACTGATTTAAAGTGATTCAGCAACGATGCCACATCCTGTGCCATTAGCTGACATTAGCTTGGTCTAACTCACTTCCAATTATGATCTTATCACTACTAAACACGACATCAAACCACTCTCATACCCCCACAGCCTCACTGGCGTGTAATGTACACCGAGACGATTACTTAATCCAACGTGCTAGCGTAATATAACATATAGAAAGTCTACTTGAAGACTCAATTCAATAAATCTGCGGTTGAATACGTCCCTGCACTAGTGCACTTTGAAATCGTTGAGTAAAAACTCAAAAGGTGTTTACTGTTCAAAAAAATGGGCAGTTTAGTGCCTAACCGAATTTCTCCGATGCTGAAAGTATTAGTAGTTGGGTCATGTGACGCATTACATTTTATAAATTGCTGTTACTTAATTACATATAGTAGGCGGCTTTATTTTAAGTTACTAGTTGTCTAATGCGCTACTTCAATAAAGGAAAACGTCAAAGAACTTACAACCGTGAGACTGTAGCTATGAAAAACAAATTGCTAAGTAAACCACTCATATTTTTGTATAGAAATTCAAAACTCGTCCACCTAGCAGGCAGACAGAGGAAGTGCTTTGTTGGTATTCTTTTTATCCTACGCCATCACAGGAGTAAATTGTCACAGAAGAAAATTAGCGCAAATTTTTAGCAAACACAGTTTGCAATAAAAGAGCACGAGAAGACAAGGAGCCATCTCTGAATGTTTTTATGCAAGGTGGGACCCGGAAGGTGCTTTCGGCAAAACAGACAGGGATAAAAAACTCGACAAAAGCTCACTTTCATGCGAAATCTAGTTTACGTAATTAACAACAGATTGGGAGCCGAACCTAATCAGGCGTTAGTATATCATTTTCTTCCCCTATATGTACCCCGACAGCCCCACCGGGGAATAATTCCACCGTATACAGACCAGCCTCCAAATGGATCGTAGCGAATCGTAGCATTTGTCAGTATGATCGGCTATTAGGGCATTGGAGCTAATGTTTGTAAGCGGCCTTTGCTGTTGCGAATTCCCTGCGCACCAATTTCAAGAAACTTATCCCCATCCGAGTAAAACAGGGAGTTAAAACTGTCAAAACGAAAAAAGTTGCACCGGGTTCTCGCAAAGTACTTTTGAAAACCTCGATGCTCGTTGCCGTAAATTAATTACTTGAAGCAGTATTTTTAAATTTTCCTGGAGTTTTGCTTTTGAGCCAGTCAGGTGTTTGCAGGAAAAGGTATCAGGTTCCTCTGCGAAATCGGATGGTGCAGTGGATGTGCATACGACGGTTTCCCGGCTAAACGGAATTTTTCAGCAAATAATGCCTATTTCAAGCATAAATAAGTAGGTGTATCTTGCGTTTCCCAACAAAAAACGCCAAATCCAGAAATTTCTTCTTGTCGGCTTCGGCTGCACCCCAGTCATCTGAGGAGGGACTGAAAGGTGGCAGGTAAGAGAACAGCATTTGAAAACCTGATGACGCTGAATGTGCGAGTGTTACGTTCTCGGTTCTCCCGCGGAATAGGGATCAGCTGACGGAGGGGTTAACGCAACAATACCGCGCCCGCCGGCGATACAAGCGGCGGAAGACAAGCGTATTTTGACGTATTTGTGTCTTAAGAATGTTCTGGATTTCGTTAGGCCACTATCAAGTGTTAGAAGGGTGGCGAGGTCGTGAACTGCTTCAGAACTCGGTTAGCGTGCTGTGGGTAGCTCAGCCGATTAGTTTTCGGAATAAAGACCTGCTGCATCGAGCAGTATAACGCCACGTGACACCACCATTGACGCGGTGATGCGTGAAAATCCAACAATGGGTAAAATTTAGTCTCCCAGTATTTCCTAAAAACAAAGCATCCTCAGAAAGAGGCGGCATTTATGGAGCCCATTACCAAACACAACCTTCCCAACCCAAAATAGGTAAGCTTTTTACAAAATGGACCTACACTGACAATTGTAGAGATCTTGGTCAGGATTATGGATACTAAAGAAACTAAAATTAAAAAATATGCCAAGGTTTGAACAGCACTGGCAATCATCTGTCAGTTATATTTTTTGTCATTTTGAGTAAGTTTATAAGTGTACCTAGGGTTTTCGCGAAGTTATGTATCTCTCCTCAGTCCTCATGGGAGTGGTTTGGAGCGAATGGACGGCCGGGAGTCAGTCTGCGGTCGCGTTATCTTACTGCGGCATTAATGACAAGTTAAAACATGAAATCCAATTCGCCCTTACAAGAAGTCTTGCACACGCTGCGGGGACCGGGTGGCGTGTGAGACGCGTAGATTGGCTGTTTTTCTCTTTCTATCGCTGTGCTTGTACCCACCTCCTCTCGTATTGATGTTCTTCAGTCACCGGGGCAAATTGGTGGAGGAGACGGAGAGGGAATGCGGTAGATTCTGTGCAAGTTCAGCTTACCATAAACGAATTTATCCCCAAGTCACCGCTGATGCCCCATCGCGTTGAACGTAGGCGCTTTTGACCAGTGGAATGTCATGAATTACCTGAGCCCCTGCGTGATCTCACGTGTGCATTGACTTCGTGTGTTTTCTTTAGACTTGTTCAGTGACTTTTGAAAAATCCTTATTTTTACGTAATTCCAACATTCAAAATAGCCAACCTCGCCTACGAAGTCTTTAACGATTGTACTTGCACCACGTAATAAGAGCCTCATTACCTACCATCTTAATTCCCGAAACCCATCGGTAAACTTCAAGACCTTGGATGGTTAGTGACTCTTGCCATCTCAAAGCATGCACTGACAGGTAACTTCATCAGTCCACCTTGATTATACACATACATCTGTGCGTGACATTCGAAAACGTCAGGTGACAGGTGATTGTAAACGCCTGTGATTGGCTGTCCAAAGCGGCTGCATGCGTGCAGTCCAACCACTTGAGAACTGTGATTACATGATATATTACGTGGCGTGGGTGCCAGAGGTGGAAGGTGCCGCTCAAACCTCTCTTTTCTTGTTTACTTTTTTTTATTTCTCTTTAAGTCTCACTAGACAGTCTGATGCCCCGCTGCCTTGTCTGCCACAGAGCTGTAGATCCTGCATAAAATCTCTCTTATCCTCGTCTCTGAAACCAGTTCTACGGACTCCACTCCATCTAAATATCGACCCTCTGAACCAGCGTCAGTTCCGCCTTATTCATTCACTAGTCGGTTACGTTGTGCAGGGACGACCAGCACCTATAAAGTTATCGTGAAATAATTGAAACCAAGAGATTTTTGATTTGTGCAAACGCAGCTCTCTTAAAGTGTCACAATTGTTTTCACACCGAACAGAGCACATGCACTATCGATCGAACAAGTTCAGGCAGCGGATAGCTTCTGTGGTTACGGGTTTCGCACCCACTGGAGTGGTCTCCATGCGTTCCAGTGACACCCCCTTCGGATATTATCGCGTTTCCTGCGGGACTGAATGCTGGCAGTGCAAGCCTGGTTAACCCACAAGTGTATCTTCAATTTAGCTAACCCATTTGGCAGACATTCGGTACCGGACGGTTGCTAATAGCCCAAAACCACCACTACCACCGCCACCACCAGCTAGCATTTTTGAGCATATTGCAACGTTTGTTTTCTGGAAGTCTTAACGAAGACTATTTTTCGGCGGATCTTCAGTACGCATTCTCCCTCATGATTTCTATGAGTTCGTTGCTGCCATTGGTGTCGTTTGCAGACGTTTACCACAAAGGCGTTCTTAAAATCCTACGATGCCATTAACTCTGAAGGCGATTGCTTGTTCAGGCTCAATGTACTCTGTTCTGCTTTTCAGAGTAGAGTTCAGACCCTCTGACTGGTATCCTCAACGTAAGTCCGGTGTTATCAAAAAGTGGATCCTATTATCTCTAAGTCACAGACAACACACGCTCCACAGACTGCTTCAGTTATTCTTAATTTTCAACCATTCTCATGGGTCCGTTATTTCAGGATGGAAAAGTTGAAAGCTCCGGAGGTATAAGTTGAGAAATACAAATGGCTCCACGGAGCAATTATCCTTTACGGCTTGCGCTTTGGGGAGTTTCGTCGGCTATCCACCATGCAAGCGTTAAATGCACAAAAGCGAGCAGAAATTCTAATGAATTTCCAGGCTAGTCTACTCTACCCAACATATTCTTTTGTTCTTTCGCTGTCTAGGCCTTTAGCAGGTGCTTGCGTAATTAGTCCTCACTTTGATGGAGGGTGGTTGGAACCGTGGGCGTGTTGTTCGGGCTGGCGGCTCTTTAGCCTCGAAATAGGAAAATTTAATTGTTGGGCCGTGTCTGATGGGTTTTCTTAATTTCGATGTGGCCATCGCATCTTGTTCCTAGATTATGTGATGACGCAGGACTTTAAAAGATGCACGAATGTTATGTCGGCAGATTCAAGAGTGAGTCGATCGAACCCCGAGTTGTTCTAACCTTAGATGGTTGCTAGCTGAGGGTCACAAGTATGGCTAGTTTCTACAATGGGCAATCAAGCCCAGACTTCGGGATTAGCTTGCGTGTTGCCAATTTGTGCTCGGGAATGCGGTTCTGTAATTTGTGTCCGGTTTCTCCAACATAGTTCCAGTCCCAATAACTGCAGCCTATTTTTTACATATCTGTCAAGGTTTCGGAAGTGACAGCATTAAGTAACGCAATCTAAGGACACGCTGCATCTTGATATTCAAACAAGAGACAAACTTTGACGTGGTTTCTGCCTTGTTGGCTCTCCAGCTTCCTCAACGTTTGCTTTAGCGGACACCGTATCAGTGATAAGATCGTTAGTCCTCCCTTTAAGATGCATTAAGGAGGCTTGGTCCAGTAGTGGTCAGTTCACACCACCTTTTCCACCAGAATATCCCAGCTAACTTCCAAATTACTCATTGTGTAGACTGGTCTTTGGTTGCTAAGCTAACCTAGCAGCAATTGTGAAGCAGAAACGGTTCTTTTCGAAGCTGATGGTTGGGCGTGCCATAAATGGCATTGGGTTGATTGGCTCATTTTGCATCTCCTAATATGACCAACGTTACAGGGGAAAACCACTTGGCTTTGCTGCAAGATTTTGCTTATTACAGAACTTCAGATGAGAAGTGATCGTGCGAATGTCTTTCTTTTTTCAAGCAAACTGGATCCCCTCCTCAATTTTGCAGATAAGTGAGGGATATAGTGAACATCAAGTTTTTTTGCCTGAGCGAGCGGTCAAGGGGCTCCCCTCGAATGGGCTGCACGCTCCCGGGACCTCATTCTTTGTGAAATTTTTCTCTGAGACTATATCTAAAGCAAGGTGTGTGTGCCACTATGAACCACGGCCTGCCACAGCCTGAGGAAATAATCCGCAAGGCCTGATCCTAGCCCGGGAAAGCGATGCTGCAAAACGTAGCGGTGGCATGCGTCCGAAGGGGGTTGAATAGGGCCTAAAACGGAGGCACGCATTTATTCGAGGCATTGAAACTTGATGTCCAGTCTAGCAACTAAGTCTGCAACGTCTCCTTTGTGGATGATAGATATACAGCAGATTTTAATATCTCATGAAACGTTACCTGAAATTCTGAAATGTGTTTCAGATTCGAAAGCATTACCTAAGTAGGTTTGTAGTATCCATTGTCGGGCAGCATCAGCCCAAGATATGCCAGTCGCGAGAGAATTGCGGCTTTTGGAATGAGCCTCTCTCCACCGGCAGCAAACACAACTCTGTGTAAAATGACTGCTTATGTCATATTGGTGTTTTTCTTATTGATTTTCTACGCCCTTATAATTTCGGAATATATTTTCTATAAAACCTGCATAAGAATAATCTTTCATGTACTCCTCTGGTAGACAATAAGGCCTTCTTCATGGTGTATACTTGAAGAAACACACCTCTCGGTTTTAAAAAGTTTCTATTAATGAGATTTTTTAAGAATGAGCAACGGATGTGCCAATTTATTAGTGTTGCCTATATAGTGTACGGCATGATCCACATTCATTGCAAGATGTTACGAGAACTAGGTCTCCTCTTCCTCACAGCAAAGCGAAATGTGTGATTTTCCTTAGAAAAAATGCAGACAACATGAAGTTTGGAAACCTTGAATGCAAGTGTAAAACGGCCGGTAGGGTTCAAAATTATTCAGCAATTTGGAACCAAAAATATACACCTATTCCAAGAATTAATTTAGAAGAAGACGTTAGTTGCTTCCAACAAGGTACAAGAAAGAATTTTTCTGTGATCTTTGTTCTAAAAACTTTATTTTTCTTTGTAAGGTCATCATAATTCAATGAGCAAAATGCATGCCAATTAAGTAGTCATTGTTAAAGTGTGTGCTTTTTGCAGGCAATCAAAAATAAAGTCTGTCAAAGCCGGCATTCTGACGTGACCGAAATAGCTTAATGTAAGTCTGCATGATAGTCAATATTACAACCATACCTAGGTCATTTCTTTGAATCGAAACACATTCCAGTCGCCATTTAATGAGATAGGAAATCTACTGGATGTCAAAACTCACGTTGTCGTGCAATTTTGAGGAATAAATTGAAAGTGAACATTGACTCCTAGAAAACCCCGGTATTCATTCTATGGTGACCTCGACTAGGATTCCAATTTATTTTTACTCCCTTCTGACAGAGGGCCGTTTCGAAAAACAAGGAGACAGCCTGCTGACGGGAGGTCCAATCAAGTGATCGGAATAGGTCAGTGATCAGCGTGGCAACTCAATGGGGTTATGCAGGTACTCCTGAAAGAGACAGCCTGCTGACGGGAGGTCCAATCAAGTGATCGGAATAGGTCAGTGGTCAGCGTGGCAGCTCAATGGGGTTATGCGGGTACTCCTGAAAGATGTCGATGATGGCAACGACGAAGCATGTTGATGGGATAGCCTGGTGACCAGTGGCTGGGAACCAACTTTACAATGCTGAACACTTGCTGGGCACTGGACAGGAACAACCATTGTAGGCGGAAGCATGAACTTGTTTATTGGCACGCCAAGTTTACCCGTCCAATGAGAAAAGTTGATTTTACGTCGAATCAACGAAGTAACTGTGGATTTTGGCAACTAATTTTATGAGAACTGGAGGCCAAGACACGCAAGGAGGGGAGTTTTTATCAAAGCTAGTACATTTTGCGACTGTGGGCGTAGAGCTATATTGTAGAACAGCACCAAATGCTGATGGCGCAATATTGAAGTGCCAAATACACAAAGGAATTCAAGGCCCACGAATGGGGACTCTTGCTGCAAGTAGTCACCCACAGTCATGCAAAGTAGTGTTTGAGCTTGTTTGTTTTACGGTGAGGGGATGGGGACGGAAGATGATGTTCTTTATTTGAGTGTTTTGACCGCGTGTTTTAGAACCTACGAGCCGCGGCCAGCTGGAGAAGACGTGAGACCCAGCATTTGTTTAGGGCACATTTTCTAGCCCCTTCCTCCGCGAGGAGGCAAGCAGTGCTGTCCCTAAATAGGGCTGTTCGGACATCCCAGACGGCTGCCGAACTCCATTATGGGTCATGGTTTTGTTTTAGTGGGAGAGTGACCCGAGTTAGTCTGGGCCGCTTACGGGGTTGCATCTCGACCTCTCCGTAGGACTTTTAAATTTTTTTTGGGGGGGAGAGGAATGAAAGATTGGAAGCAGGACTACCGGGCATGGGAACACACAACACCGGATACCCTCGCCTGGTTTAGCCTGTTGGTCGAGGCGGTTACCGGAGTGTGCCCGCTAAACAGAGCCGAAATTCGAGAAGACCCAGGTGAGAATTGGCTGCCAGTGACGGGTCAACACACGAGCATTCACCACCTACCGTAGGCGTCCGTAAATGTCGTAATATTTTTGCCACTACTTTTTGAAAATAGATGTAGTGAAATTTATGCTTTTTCTGTAGAATACATTGGTTACAATACAATAAAAATGTCTCGGAAAATGTTGTCAACTATTTAGCTATTAAAAAATCATCAGGCAGTTATTAAGTTCCAGCCCAATGTCCTCTCGCCTACGGAAATCGTTGTTAAGTTGGAAATTGCCAGGTCAACAGTTTAAATCATTATCGACCGTTATAAGTAGTTTGATCACATCTACAGGAAGCCTGTTAGTGGAAGAACAAAAAAGTTAGAACCCTTCGTCTTATAAGGGCTGGCTGGGATCGTATTCGTTGCAATCCAGCCCGGAGCATGAGGAAGATAGCTTTGGAGCTTGAGGTGTTGGAGCACGTGGTCAGGAATGCTGTGAAAAGGACCTGAAGTTTAAGTTAATGGTTAGAAGAAAGAAGCATCTTGTTACTGAGGCTGTGAAAGAGAAGATTATGGAAAGAAGTAAGAGAATCTTAAGCTTCCTCAAGAAAAGGACAACACACAGTGCTCTATTCTGGCGAAGAACTCTTCACGGTCAGTTTAACGTCAAACGGTCGAGCAGATCGCTGCATAAGCCCCTGAAGGTCAACGAGGTACCTGAGAATGTAAAGTACAAGTTTCTGACCAAACACCCTGTCTCTGTGATGGGCTTTGACCCGATTGCCTCAGACGGCAAAACTATGCTCCTGTGATCATCAAGGCAGGGTCAAAGTTAACACAAACGTGTACTTGGATATTCACCTGACTTTACGATGGACAGACCAACCCAAAATTATCAATTCGGTTTCTTTTGTCTTTATCGACAACAGGCTCAAATTGCTGGTTGCCAGTGAGGACCCTACACATGAGTTCTGGGCAAAACTGGTCACTCGTGATCTGTCTTGCTTATTCAGGTGAATCCCACTCTCGCAGGATCTCATTGGTGCACATGGAGATCCCATATGACTTTCGTAGTTTCTTTAGTCCTGACGATGTGGTGCTGTTTGTAGTGGCCAACTTCCGGGAACCTGTTGCAACGCTATGCCTCTCGCGAGTACTTGTACGTGCGCACCGCTGTCAGTCGAAGTTTCAGCCAATCACGCCTGTCCAAACCTACCAATCATGTTCATGACCAATACAGACGTGACCTCGCTGAAGGCGCTGTGGTGTATCCCCAACTCACACTCGGGACGCCGCTCACGCACCTCCGGACGTACTCTCGTTTGACTGCCCCAAAATTTTTTGCGGGTGTCTGATCGGGACCGCGATGTTAAAGTCTGTGGGATCCCCACTGCTATATGTATCACCTGAAAATACACGGACACAGGTAGAGTTGCATTAACCCAAACCCTAGCACAACTCTAAAGCCTAACACCAATCGTAACCGTAATTTCCCAGGAATGCAGCCCAAAGACACCTATATTACGAGCTCTTCCCGTTCCTATGTCCGGTCGGGGGCCATATAAGCAATCTCTACCGCCATCGGCTTCCCAACCAAGATGATAATTAGCGCCTTTTTAGGCATAGCAACAATAGTTAGAGGAGCTTGTTGACAAAAGCCTCCCATATCTTCATTGAGATTAATTCTACGACGCCCACCGGTATGGCCGGCGTGCATGCCCTAGAATGCGGCAGACAGCATTAATTGGAGGCTCGACAGAATGACATTTTTGGCACGAACTAGCACCACGGACCGTGAGAACTGGAATGATTGCAATTAGCACGTTCTCATTGGACCAGTCCCCACATAAAGCAAAAAGCATCAACCTAGTGCATTCTAATTGATCTGATGGACGGTTGCTAACGCGTGCTTATCAGTCAAAACACGGCAATGTGGTCAGGTACGCAAGCCAGAAATTCGCACACTGCCCCGAATCTTAAAAAAGTGGTTCCAGGCCACGCAGATAGTTGAGCCAGAATTTTCCACTAACCCCATGTCCCCACTCCGCCAAAACCCTCGTCGTGTAAATCTGCCAACGCGTCTCCTGCGTGTAGTGCATGGAGTGACGGTTATCTGCGTGGCTCCGCCGAGCCTTCTCAAGCAGACTGACATGGTGAGATGTGCGCACTCGAGTGACCACACCGAGCATCGCTAAGAAGCTGGAGTTCGACGTCACTTTTGGCAGCACCAACAAACCTACAACGCTCAGATGCAGCGTGCCAATTCTTTTGGCATTACTTGAGGGGAGTTGCATTGAATAAGTGTAAAAGAAGAATAAGTTGCATCTACGTTGCCAGCTATCGTATAAAAATTTGTCAAAATCGAAACTAGATACCAATACCCCTGGTTTCGTTTTGGCTCTGAGTTTGAGAGTTTACAGGCTCGGTTGATTAGTAAAAGATTGG
The DNA here is from genome assembly GCA_017591395.1 of Schistocephalus solidus. Lineage (NCBI taxonomy): Eukaryota > Metazoa > Platyhelminthes > Cestoda > Diphyllobothriidea > Diphyllobothriidae > Schistocephalus > Schistocephalus solidus. The sequence goes on along the minus strand of WEDG01002015.1, from coordinate 70,402 downwards.
AGTCAAGCCTGCTTACATATAATAACCTTAACGAAAAAGACCAGAGGAACTTGAAGGGCCATTTCTGCCTTATTAGCGAGCGCAACCGACAGGACACGGAGCCCGGGACTCAGTGTCTAGGATATTTGACTTCTAGTCCACAGGTCGTAGGATCAAGCCTCAGGGGTGATGCAACGCCTGAAGTTATATATGGCTGACTGATGACGGTTAATAAGCCAGCAATTACCATTCCAGTTTCCTTTATCTTTGTCGTAAATCTTATTCTGTCTATGAGACTAGCCCCTGTGCGGCTGCTGGTGGGGCTCGATAGTGAACTCCGAGGCACAGCGGGACAATTTCCTCCTGGAAAGCGATTGGTGAGTACCCCACTAACAAGGTAACATGGAGGCAGACACTTACTGTACTTCATTTGACCCACTCGTGAAAACCTCAGCAGCCTCGGTGGGATTCGAACCCACGCCAGCAAGGGGAAGGCTTTAGTACAGCCAACGCTCTAGCCAACTGAGCTACGAGGCCTCACCGGGAGCCGTGACTTTAATCAAACTTGGGTCAGGTTACCTGCAATTTTTTTTACAAATGGGTGAAATGAGTTATTCAAATCCGCCAAAATCCTCTACTTGCTGTACTGTTGGAGTCAGTACTAACTCTGAAGAATTAAAAAGGAGCTACTCAATAGGTTTTTTGTGGATTGTCATAACACCTCCGACCTAGTTGTGAAAAACTTTGTGGTTTCAGTGGGGCTTAAACCCACGACAGGAAGTTGAAGTTTTATCAACAGCCAAAATTATAACAACTCGACCGGAAGCCGGGAGTTTTTCACATTTGAGTCAAGTTATACCTGGTAATTATGAGCCTAGTATTTTTCTGATGGATTCCGGATTGGTTGCGCAGTAAAGCCTGCTGGGGTAGCCGGTTTGCTACATCAGAACTCGTGGATTCCAGGCGTTTCATCATTTTGGGCAGATAACTTGACCAAACTGGGATTAACCTCACGGATACCGGTCAGGGCTTAGTAGTTCAGATGGTTGGTTTTTATCATACAAAAAGCCTTGCCTTTGCTTTCACAGGATTTTATCCCGTCGGTGTTGCTGAGCTCTTCAAAGGTAGGTCAGCTTTCTTCTGTCAATTTGCCTAAAAACCTTTTAGGTGAACCTGGCAGTCATCTGATGGATTTTGGATTGATTGGTCAGCAAATTTTGCTTGGCCAGTCAGCTCACTCTATCCTAACTCGTGAATTCCAGAGGTTGCATTAGGCTTGGAGGGTGGGTGGTCAACTTCTTCCAAATGCGACTAAATTACCGATATCCGATTTGCGTCTAGCAACTCAAATGCTTACAACTTTGAGCCCTGCAATTTCTGTCGTGGGTTCAAACCACATTCAAGTCGACGAATTTTTCCTAATCAGGTCAATGAAAAGGAGTCTATCTAGTGAATGTCATCAAGTGAACCCGTATCCTGTTTTGTTCTCTCCCCACAGGATAAATTGGAAAAAAACAGCCTCTGAATTTGCGCATCTGCAAGGAGGCAATAACTGTCAGATGAGATTTGTGTCTAGTGGCCACAGGGTGGAAGTGAGCATTTTGCACTACCCTTTATCTAAGTATAGGCGTCCCTCGAAGACGGTCGCACGGCAACTAGCAGTCACTAAGCGATAAGTTTTATCAACAAAGACAAGGGATATTGGAAGGACTGATATGACATGAGAATCAAGGGGTTCGAATCTGCATCAGTTGATCATCCAACAACGGGTCAGCAATGAAAAGTCTCGACCTTTCTAATGTTCCTGCCACCGTCAGTAAGACTTCTTAATCCCATCCTTTAAATTTCCATCGAATATAGTCGCCAACTTGGAGTAAATCAATCGGGATGAAGCTTTATAGACGCAGTCTTAAATTTGACATGGACAGTTGAGGTGAAATCCATAAGCCACAAAGACATAAACGCGTAATATTCAGTCAGTAGAATACACATTTTGTATGATTTACTATACTGACAGTTCAGGTACTAGCTAACAGACTAAACACATTTTCCAGTGATATAATGCTACTGCATGGCTCATTTACAAGGGGTTCGGCGCATCATTGGGTCCCCAGCTGTCTGCTTTCAGGCAGACACTTCAGTTTTGTAATTTCAGTTTTATCGATCGGTCCCTTGCACTAGCCAATCAATAACGTGGTGAGAGGTGCAACCATACGCTGAGCATAATTTTGTAGTAAAAATGCATTTAAATCGTAGTCATCCAGGGTCTTAATGGGATAAAAACTTAAGGATACTAAATTCAGTCCAATCGGACCCCAGGACACGCAGGTCCCCTAACACGATCGTCATCACAACTACTGAAGACCATCTACCACAAATCCACTATTTCCTTGGAGAGCTAACGGTCTGTAGAGGTGAACTCCCCATTAAAGTATTTCCCTCTCGCGTCCCCCCCCTCCGCGCATACAGTGGCTTCTTTTCCCACTTACCTCCATCAGCTGCCCTAGCACCATTAAAAGTTTCTGCAACTTCAAAAAATGCAAAACTGTAACATGGAAAGTGCGCTACAAAACACGGCAAGACGCGGACCATTACCCGACTGCTGACAGAAGCGGCAAACAAAAAGACGGATGTCTGTCGAGCAGGGAGGGGCAAAGATAAACTTTGAAAGACAAAAAGAACAATGTGTCTACAGAGGGAGCGATTGATATCTGGGGTGTGCGTGCGTGTGTGCCTGTCTGCTCAGTGTATTGCCGCGACTACTCTTGCAGCAAGTTAAACTTCCGTACAGCCTCCTTGGCCCACAGCTCCAGCAGTTTGAGACGTTTCTTGAAGGCGGTGTTGAAGAAAATGCGGGCTGCGAGGGAGTAACTTTGGGGCGGCAACTCCTCACTGTCAGCTGACGCGCTCGCAACAGTGTTCGCCTCGTTGGAAGTATCCAGGCCAACGTCGCGCCACTTTTGATCCCGCCAGTGACAGGTGAACTCCGTCAGGAGGTTTCGCACAAGGACTGGATCAAAAGGCGGAGTACCTGGAGGCAGGGAGGAACGCGGTTGTTTGCGCGGCAGGACATCGAACCTTGAGGGAATACGAGAACCCCGCTGAAATGAGGTATAGTGGGATGGGGTGAGCGGGGGTGGTTACTCTGTGAATCAGTCTCGAAACATATTTTGTAACAATTCCCACTAATGTGAAGAAGCGTCCAAAACCTATAGGGTTGGATTAAATTAGTTAAAGTTTGGAAGCGGAATAGGTTCTTTTCGTGTTTTGGGCGTAAACAGAGCAGAGCAGTCGCTTTGATGGATTAACAGTCGGACCAAATACTAATGTTGACTTTTTTCATTCCACCCTATTCACATCTTATACCTAACTCTAATGCATGGCTCTGCGAAGCTCTGTAGCTGAAGGCTACCTTTAAGAGGCCCAACGTCTTTGTTCAAAGCGCCGCTGCGTCGAGGTCATTAACCTGCCCAGCAAGCGGTTGCAGATGCACTGACCTCAGAGTCTAACCGCCAGGAACATGTGCACACGCACACATTCAAACGGTCCCAGGAGCGTGCTACCCCTCGGCTAATGCAAAACATACGATTTAGATACAAGGAAACTTACACTTGCTCCCCAAACCCCAATGTTCTGTGTGTGATAAAACGCCTTCATCTACTATCTTCGGCCTTCTCCTGCAACTGAAGAGTTGGATTATTTATTGTGGCACTCTGAGAGTTGATATAGTTTCGCTGACCACACGGTTTGTCACCGATAACCAGACGAAGATAGCCGACTTATGTCTCCGACACCGGTGATGTCTGGTTTGTTTTGATACTTGAGGAAAGTGGATTATATTCGCGTCAAACCAAAGTCGTCTGCGGTCGACTGGTGCGATGAACTTGAGGCGGATGCCGGACAAATTCTTGTCACTCTCTCTAGACCAATGAATGCGCGAGGGCTCACTACCACTCCACCAAGACAGTCCAACCGTGTGCTCCACAGGAGGCTGGGGAATGGAAGGTGACTGATACGTGAATTAGTAGTAAGTGACAGAAGACTTGCGCTACAGCTAACGCACTCCCTCGCCAGACAAGAAGACTGAACACCGGTTAGAGCCCAGCTGGCTGGTGCGGTCAGAGCCGCTCCGAAGCGTGCCACCGCCACACCTGGCTCGGATCCCACGGACTGAGAGTGCCGCCACTGCCACTCACAAGCAGACGCAACGACATATCTACCGACTCCCAATGCACGTACAATTGTTAAATACAGTAAACTTCGATGTTGTGGAAGAAAAAAAACAAGGGGTATGCACAACCAAGCTCTTTGCAGTCAGGCATCTGAAACTCAACCCCTCGAGGGCAAATGCCATATGAAAGTACGCGCGGAGTTCAAGGGCCTCGTAGAGTCTTGGGTTCCTCATAAGACATGGCTTAGATTACTGATGTGGTGAGGAGGCCAACAAAGTGTCCAGGTGATGGTGTTTAAGCAACACGTCGCATGCTCATGTAGCAAAATCGAGAGGCCAAATCAAAAAAATTACCTGACAAGCAGACAAACCCGAGCAATACTGAAAATGCCTCTAAACAAGGCACAACCATTAATGTATCTCTCACACCTCTCTCACGCCTCTCATAATCATCCGTGTCCCACAAAAGCAGACGACCCACTCATGCAAAATAATTATTAAATGATCTGTGAAAATTGACCAGATCGCCTCTTGACTCTGAATTTTTGCTGTCAAAGGACGGGGCGTTTGACCCATGTACTCTTAGAAGGAATTCTCACATACAGTGTGGTATACGACGGTGGAATTTCAGATGAGGCCAAACTTACCCCTAAGAAGCAGGATTTTAACCATAAAAGGCTTATTTCTCTAATGGTTTAGTAAAGTATGAACTCAAATCATCGGACGACTGCAAATAAAACCCCGGACAAAGAGAAAGTCTATCTTCTCCTTCTGGAGTTTGTCTATTTCATTTTATCTGAGACAGTTAGGAGACCTTAGGAAAAGGACCCATTGTCTAGATAGTTATTTGCTCATTCATCGCACGAATTATTGATATAAAATTCGCAAGAACAGATGCGTTGGAAAATACTGCTCGACAGTAAATGTAGGCTGAGAGCATTTCCTGCTTTTCGACTTGCAAAAATCTTCGAGAAGAAAACTCTCAGGCATTTTGGCTTAAACACTAGCACTTTGACCTTGAAAATTACCACAAACCTTGCTTTTTCTGTACAATCAGTATCTTTATGTTGGATCGAGTAGCCATAATAAATATTAAGTGACAGTGAATCCAAACCTTGTATGGAATGAAAACAGTCATTTCCTGCGTTACAAGAGAAGCATGTCTATTGGCCAACTGAAAGGGAAAATGGCGGTTCGATTTGAAAAGTCCGCCGACTAAAATTCAAAAGATACTCAATTGAAGGTTATCGGAAAAAATCGATGAAACTGAAATATCACCACCACCTTGCTGAAACGAACCCAAGACAGCACGCGGCTACTCTCAGCCCCACTCTAACGTCATTGGTGCATGCCATTGATAGTGCCTGCTAGAACGGTATCAGCAGAACCAAATCCACACAATTTCATGCAAAATTGACGGGCAAAATTCAAAACTGCATTTCCTACCAGGCCCTGAATTGCTTAAGCATTAAACGTTATCCGCATAACCATATTCTATTATTATAAAATGCAGTATCATATCAATAAAAGTAAATCCCCTCCAAGATTCGTATTAAGTCCCGAATCGGTTAAATATTGAAACTTTCCCTATAAACATAGGTCGTTATGGCTAAATATTTTGTCAGATCCAGAGAAGTAAATCCTCATTATGTAGACGTATTAAATTACCAAGTTTACTTTCACATGGGAGAATGGCGCGCGCCGATCGTGTAACGTGACTTGGGGGCTCACTTTCGAGCCCCGTTAGCAACCACAGAATTAAATTACTGATAAATACAAAGAAGACTGGAATGGTCACTTCTGTTTCGTTAGCCGTCACCAGCCAGCCATACGGTTTCGGCAGCTGTAACAATAACGGCCACCTTCTTCTGCGACAGTGTGCGGAACACCACCTCCTGCTGACGAGATCGACAAGACGTGCTGGTAACCAAGGCGATCCGGCCCAAAGGTAAGCGACCGCCAGGTAAGTGTTACATTTGTCTGCTCACTGTTTTGATTTCAGCAACCGAATAACCGAGAAACCGGAGAAACTGTATGATCCCGATAATAACGCCACCGTGGAAGCACGATGGTGTCAACTGCGAAATGTCATCCAGTCCACCACCCTCGATGTCCTCGGACGCGCACGCCGTCAACACCAGGACTGGTTTGACGAAAATGACGCTGACATCATTAACTTACTCGCGGAGAAGAATGGACTACACAAAGCCTGCATGGACCTTCGGACTGACTCCACCAAGGCAGCCTTCTTCAGATGCCACCGCCTTCTACAGCAACGGCTGCGTGAGATGCATGACGCATGGATGGCCGAAAAGGCTAAGGAAATCCAGGGTTATGTGGACCGCAATGAACTGAAAAACTTTCCACAGCGATCAAAGGCCATCTTCGGCCCCTGTACCAAGGGGACCACACCCCTGCTCAGCTCTGACGGCACAGTACTGCTAATAGGGAAATCGCAAATCCTGAAGCGCAGCGCAGAGCACTTCAGAAGTGTCCTTAATTGCTCATCAGCCATCTCCGATGCTGCTATTGACCGAATCACTCAAGTTGACACGAACAATGACCTGGATCTGCCGCCTTCCCTAACAGAAACCATCCGGGCTGTGCAGCAGATTTCCAGCGTTAAAGCACCGGTATCCAACGCAGTCCCACCGGAAGTCTACAAGCACGGCTGCCCCGGGTGATGGCAGTACTCACAATACTCTTCCAGGAGATGTGGCGCCAAGGACAAGTTCCTCAGGATTTCCAAGACACGACCATCGTCCATCTCTACAAACGGAAGGGGAACCGGCCACTCTGTGATAATCATAGAAGCATCTCGTTGCGCAACATCGCTGGGAAGATCTTCGCCCGTATCGTTTTCTATCGTCTGAACGGTCACCTAGAGCAGGGCCTGCTCCCGGAAAGCCAATGTTGCTTCCGCCGACACTGCGGAACAACCGACATGATCTTTGCCGCCCGCCAGCTACAAGAGAATTGCCAGGAGATGCAAACTCACCTTTACATTACGTTCGTGGACCTAACGAAAGCCTTTGACACGGTGAATCGCGACGGACTGTGGAAAGTCATGCAGAAATTTGATTGTCCTGAGCGGTTCACTCACATGGTGCGTCAGCTTCATGACGGGATGACGGCGCGCGTCACTTACAACGGGACGGTATCCGAAGCATTCGCAGTGACCAACGGAGTGAAACAGGGCTGCGTATTGGCTCCCACCCTGTTCAGTCTCATGTTCTCGACTATGCTAATGGACGCCTGCCGCGATGAACAGCCGGGGATCCGCATCGCCTATAGAACTGACGGGCACCTTCTCAACAGCCAGAGTATGCAGGCTCCAACGCGCGTGTATACGACTGCAGTCCATGACTTGCTCTTCGCGGACGACTGCGCCTTTAACACCGTGACGGAGGAGGACATGCAAAGGAGTATGGACCTCTTCGCCGCAGGCTGCGCCGATTTTGGATTAACAATCAGTACAGCCAAAACGGTTGTCATACACCAGCCGCCACCCAGCGCGGGATACAATGCTCCCCGAATCAATGTAAAAGGTGCTAAACTCAAAACGTGGAAACCTTCGCTTATCTTGGAAGCACGCTGTCACTCAACACGACAATCGATGACGAGGTTGCCCAACGGATCTCCAAAGCTAGTCAGGCCTTCGGCCGGCTGCAGGCCTCCGTGTGCAATCGCCACGGTATTCACCTGAACAGAACTGAAGATGTTCACCTGAACTGAAGATGTAAAAGGCTGTTGTATTGACGACACTCCTTTACGGAACGGAGACCTGGACCGTCTACTCGAACCAAGCAAGGAAGCTGAATCACTTTCATCTCAGCTGCCTCCGCAGAATACTGAAGCTGAGATGGCAAGAAAGGATCCCGGACACGGAATTCCTGGAACGGACCGGAATCCTCAGCATCCATGCCATGCTGAGGCAAGTGAAACTGCGATGGAGCGGCCACCTGGTAGGAATGGACGACGAACGTCTATCCAAACGACTTTTCTACGGCGATGTCGCTACGGGTCTTCGCCGACAGGGAGGTCAAAAACGACGCTACAAGGACACTTTGAAGAAATCACTGAAGCAACTGCAAATCAACCCGGCGACCTCAGAGGACCTCGCCCAGGATAGACTGGCATGGAGAAGATCCGTAGAGACTGGTTCAGCAATCTATGAGGCCAACCGGATCCCCACCGCCAAGGCCAAAAGAGCGGCACGAAAGTCACCAGCGCCCCGGACCAACACCGCCAATGCCCAGGCCCTGCCAACATGCCCGCGCTGCCAGCGCATCTTCCGCGCGCGAATCGGCCTGGTAGGACGCCATGCACCAACAATCCGACAATTCCAACTGCTACGTCAAATTCTGCCAACCCTCCTTCGGACTCCCTCACCCTCACTCCTGGCATCAATTCCATTACTCCCACCATCATAGAGGCAACATCCCAAAACTCATAGCCTATTACTCCCACCATCGCCTTCGCCTTCAGTAACACCATCAGTGATGGGGACTATCTCTCTCCTAAACTGTCCTCAATGCGACCGTAGATTCACCTCACGCATCGGCCTGATCGGTCACTTGCGAATCCATCGTACAAAGACTGGTGAACCAGTGCCTGGAGCACCAAAACACAGCAAAGCTCGCCGCCTCCACTGCATTCACTTTCCTCGCGCATTCACTCATCGCATGGGCCTATTCGGTCACATGCGCATCCTTGACAGCGGAATTCACCGCAATGCCGACAACACCGATACACCATGCACACCCTCCGCTCCTGTCATTCTTACCGCCACTGTCACCCCCACTACCATGAATGACCTCCCCACAGCCCCTATCGAGTTCTCCTGCCCACACTGCGCCCGCAAATTCAACTCACGCATCGGCCTGGTCGGTCACCTGCGAATCCATCGCACGGAGGCTGGTGAACCAGTGCCTGGGGCTCCGACATACAGTCGACGTGCCCGCCTTCACTGCCCTCACTGCTCCCGCACATATACACACCGCATGGGCCTACTAGGACACATGCGCCTCCACGACAACCTGCGGTAAACCACCGGAGGCTCAGCCACATCAGCGCACACCATCTACACTAAAACCTAGACAATACCATCACATCATCATAATGTACCTGATAAAATCACGGTTTCCCAGAAATCATGGCTTGGAAGGCTGCCAAGCTGATGCTTGCACCATTTCATGCCGTCGACCCAGTGTATGTGCTCTGTGTGTTGAGTGACTGACCAGTGGACTGGGAGTCAGACGGCGATGGCTCCTCCATATCCTCTGATTTAGTGAATCCTGGTGTGCGCGTTATGGGGGCCAGGTCGTGCTGTGGCGCGCTAAGATGGGTACGCCGACCCGTTAGCCAATGCGCCCACTCCCACATCAGACAACTGACTGGCACGGATGGTGGTCTGATGGTGGGGGTGGGGGAGAGAGTGAGGTCAACAGATCAGCGCATTTTCCTCACTATAAACAATCTGATTTGCTTTAAACTATCAAGGTGTGCTACATGCCGTGGTTTGTAAGGTTGCCAACTGACAGGATATCTCGAACCCTGGGGTCAGCCCAATGCGTGATTTTGTGTGGAGTGGCTGACTGGCGGACTGAGTGTGAGGCTGCAATGATTCTTTCCTACTGTGGCCTTTATGGAACGCCCACTCCGTGGGATCCGAGCTGGGTGCGGGGTCACGCTTAGAGGCGGCTCCGACCGCGGTGGCCGCCTGCGCTCTTTCCTGCCTCTGATCTTCTTGACTCCGTCGTGACATCTGGCTCTGGTGGTGAGGGGAGAGATTGCCGTAGATGCAGCGCAAGTCCACTCGCAGTCCACTAATGCGCATTTTCCCGTCCCTGCGTTACTCGCAGTGATGCACATGGTGGACCGTGTCGGATAAAGAGGGTCGAACTCGTGTGATTAAGGCCCAGATTTCGTCCTTGTCAAACTTGAAGGTGTGGCCTCACTTTGTTAGGTGGGCTAGGACGTAAAGAGTAAGGCCAATTCTCCATACCGCTGAAGCCTTTTGGACTTTTCGCAATCACAATAAACCATTTATTTCTCTTACGTAGTCCTTTCAGCATGAAACTCTGCATGACAATGAAACGTTTTCTTTGATGAAAGCAAACGAATTTGTTGTATTGAAACTTAGTGGTTAAAGCCAGTGTGATGGTGTCTTTCAGTTTTAGCAATTTGTAGATTACAGTAGATTCTATATCTCCTGAAAGGCCAACTGAAATTCTGAGAGGTGCTTTCGATTCGAAAAATTACCTAAGTAGTGTTTTCATAGGGACTGTTAAACAGCTTGATCCCAAGAGCTTCCTGCTGATAGCCTGCAAAAAACGTTTACTGTAAAATGGCTACTTTAATAACCTGCATTTTTCTAATTGATTTTTGGTGTCGCTATAAATTCAAATATATTTTATAAAAAACATACACGAAAATATTCCTTCTTGTACTCGTTTGACTACTTAAGTTTTATGCTTTGCTCATGATTTCGATTGCCTTGTACATAAAAATATATTTGATATAAAGCATGCACTAAACCAGCCGTTCTAGTATTCATTTAGCAAAAAATAACATTTTTAAATTTTCATGCCAAGAAAAAATAGCTTTTGCTATAAAGGTTTGGAATTATGAGTTTTATGATGCTAAAATTTCCAAATAAAAGGAATCATATCGATTCCGTTTATTAATGCTTCTTGTGAAATAAACAGCTAACTCAAAGACCGGCACCCTGACGTGATTGAATTATCTTGTGATTAGGCCGCATGCTAATCAATATAACATTTCAAAATTCCGGTTGAAGTTTCACGAGATAGGGAATCTACTTTACGCGATGGCCACTTCTGATCTGCGGGAAATCCCAACCCCGAGACCCGGAGTCCAGCAAAAAAATGCAACCTCCTCAGCAACGATAAAAGACTGTCTAAGGAGTGTAGGTAATAGCATGACCTCAGTGGATGGTACCAAGGGTAGGATTGCTATCCATCAACAAACAAACTCTTGGCCCTTCTGAAGGGATAGGAAAAAAGGACTTAGTTAGGAGTCTGGTAAGGAAGCTCACTTTCTATATGAAACTTTATAAATACAGACACCAAATTAAATTTTAATGTATCCATTACAGTGACGTTTCTATCTTTGAGAGACTGGCAGTATTACCGGGTTTGTCTTTGTGGTAAGTTTTCTGATTCAAAAAAGCACCTACGCCGAAACCTCGCTGAGGTAGGGCGTGCCGTTAAACCAAGCGGAGTAAAGATCGATTTCACATCCGAATACGAGGTAAGAGACAAAACTGCGCCAGTCATAAATTTTGGCGAGCACTTCCTTACGTGAAGAAGTCACGGGGCACACCGTTAGCCGCCTTCTCATACCATTCGCAGTTGGGGCTGCAGGCCGCCCAGAAGCAACTATCAGGCGCCAGTCCAGTTTCTGAGTAAAACATCTCAGAGCCTCTGCTGCTTTTTTCAACGTCTCAGTTGATACTGGGACGTCTGTTGGTAAGAAACGAGAGAGAGAGAGAGAGAGAGAGATAGTTGACATTTCGTCATCCAATACCACTTACTAAGTCATACCGACCCCTGGAATTCAGCGAGAGACAACAAACATACTACGGTTTAGCGGCAATACATAGGATGGCAGAAACGGTACTTGAACTGGGCTAAAAAAATCTGAAGTCAACAGGACCCAAAAGTGAACTTTTAGGGTTAAAAAGCGAAGGTTGCAGGACATGCGCTACTGGACACGAGTGAAAGGAGAATAAAGGAGACATCGAAAACACTAATCCGTGCAAGTGAATCCGCATGTGAAAATGGATACTGCCGATTGTTACTAGCAGGAGAAAAGCCCGTGCCTTAATCCTTGAAGCATCAAGCGGATTAACTAATGGAATCTGGATTCAAGTCTCAAGTCGTCTGAACTCACGATCGGGATGTGATTGGCTGCAGTTAAAAAGAAAACAAGAGTTCCTTTCTCTCTACCTCTCAATTTTCTGCTCTCAGACGGCCTCTTGATAACGGATTGGCACGCATGTAAGCGTTCCAAAATTCTGTGTGCTTCGGTAAACTAACACTGATGAGTTAGCAATGTAAGGATTCTCAGTCCTAAAAGTCTGTGCGGGCTTTTTTCGATCCGAATTATCACGTTCAAACGCTCATGTTGGTTAGTGCAGTAGATAAAAGCGACAAAAAGCTTTAGAGACAGATCAACCTAACGCCCATTTATGCTCCTGCATGTCTAAAAACTTTAACGCATCGACCACCTTACTGATCTGAGCGAAAGAAGCGCATAACTGAAGCCAAGACGATAACGACATTAAGAAAAGGGAGGTGGAAATGGATGAGCAGCAACACAGATGAATTCAAAGGGTAAATGCTGGAGGGTATTGTGGTGAATCCCAGGAGCCAGCTGAGCGACGACTATGACTTCCAGCACGATGCCTTATTTCACAACTTATCAACACTTTCAACCCTCATTACACAGTATAATGTTAGATTTAACATCGAGGGCATCCTGAGAGCTGCAAGCGCAAGGAACCCCTCAAACTTACGTAGTAAAAATCTTGCTCTACAGAAACAAGCAAGCTTTATCCCATGATGCACGTAGAAATTCCCTTCGTTCGGCGTTTAAAAAGACCGCGGCTCATGTGGATTGACTAGTCATATATATTCTTAGGTAGGCTACAGAAATTTTCCATAATTAAATAAAACAGTAAGCGTCTACATACTACCGAAGACACAAAACAGTTCCGGTTTGTTTCTAAAAGATCCACTTGCAAAAGATCTCGTTAGAAGAGTGAGAAAGATTGTTCACAGGTGCAATGCTCCTCATTCATCGGAAGAGCATGCTTACACTTATCACTTACACTTATCAAAATAAAAAAACGATTGTTAATCGACAAAGGAGTTTTACGTTGCTTAGCTTAAAATAGTAAGCATGATTAAGACTCCTAGAAACAGCACTTAACAAAGTCACAGTGGGAATGACGGTATATTTTGGAGGTTTACAGCCACGAAGAAGTAAGACACTGGAATAAGGACTCCCGATAAGATAGGTAACCTTGCGATGAATTTCTGGAAGGGTAAATATGCCCCTGTCCTAACCATAACTCTAAACATAATTTTAATCATTAAATGAAACCATATCTTTAACCTTTATCTTAATCCCACCAATAAACGTAGCCATAGCACTAATCACTAACCTCAAATTAATCTCCATGCTGTTTAGCGCAAGGCTACAAGTATAACGGGAGTTTACCGTTCCCGTATCTTATTCCAAAATGTCAGCTTCTACAGATAACACGGAGACCTGCCGCTTACCTGTGCACTTAACGGCGGACGCATGATGTTAACCAAGAAAAGCCGTAGAACATTTTTATCGACTAAAACGGATAGAGGAGGCAGACTCACCGGAAGCCGAACCAGCCACCATAATACGGATGAACAGCCAAGAAGCCGCTGAGGCGTGTCCATTCCAAGAGCAGCAACTTCGCTTGATTCCTTGACCCTAAGTTCCGCAGCCTCACTTGGACTGTGGAAGTAGGCAAAAAGGCAGCGTGTCCCGCAGTGTTGACATGTATCAGTGGCATCCTTGTTACGGGTCTAAGAGCATAATCCGGCAACCAAAACATTCTTTTATCTGTTCTATAATGCCCTGCAAGTGGTGACATTCATCGAGGCGATCGGAAAAAACGCGCACTGCATGTGTGATACGCAGGTAGACGGAACGGTCGAGGTGATCCTGGGGTGAAAACTGTTTTGGCCAATCAAACTGCTCGTATGAAGCTGTCAAATTTGGTGCACAAGAGAGACACTCGATAATATGCGGCAAAAAGCTGCGCTCAAACATTTCTGGCGTGCTGATAATGCAGAGAGCCAATTGGTCTGGGGGGCATCCGGATAACTGCAGACGCGACGAACAGAGTTCGTTGTACCAGCCAACAAGGAAAGGATGCACCTCAAAGCCATAGGGCTTGAGGAGACTATTGCAAGCGTCAACAATAGTGTCGACATCGCCTGTTGAAATTGTAACTGCGTCGGTCATGGACGAGGTGGAAGCAGCAAAGGGACGTTGTCCACTATACCCTTTCACGTTCGGGCTGCACGTCATTGCAATGAAACTAATAAGAATAACGTCGAATTATACGGGACAAAGTGAAGATATATTCTACTTCTCAAGGGACGTACTAATTCAAACAAATAGGCACGATGGTGAAGATAGAGCCAAAAGGGTCAATTCGTGAGAGCAAGATCACATTTATAAAGACCATCTTCGCAAGAAACAGGAAACATAGCATTCAATCTTACTTCCTTGCCTCGGAAGCTGTCGAAAATTATGCCAAATTTCGGCACCCCTTCGCACCAATTCTAGATGTGCAAATAGGAGCTTAAAACCTTTTTGGTATTCTAAGATAAGCCAATGCAAACAAGCGAGTATTTACGTGGTCAGCTCACAATATAATAAAATTAACCAGTCACGCAATAATATACGGAATAATTTCTATTAGTATGTCCAGGAGACAGTTCTAATTGTGGAGAATGTAAAAGCCAATACGACTGGAAACTAAGGTGGAATAAAAACGTACGCATATTGCGACTCTCCTCGGCAAGACCAAATAACGACTCAGTTCACAGACAATGGAGCACAAATGGGCCGTTTGGAGAGGCGAACCATTACCTCGAGTCGCTACTCACACATAAGGAGAAGGTATCGAATTAAAATTTGCGAGCACGCGGATAATGGCGCGAGCCGGCAAAAAGAGGGGACGGAAATTGTTGGAGGACTGAGTGTCTGACATCAAATCCGTCAAAGGACACGTTGATATACCCCAAACTATAACGCGCTACGCTCGGCAGGCCAAGAGGCGCAGCCCAGTTCCCAGCCATTGACGGATGCCATCAATTATTTCCTATTTATTTGACAACAAAACCGTCCATCTGCTGTAGCATTCTCATAAATGCGGATGATGGCCTCATGCAAGACTCCGAAAACTCGGGCTAAAGCGCTTTTTTATGCAAAGATCGGGCGTTTTTCTTTAAAACAAGAATCAGTGACTCTCACATTCCCTTCTATCATTTGAAAAATAACAGTTTTTACTGAGTTTGAGGCATGCCAAAATAGACAGCTTGACAGAGTTTTACCTACGTTTGAATACTGGAGAGTCCTTGGAGTGGCAAATCCTGTTGGTTTCATTTTCTGAATTTTGAAATCTTTTTGACTCAGTACTAAGTTTTGCAGGGATAGCGTCACCAAAAAATCCTTAACGCCAATAGAAGAAAAGTGATGGGTTCAGGGTCAGGTTCACTGACCAGCAACTCCAAATAGTTTAAAGTAAAAAAGTTAAATACTGAACGGTAGACTACGAACTCCCGGGATCCAGACTAGGGAAGTCAACAACTTTACCAGTGTACGTAGTGTTCGCATGAATGCAGTGAGGAAATTTTAAAATAAATTTCTTAGAGTTCAACAAGTTTCGGTGTGAGATCTGCACTTCTAATAAAAATACTATTTAGTATTTTTAATTCAAAATTCAACGTGTGAAAATATCTATATCAGCAGCACCGTTAAGAAGCATTTAGTAAAGAATACTGAAAACTAAAGTTATGCGTCGAAACGGAAGTTATACTTCTACCCTTGCACAATATTACGAGACAGCGCGCATCACGTAGTGTATCGGGCCGTATCAGAGTACTGAAACCGAACGCAGTCTTCAGATTTCTGAAGTGTGAACAGTTCCATTATAAAATAACGTGATGATAAACATGCAGCACGGTTTATTGAATTGGCTAACTATTTTGGCTGTTGTCCATTTCCATATTTAAGTTACATCGTATTAATAACTCGTCTTATAAGACGAAATATATATCTCGTTGCCACAAAACAAAATTAGATTTCTTCCAATGATTAATTTATTGTAAAATGTAGAAAGAATAAGCATGGAATAGTTTTGCGTTCAGAATACCAAGAGTCTGAACCATTTTGTAAAAGTACTGAGAATGAGTTCAACAAATATTAATATTTGTTGAACGATACGATAAATTTATCGTATTCTATATGTTGAAAAAATGTTTTAAATGATTAAAAAGACGTTACTTTTTGAAAATTCTGATATCAATGCTGAGGTGGAAGGTAAAAAATGCACAAAAATTACTTCAAACGAGCAGTTTAAATGTAGACTCAGTTAAAACCATAAAAATGGATTCGAAAAGCAATGGAAGGATTAAAGGCTCAGGGTGTTTGCAGTCCACTAAAACACCTTGCCACCAAGGTCATCCACCTTTAAAATTGATGTTACTATTAAAATTTCGCAATGTGCAATGCCTTTATAGAGGAACATGACAGGCTTTGGAAGTCAGTGCAAAGGTTCCAAAGTAGGTTCAAGCGACCACAATGATAGACAAGACTGCTCTTCAAAATCTTGGATAAATTTTCATATCTGCACTTTTTGTTGGCTCAAGAAAACAATGAAACAAAATTTACTTTGTTCAAAAATCTCTAGAATAAATATTTTATTATGACCTGTGGTGTGTTGAAGAAATCTATAAAGCATTATATAAGAGGCGCGATAGCAAGCAGATGAAAACATGACTATTGACACTCCGCAAATGAGAAGACAGAAGAAAAACTTCAGGTATTCGGGCTGGCATGGCGAACAAATTCATGGGAAAAAAGTTACGTTTAAGCCATCCGAATGGTATGAGTCACATTAAATAAGTTTCGAATGACGTGTTTGCGCGTCGTAACGTGCTGCAGAACGATGGAATTCCATCCAAATATTGCACAAGTTTAATATGTTATGTCCACGAATGCTTTCATTTTTCTGTAGAAAATGATTACATCATGCATATATCGGCCTGTTATTATTACTAAAATTACAAGCTCCTTCCGGTTCGTGAGACACAGCGGTACCGAGAGCATGCGTGATTTTTGAATATGATTGTCTGTGTTTGATGAACGTCTAAAACGAAGTGGGTTGAGTCAGTACTCCACGGGAACATGCGTATATTTAGAATTTAGAATTTTTATTAAGAATTCATATTTGGTAAGCACCGGCAAGGCATTGTCTAAAGGACACATTAGTAACGAAATAAAGTGATGACAATGTGTGCAGATAAAACGTACAAATACTTAATAATGTAGCCAGAACTTGACCTGCTAGGTGAGCAGTTAGCGATGTTTTGACATCAAAAAGGGAACTAGAAAAATAGGCAGTGAAAAAACTCCTACCCTAATAATGGAGACAGAGTTTAATAGGCCTTTATTTTCGAATAGAAGGTAGGAGAAAAAACAGTCAAGGAAATTGAAGGTCAGGTTGTATTGTAGGGTAATACTGCAGTAGCATTTCAGAATGAGATAATGAAACGTCAAGATGGTTCGTTCTTAATCATTTAGGTGTATGAAACAAAATCTCACGAAAATACGTCAATGAACTTGAGGCTTCAGCATCTTAGGATCCAGAATTGGATTCTGATGATGGTTAGTATCCAACGAAACGGCTGCATTTTAGACTGTGGACCACCGAATGTGTACGTGCGAATTACGTCCTCGTTTGGATGACTGGTGATATAAGGAGACATCATAGTTTATGGGTGACTCGAGGTAGCGAAAATATAGTTTCAAGAGGTTCACTTAAATTCCCGATGGTCCTTTCTCCGAGTCATGGGGAAAGCTACTGGGAAAAGAGGAATAAAATAAAAGGTGAATAGAATCAGTGTAAGATAAATGTGCAGTCTTCACTTGAATGCAGAAGACATGTGTACGACCCAATTTCAAGTGGCAAATTATTCCAAAGAAACCTATACCTAGAAGCAAAGAATAGAGAGCGTTTATATGTGGAGGATGCAGGGGGAGATATAAATAGTACAGAAGTTCTTAGGTTATAATGAAGACTAAAGGGGGTAATGACAGAAAGTTTGGAGAGTGTTAAGCTATTATTTAGTCGGAAAAGTAGACAAAAGTCTGCTTCAAGTTTCCTGACCCAAAGAAATTTTAGCTTCGTTAGCTGGCAACTTGTTGAGTAGGAAGTAGTTGAAAGAGTCAGAAACATGAGTTTTTTATGAAATTTCTGTGGACATTTTCAATTTTTGAACGGCTAGATTCGTTCATTAAACCGAAGAAAGGACAGCAAAATTCAAGAACGGGAAGCACAAACATAGGATAAAGTCTTAATTTAATTGCAAAATGGTAGAAATGATAAGAAATAAGGCCGCAAATCTGAGCAGCTTTGGCTGTAACTGTATCGGCATGAACCGAAAGATCTAATCCTTTATGGAGGAACATTCAATCATAGGGCAACCTTTAATAATAACAGATTGCGGCAGCCTTACAGGCCCAAAACTCATCTAGTGACACTTAGAAGGTGAGAACTCCATTAGCTATGTGGAGGTCAACGCCGAAAGAGCGTCTAAGTCCGGAGGAATTTGTTCTAGGTATCGTTCAGTCGTAGAGATAGAGAAGGAATACATAGATTTGAGGTCATAAGCATAAATATAAGACTGAGAATGTAAAAACATAGATGAAATATCATTTGTGTAAAGTAAGAACAACAAAGGACCTAATACGGTACCTTGAAGGATACCACTCACAATCGAGGTAGCACTTGAATATGAGGACCCCACTAAAACTTTTTGTTTTCGATCATGCAGGTATGATATAATAAAGTCAGTAAGTGGACTACGAAATCCTATAGCTCCTAGTTTAGCTAGAAGTCGTCTATGAGGCACTTTATCGAATGCATTACTAAGATCAAAATAGATAACTACTACAGATAGATGATCATTACGAAGAGATGTTAGTAGATTTAGAAAATACATGTGACAGGTTTTACAAGAGCGGTCCGTAAACAGCCGTGTTGGGAAAAGATGATAATATAAGTACTTATGCGAAAATCCGTGATTTGTTTTGAAATGAATTTTTCTAAGAGTTAAGCAAGAGAGGGCGTTTTATGAACAACGCGATAGTTATGAATGTCAGATCGGGAACCAGTTTTAAAAACTGGTATTAAAATAAAAGTTTTCCAATAATCGGGGAAGAAACCATTTTTGAGAAATACTGAGAATCATTTGCTTAGTAAAGGTGGAAAATATCTTAACCACTTAATAAGTGAGTTTGGAATGTTATCAGTTCAAACCGAATGTGAATATTTTAGGGTAGCTATTAGTTTTTGAATACGTGAAGGCGAGAAATTAATGGTTGTTAGAAGTGAATTTGAATTTGAAAACAGAGCAATTGAGGGAGTGAGGCTAGTTTCAGTGGTGAAGTGGTTGGAAAAAAACGAATTTAACAATTCTGCTTTGCCAAATCATCTGTAAAGTTTTTTTGTTTCAGTCGAGTAAACGCGGAGTTACATTCAGACGCTTAGCCGATAACCGAATATGAAAGATTTGAGCAACAGATTTGGATGAATTGGCATCACTTAGTGCCTAAGACTCCCTATGCTTCTCTCGCGCGAGCCTAATTTTCGATGCTTATTCAAATATTTGTGCAATCCTTAAGTGAACTGACAAAGAGCTTTTAGATGGAACTTTAAGTTGCTTTCGTAATTTTTTAAGTCAGTTTTGGAGAAAATGTGGAGCAGAAGAAGAAGCTGTAATTGAATTAAAAATCTTAAACGGGATAAAAGCCTGGATTTTTTTCTGTGAGGATTTGCAAGAGCTCATGGAAAAAGTTTGAAACATTGATTAAAAATATGCTATGCCAATCTAGAGTGTTTACGAAATTATGTATTAATTCATGGTTTGTATTAACAAAGTTGAGGTTTTTGCATTTTACCTCAGGCGTTGTAAGAAGGAAGGCGGGAAAACAACAGTGAATTAGTGCGTGATCACTTGTAAATAGATCACAATGGAAATTAAGAAAGAGAGGGTAGACATCCTTTGTAAAAACTACATCTAAAATGTTGTCATTTCTAGTCACTGAACTGACCAGTTGGGACATGTTTGAAAAGTTAATAGTATCTACCAATTTCTGACGTTTTGGCGGAGAGGAATTTGCCTGCCAGTCAATGTCTGGCAGATTGAAATCGCCTCCAATTATTTTGACATCAAATTGAGCACCTGCAACTTTTTCAAATAGTTCACAGAGCTTGCTTTCATTGCCAGAATAAAACGTAGGATTATTTACACAGCCAATTACCGCTTTTTTATTGTGCGGGAGGATGACTGAAATAAAGCATTCGTTTCCAGAAAAGTACCAAATGCTCATCTGAAAGGGGAAATGTACAAAGGATGACTTAATTTAAAGAAGGCAGTCACTGCCATGTTCTTCCGCGTGGTCTTGTCAGTACAAATTGAAATTATCTATAGCGAGCTTCGCGTTGGAAATAAGAGAGTGAGCCCAGGATTCCATGATGCACAACACATCCGGATCAAGCTCAAAGGCTACTGTTCTAAGCTCAGCCATCTTATTTACAACTGATCTCGCAATGAGTGAAACTAAGCTGAGCGTATTCCTGAGCTGCAGGTTATGCTCATCAGTATTTATAATAAAAGGAAGATTTGGTGGCGGGGAGGAAAACTGGAAAGACGAAACAAAAGGCGAGAAACAAAATTGTTCTGGTCCACAATTTATCGAAATGTTACTGCTAAAAGAACTGAGATTATTGTACAGCGGCAGATTTGGATGAAAACCATGGAGGGGCAGGCTATATTGTGGCGCGGGAAAGAAAGGGGGTGGCATAGAAATGAGATTTTGAGGGATGTTAGCATAAATTGGCGGTAAACGTGCATTTGAAAAAGGAATAAATGATTTTGAAAAACTGGTAACATAATAAGAAGACTTAATTACTTGGGGATTTGGAGACTTTTTGGGTTGGGAAAGATGCTACCGTGAGCATTCGCATTTGTTGTAGATGCTAAGGTGTTAGCAGGTTTCCCAGCGGTAATGTCATTACTACTTTTTACACCTGGCTTTGCCAATGACTCAGATTTACTGGGGGTTTTCTTAGGCTTACTAGATTTGACAGCTATGGCAGGCGTGAATTGCTTGGGAGGGGAAAGAAGTGGCGTTCACACGATTTCACTCGAACCAGTAACAAGGCGAACGGGTTGAAGATTCAGCTGGAATCGAAATTCCTGTTGATCCGGAGGGCCGTGGGCTTGCATTAGCTACAGGGCAAACCTCTGAGAAATATTTTGGTATTGAAGGTGTAGACATAGGCTTCTCATTTGCTAATGAGGGTGAAACACAACGTTCCATTGGGGTTTTATCTCTACAGATAAACAACTTGTTTTTTTTTCAAATATTGAGCTGAGTGCTCATGCTTAGAGAAAATAAGTTCCAATTCAATCGCCGAAAAAAGTTTGACCAGAATTGGTGGGTTTTTGCTACGGAAGACAACCTTTTAGCTTCAGCGACTTTAAAATTAAAGCCGCATGAGTTAAGGAAATGAAATGCGACGTCCTGGGGGATTTTACTATTAGTGTCGTTTTTTAAAAGAAAGTTGAAACTACTCATATGTCAGTCATATGACACATATCATAGTCAGGCTGCAATGGCTCCTTCTTAATGTGGCCATTATGGCACCCACTCCGTGGGATCCAAGTCAGGTGTGGTGGTACACCCAGGGGCGGCTCCGGCCCCGCCAGCCACCTACGCCCTCTCCCATCTCCGGTCTTCTTGACTCTGTCTTGACACCGGGCTCAGGTGGGGGAGAAGGAGAGAGTGCGTCAGCTGCAGCCTAAGGCGCAAGTCACCGTCCCTGCACCACCTACTGCATTTTGAGAAGTGAGTGAAGAAAACTTTCAATCAAAAATGGTACCAAGGATCGTGAAAAGAGAACCATATTTAGACATAAAAGTATTAAAATTTTCCTGGTCATCAAGGTATAATTTCTTCGTGTTTACGGTTGGTTGCTCTAATGGACGTTTTACGCTAAGAGGACATTTGCATCTAATGTTATGCAACAAAGGGAGTCAGGGCTTTTTTCGGGGCATCAAGGAATGCAGTTTGGTGTATCACTGTAAGAAACTGTGACTCATCTCGGCAGTTTACATCTTATTCTAATATTGGAAAGATTTTAATTAGGAATCTGTGGGGGGGGGGGGGCACGAAAGCCGTTAAAAAGAAGACATAGCTGGCGTAATCCCTAGCTTCTTCTTCTTCTTAGTTCAGTTTATTGAGGGTAGTAAAGATTGCCTTTAAGACCTTATTTAAAAGGGTCCAATATTGAATTGAAAATAAAAATGTAACTATAAAATAGCGAGATAAGCATTCACTTTGACTAACGTTTTGTAAATTGGGGGATTAAGGCACAAGTTCGTAAAGGATAAAGGATAACTTGAAATAAATGATTTCATAGTTATCTAAAAAGCGCTGGTTTGGTGTGAGTGTTTGCCTGGCCAGTCGAACAGCAGTTTATTTTTGAATGCCGCTGTCGTGTTGGTCATGATTACTGCCTCGTTCAGTTAGTTCCAGGCACCTATGGCTCTCTGCTTAAACGACAAGTTTCGAACATGTAGTAAAGGTAAGGTTCCTAGAAGTTTGAGGGAGTTCCTACGCAGATTTCTTGCTCTGGCCGGTGCAAAGAGATAGTCCAACTGCCGTGTGCAGTCGTGTTTCCACACACTCCGGTAGGCTTTAGTTGATCTCCTCAGATCTGCTGTTAGTTAAAGGGAATTAGCTTAAGCGCATCAAGTCTGAATTCGTATAATAAAGTATGCAGACCTTTCACGATTTTCGTCGCCCTGCCTTGAACCATTTCCAGTAACTTATAATTTTTTTTCAACCAGGGTTCCATATTCCAGTTGCGAATAAATAAAATGGCTGTATAATTTTCCAAAAAGTTATATATCTGTACTTAGTAATGTTCTTTTCATGGCGAACAGGATGCCAGTTACCCTTTTGATTGCCGAAAGGCATTAAAAGACAGGCAACTTTCCCAAAGGAAGTATTGAGGAGCAGCCATGTGGATTAATATGTTAAAAGTTTCACCTCAAATACTCTAAAGACACATCTTTATCAAATGTGCGTATAACCTCTCCTGGATTACAGCTCACTTTTCTTTGATATAAAGTCCTCCGCTGGCAGGAAGAAATAAGAAGACATTCAAAGACGCTTTAGCAGATATTTTTTCAAATATGATGGCATACCAGGTTCATTTAGTGAATTATACAATAGATATAGTCTTCGATCCCTCTAGATCAGAGGACTTCAAATTCCTCACAATTTCCTGTTCAAGGTCACACACGACCAATATATTCTCAGAATGAATATACTATCAAATCACAATGGCACTCGAGTCACCAGAAATAAAGAAAATACCATACGAATCCCAAAATTCAAAAAAGCGCAGTGAGCAAATTTCTCTTTCATAAGAGATGAGATTATATGGAATACCCTTCCTAATAGTATTCGATAAATTTAAGCCCTAGCTAAATTTGAAAGAAAAACCCAAAACCTTTTATCACATAATAATATATATTCTTAAATAAAATAGAACACTTTTCAACCCCGTTCTTTCATAAAACATTTGGACCAAAAGGGATCTGATGGCGCTAACCACCGGAAACCTCAGGTTCTAAGTCGAAAAATAGGCTTATAGATGTTTTGAACGCAATAACTGCCTATACATTTGACTAGGGTCTATACCACAGTCACAAAAAGTATCATAGTATGTATGGCTATAATGCTGATTTAACCCTCCCGACACAAAAAGAATCCGGCAGCATTTTTTAACGATAGTTTCAAAAACCTATGAATATCTGCCGCCAACAATTACAGGATCAACATTATGTTAGGAACAAACAATTTTTTGCATATCGAATAAACACAATAAATGCATAAACACGCCATAATCGTAAATATTCAATCTGTTCCTTTCTTATTACAGCCATCATTTGACCCATAGGTAGGGAGGTACTTCACAAAAGCGTCTGGATTGTAATACATCAAATTTGATAAAAATTTCCCAAAGCTACTGTCCTCTCACCATATCACTCATGAATAACTGGATATTTGGCGAAATTTAAGATTAGGAACCATTTATCATGCCAATTACATAATCGGTGCAGGTTAGAGCCTGCCAGCCTGTCTTTTCATTGCTCACTGTAACTTGATATTCTCAGCAAACGCTATATTCCGCATAGACCGTTGTTTTCTTTCATTAAAAACTGATAGCTCACAGAACCGTCCTCCGTGGAACATAAGGAATCTTTAGGTAGGAACGGTAAACCCTCAGGTTCTCAACCACAATCATTTCGTTCGTTGTTTGCGTCACTGTTAAAGGTTTCTCGAGGTAATTGAAGAACGCCTTAACCAATTAATCCAGAGTTGAGGATATTTTCCACATGTCTTGTGCATGTCAAAATGCGCATTGGGTGTGACTGTCCGCTCCAAAGACAATTTTAATGCACGGTAAGCAGGTTTTATCCCTTACCTGTCCAAAACGCAGGCAGAAGCCCAGCATCCACTGTGCATAAGAAAATCTTAGAATGCAAAAAACCAGCTGAGTATAGCCCGTTTACACTGCGTGAAGATGTCATGCAAGATAGGCAATTTAATGACAGTGTCAGAATTGTATCTTCCTTACTGAGCCTGTTTGGAATTCCGTTATGATGGGCCATGGTTTCTTGTTAATGGTACCCCTCACGTAAGTGGGAAGAGACCGGGCAACCGTCACGACCGACGGGCCAAACCAGATGAGGGTATCCGGAGCTGTCTGTGACTCCACACCCGGTATGCCTGACTCCCGAACTTCCCACTTTCTGCCCACCCCGATCTCAAAAGTCCTACGGTGAACGCAACAGCAAAACCGTAAGCGGCCCAGGCTAACTTGGGCCGTTCTCCCACTAAAACAAAACCAGAGCTCATCAGCCATCTGGGCTGACCCAGCAGCTTTATTAAGGGAAAACACTACTTGTCCCCCCACGGAGGAAGGGGCTAGGAAATCTGCCCTTTACAAATGCTGGGAATCGCGTCATCTGCAGCCAGACGCAGCTCGCAGATCGCAAAATA
The DNA here is from genome assembly GCA_017591395.1 of Schistocephalus solidus. Taxonomy (NCBI): domain Eukaryota; kingdom Metazoa; phylum Platyhelminthes; class Cestoda; order Diphyllobothriidea; family Diphyllobothriidae; genus Schistocephalus; species Schistocephalus solidus. The sequence goes on along the minus strand of WEDG01002015.1, from coordinate 45,309 downwards.
AGCGGTCGTAAAACTCAAACAAACAACAATACCCCCGTCCACACACCCCACGTTATACTTTCACAACTGCGCGGGTGCGTCCGCTCACAATAGCAGACTGAAATGTTCGTTCTCCTTTGAACAACCCAAGAAACAACCAACCGGAATGGAGGGTGGTGCTAGTCACTAGGGAACTGGCGCGCTACAAGGTGGATATTGCTGCTCTCAGCGAGACCCGATTCTCTGAGAAGGGTCAGCTGGAGGAGGTTTGTGGCGGCTACATCTTCTGGAGCGGGCGGCCAAAGGCAGAGCGACGCGACGCTAGTGTCGCCTTTGCAATCCAGAATGACATGTTGGGACGTCTGCCATGTCTGCCGCAGGGTATCAATGATCGCCTGATGAGCATCCGTCTGCCTTTCGGGGAGGCAAGTTCGCAACCATCATCAGTGCCTACGCTCCCCCAATGACGAGCTCTCATGCGGTGGGACAGACAACGCTGCGTGGCAGGGAGTGCTGGGTCCCCAAGGTCTCGTAGGCTGCAAAGATAACTCCCGCATTCTTCTACCTGTGCGGAACATCGTCTACTGCTGACCCACACCATCTTCCGCCTTCCGATGTACGAATAGGCCACGTGGATGCACCCTCAGTTACGTCGCTGGCAGCTTCTGGACTATGTTCTCTTCCGGAGGCGAGATCAACAGGACGTGCTGGTGAACAAGGCGATCCGCGATGTCGATTGCTGAACGGATCACCTCCTCATCGTCTCCAAGATGAGGCTCCAACTTCAACCCCACCGAAGGCCCCAAGGTAAGCGACCGCCAGGTAAGTTAAACATTCTTTTGGTTTCAACAACCAAATAACACGGAAACTGGAGGACCTGCATGCTCCATATAATAACGCTACTGTAGAGACACAATGGTGTCAACTGCGGAACGCCCTCCAGTCCACCTCCCTCGAAACCCTCCGATCAGCAGGCCGTCAACACCTGGACTGGTTTGAAGTCAATGACGCCGACATCTGCAACCTAATCGAGGATATGAATAGATTAAACAAAATCTTACATGGACCTTTTGACTGACGCCACCAAAGTAGTCTACTTCAGATGCCGCCACCTTTTACAGCAAGGGCTGCGGGAAATGCAGGAAGCCTGGAAGGTTCGCAAGGCTGAAGAAATCCAAGGGTATTCTGACCGCAATGAAATGAAAAAGTACTTAAAAGCCGTAGAGGCCATCTGTGGCCCGTGAATCAAGGGAACTTCACTGCAGCTGAGCTCTGACGACGGAGAAATCCCAAATTTTGAAGCTCTGGGCCAAACACTTTAGAATTGTTCTCAATTGCTCATCAGCCATCTCCCATGCTGCCATTGACCGGCTCCCTGGTGGACACGGGAAATAACCTTCCATACCAGAAACCATCTGGGCCGTGCAAAAAGATTTCAAGCGGGAAAGCACCGGGATCCGACGCAATCCCACCGGCAGTCGACAAGCATGTGGAAACCTTTGCTTATCTGGGAAGCACGCCATCGAGCAACACGAGAATTTACGACGAGCTTCCTCAATGGATCTCCAAAGTTAGTCAGACCTTCGGATAGCTGCAGATATCGCTATGGAATCGCCATGGTATTCACCTGAACACCAAACTGAAAATATACAAGGCCGTCATCTTGACGGAGTGGAGACCTGGACCGTCTTCTCGAACCAAGCCAGGAAACTGAATCAATTCCATCTCATCTGCCTCCGCAGAATACTGAAACTAAGATGGCAAGACAGGATCCTGGACACGGAAGTCCTGGATCGCACTGGAATCCTCAGCATCCACGCGATTCTGCTGAAAGTGCAACTGCGATGGATAAGCCACCTTGTGAAAATGGACGACGAGTGACTAACCAAAAGACTTTTCTACGGAGCTGTCACTATGGGTGCTTGCCGACAGGGAGGTCCAAGACGACGCAAATAAACACAATGAACTTGGAGGACCTCGCACAGGAGATACAGGCATGGAGAAAATCCGTGAAGACTGGTGCAGCAATATTCGAAGCCAACCGGATCACCGCTGCAAGTCACAAGCACCCTGGATCAACACTGCCAATGCCCAAGCCCTGCCAACGTGCCCACGCTGGCAACGCAAATTCTGTGCACTAATCGGCTTGGTCAGACATCTTCGAACTCAATGATTAACAATCCCACAACCTCAACTTCTACCACACCTGCCTCGAACCCCACGACAACGAAAATACCAACCACTGATAACCACTTCACCGATCCCCGCCGCCCACGATCACCGCCCCCATCGTCTCACCACCACATATTGCGCCAATCAAGTAACTGAACACCACTTGCCCCACTCCCACCACCTGAGTGGCCACCTCTGACTACCTGTCACCAGGTACCTCCAAAACAACCAGCGTCCCCAGTAACAGCGATGGGTACTCGGTACTAACCTATCCTCATTGCGATCACAAATCCACCTCACATGTTGGCCTGGTAGATCACTTGCGAATCCATCACACATAGAAAAGCGAATTAGTGCCTGGAGTATGAACACACAGCAAAGACTGCCACCTCCAATGCCCTCACTCACGTCACGCATTCCCTCACCGCATAGACATGATCGGTCAAATGCGCATCCACGAAAGTGGAATCCACTGCGATGCCGAGACATCTAACACGTCTTAAGCACCCAGGAAAACTTCCCATATTACTCCCATGGGCGCGACGGACAGTACCAGCAGTCCAGCACCCTAACTCAGGACCTCCCGACCTATCATGTCCTCATTGTCACCGCACATGCACATCGGTATGGTCGATCGCTTGCGAATCCATCGCACAGAGACCAGCAAACCAATGTCAGGGACACCAACATACACCCACCGCACCCTCCTCAAATGTCCGCACTGCCCACGCACATTCACAAACTGCATAAGCCTATTAGGTCACATGCATCTCCATGAAAACCTGCGGTAGAACATCACCGGCTACACCACAACAGTTCATCTCTCCTCATCAGCCTCTGCATCTCACATGATCACACGCAACCACACAAAATACATGCTCTCAGTCAGCATAGCTGATTGAGAGGCAAGTATGATCCTCGGCTCCTTCTCCATGTGGCTCCTCTGTTGCATGTATGACCTGAGCTTGAGAATATCAAGGGGCGATAAGGGACGTGCGTTGGAAGGTTGAAAACGGAAAATAACACATATATCTCGCATTCAGTCCAATGTGTGTTGTGTGGAGTGGCTGACTGGTGGTTCGAGAGTCAGGCTGCGATGGCTCCTTCTTAACGTCACCTCTGGCTATCTCACACATGTGAGACGTAAGCCGTTTAACCTCCTATTGTGTGAAATCCTGGTGCTTGTGTTTGGGGGGACAGATCGTGTACGTAGTATACGTAGACGAGGTCACCAGCAGCTCTGCCAACTTCCGCATCAAACAAGTGACCCGCTCGGACAGTGATCTGATTGAGCGGGGTGGAGAAGAGAGTGAGGTCAACGGCTCAGCGCATTTTCCTCACTATAAACAATCTAACGCGCTTGAAACTATCATGGTGCGCTAAAAGCCCTGGCTTGGAAGGTTGCCAACTGATGGGATAACTCGGACCGCGTGGTCAGCCCAGTGCGTGTTTTGTGTGGAGTGGCGGACTGAGAGTCAGGCTGCAATGGCTCCTTTATAATGTGGCCTTTATGGCATTCCCACTCCGTGGGATCCGAGCCAGGTGTGGTGATATACCCAGGGCGGTTCCGGCCACGCCAGTCACCAGCACCCTCTCCCGCCTCCGGTCGTTTGACTCTGTCATGACACCGGGCTCAGTTGGAGGAGGAGGAGGAGGAGAGAGTGCAGTAGCTGCAGCGCAAGGCTACTATCACTTAAAACTTATACATGCGCATGTCAACGCCCCTACATTGCACTTCTGTGGAGCATACGGTGGACATCGTCAAAAACGACGGTCGAACTATCGTGTGTGTGTGTGCCCTCAAACCCGGTCCAGTAGATTGCCTAACTCATAAAATATCCTTCTCCAAATTATAGATGGTAGTATGGCACACATGTGAAGTTTTTATTGTGTTTTTTGTATGAGCTGAGGCGCAAAATGCTGTTTACTAAGGAACAGTTCAGTTCAAATCTCTTTTTTCAAGGAAAAATGGGCAAAACTCTGCTAAATGCCGACGTTTTATGATTTCCAGGCGTTTGCCTACGTTATTGCACCATTTGGACCAAACCATCTTTTTGTGTACGTGTGACTATAAAGGAACATTTATATAAGGTAGACAATTGTTAAATATATCCCTCCAGAGAACAAAAAGTTTGATTTTGCGTTCACGAAAATCAGGTAAATGTAGATATGAGAAATCGCATTGTTTTCGGGAAAACAAGGACGGATTTAGTTTTAAAAATTAGGTTTGTCAAATTTGTGATGTCTTATGCCGAAAAACTCAATACTAAACTTGTGTGAGTGTATTTTATTATATCATACCGAGAATTGGGACTGGAAACAAGCGTATGTTCCAAAAGCCACCACATGCCGTCATTTTTTCTGTCACGCCATACGTGAAAGATGTCCAGACAATATCTTTCTATTAATGAATACGGAAAATTGAAACGGAATAGGCAGAAGTTTGACATTTCTGCGCAAAATCTTAGTATATATTCGGCCACTCATCTGTGCATTTGCAATCTCAGAACTAGGCCGATAAGTAAGCAAGTATAACAAAAAACTCTCCAATAGAAAGGAATAAGTGAGTTCTTTCCTTTTCAGCATACATTGTATCCCTTATTTTTAGCGAAGTCGAAACACCGGTCAAACTTCTCCATATTTTTCTTGACCTGATCTTGGAAAACGACTAAATACGCAGACATTTGCCGACGAAATATCTAATTAAAGTGTTTTTTAAAGAGCTTAATTATTATAAGAGTTTTTGTAAATTGATCTTAGGCATATTAATTGCCGAATTATGTTGTGGGTATTTATTTTTCTCGGCAACGCGTTTTCATGTTTGGGTGAGTCTACAAATATGACCCGACCGGCCATCTGCATTAGAAAGACTGTCTCAGAACTTGCTATCTTGGTGAATGCCTTTAAGAAATATCTTATGTTTAAGGTTTTGATTAGCACATAGAATCTAAATTTATGGGCAATAGACAGAAAACATAAGAAAAAGTAAAGTATTTACCACCATTTCAAGGGCAATCTGAAAATCATCGTAATTTAACAACCAAAATACATATTTAGACATTTAGCAAAAGGAAATTCCTCTTAATATGCATAAAATGGTACGTTTACAATTCCACCTAGCAATTCTATTTAAATTTATTAGCTACTGACTAGCCTACCAGCATGTCAGCTTATGAAATATTTTATTCCTCTGTCGTCCCTGACAGAGCAATCATGCCAAACATTGTTTGCCTTAGATAAACGCCTCTTATACAAAGTATTAACCGAAGAGGGATCCGCCAATGTAGTTTGTTTGGTGCCGACGGATGGTCTGATCATCGCCTCGTCAACTCCAAGATGAGGCATTGTCTGCAACCACGCAGGAGACCCTAAGGTAAGTGACAACCAGGTAGGTTCAATAGGTTTTGTTGAATTTGCCTGTTCACAATCTCCATTTCAGCAATGAATTGGCCAACAGGCTAGCCAACCTTCTAGTCGCCGACGAGCACGTCTCCGTTGAGAACCGCTGGTGCCGACTGAGGGTCACGGTCCAATCCACCGCTCTGGATGCCCTCAGAAGCGCCCGTCATCAACACCAAGATTGGTTCAATGACAACGACGCAGTCATCAAAGCTCTGCTCACCAAGAAGAATCAGTTGCTCAAAGTCTACGTCGACCTCACTACCGCTGCAAACAAAATAGCCCTCTGCCGTAGTCGCAGCCTCGTACAGCAACGGGTGCGGGAGGTGCAGGATGCCTGGATGACGCGCAAAGCCTAGGAAATCCAAGGGTACGCGGACCAAAACGAATGAAAGAACTTCTTCGCCACCACTAGGAGATGCAAACCCACCTCCACACTACCTTCATGGATCTGACGAAAACCTTCTACACGGTGAATTGTGACGGACTGTGGAAAATAATGCGGAAATTCGGCTGTTCCGAGAGATTCACGCACATGGGGCGTCAACTCCACGATGGCATGATAGCGCGCGTCACAGACAATAGAGCCGTCTCTCAGGCCTTCACAGTGACTAACGGAATAAAGCAGGTTTGCATCCACGCGTCTCATGTTCTCTCGACGCCTACAGTGACGAACACCCACGGCTCCCCATAGCCTACCGGATGGACGGCTGACTCATCAATCAATGGCCGATGCAGTTCCGCTGTCGTGTATCCACAGCCACCATCCACGAACTTCTCTTCACTGACGACTGCGCACTCCATGCAACGACAGAAGGGACATGCAAAGGAGCATGGATATCTTCGCTGCCGCCTGTGACAACTAAGGACTGCGCATCAACACGGAGAAAACGATGGTCATGCATCAGCCACCACCAACTGCAATCCATGGATACCGTCACGTACCTGGGCAGCAACCATTTACACAGCACCAAAGTCGACGATGAGATCGCCCACCGGATCGCCAAAGCCAGCCAAGCCTTTGCACGCATGCAGAACATCGTCTGGAATCGACACGGTCTCCACCTCAGTACCAAATGCAGGATATAAAAAGCTGTCATCTAGCTGATGCTACTTTATGGAGCGGAGATGTGGACGATTTACTAAAATTAGCGCGCGGAAGCTTCACCATTTCCACCTCAGCTGCCTTTGCAGACTGCTAAAGCTTAAATAGCAAGACAGGATCGTGGACACAGAAGTGCTTGAACGAACAGGCCTCCCCAGCATCTACGCTCAGCTGAAACAACTGCAACTGCGCTGGAGCGGCCACCTTGTAAGGATGGACGACGAACGACTACCCAACCGATTTTTTTCCAGAGATGTTGCCATTGGTTATCTTCGACAAGGGGGTCAAGTACGACGCTACAAGGGCACTCCAAAGACTTCCCTGAAGCAACTGCAGCTCAACCGGGAAAACTGGGAGGACCTCACTCGGAACCGACCGGTCTGAAGGAAGAAATTGAATATAGAGGCAACAATGAACGAAGCCAACCGGGACACCGCCGCCAAGGCCAAAAGGGCGGTACAAAATTCATCAGCGTCTTGGACCCACACCGTCAATGCACAAACCCTTCCAACATGCCCGCGCTGTCAACGCACCTTCCGTGCGCGAATCGGCGTGGTCGGACATCTTCGGACGCAATGCAAAAACAATCCGACAACTCTCTTTTCTGCATCACCTTCTGCCAACTTTACTTCTGAACACACCACTGCCACTGCTGGCACCAATTCCCCACTCCCACTTTCATAGCGACCACATCGCAATACTCACCACCTGTTATCTCCACCACCGCCCAGCGTTGGGGGCTCGGTCCTAAACTGTCCTTATTGCGACCTCACATTCACCTTATGCATCGGCCAGGTCGGTCAATCGCACAGAAACTGGTGAACCTGGAGCACCAACCCACAGCAGAGATCGCCGCCTCCACTGCCCTCACTATCCTCGCGCGTTAACTCACCGCATGGGGCTACATGGCCACATGCGCATCCCTTGACAGTTAGATTGATCGCAATTTCAACAACACCGATACCTCATGCACACCATCCACTCCTGCAAATCTCAATGCCACTGCCATCGCCACTATTACGAACGACAGCCCTCAAAAAACTTCAGATTTCTCCTGCCCTTTGCACACACAACTTCACCTCATGCATTGGTCAAGTCGGTCACCTGCAAATCCATCGCACGGAGGCTGGTGAACCAGTACCTGGAGCTCCTACATACAGTCGCCGCGCCCGCCTCCACTGCCCTCACTGCTCCCACACATTCACACACCGCATGGGTCTATTAGGACATATGCATCTCCAATATAACCTTCGGAAAACAACCGGAGGCTAAGCCACATCAGCGTGCACTACCTACAATAATACATCGACAACACCCTCGCCATTACCATGCACCTGAGAATATCACCGTCTCCTAGAAACCGTGGCTTGGAAGGCTGCCAATCTGAGGCTTACACCAGCTCATGCCGTTGGCCCAGTGCATGTGCTACGTGAATCGAGTGGCTGACCAGTGGACTGGGAGTCAGACGGCGATGGCTCCTCCATATCCTCTGACTAAGTGAATCTTGGTGTGTGCGTTATGGGGGCCAGGTCGTGCTATGGCACGCGAAGACGGGTACGATGACCTGTCAGCCAATGCACCCACTCCCACATCAGACAACTCACCAGCTCGGACGGTGGTCTAATTGAGGGGGAGTGGGAGAAGGTGAGGTTGACGGCTCTGCACATGTTCCTTACTATAAACAATCTGGCGCTAAAAGCCGTGGCTTTGAAGGTTGCCAACTGACGGGATGACTCGGACCGCGTGGTCAGCCCAATGTTTCTTTTGTGTGTAGTGGCTGACTGGCAGACTGAGAGTCAGGCTGCAATGGCTACTTCTTAATGTGGCCTTTATGGCACTTTCACTCCATGAGATCCGAGCCAGGTGTGGTGGTACGCACAAGGGCAGCTCCAACCGCGCCAGCACTCTGCACCTTCTCCCATCTCCAATCTTCTTGACTCTGTCATGACACCGGGCTCAGGTGGGGGAGGAGGAGAGAGTGCGGTAGCTGCAGCGCAAGGCTACTATCACTTTAAACTAAATCACGCGTAAGTCACCGTCCCTGCAACACCTGGTGTGGAGCATACGGTGGACCTCGTCGAAATCAACGGTCGAACTTTCATAGGCAGAATTAATAAACTGGCGATACAATGTATAATGAACGGACATTTCTCCATCTTCAAAAATCTCATAAGTATAAACTGTTTTTAAAAGCATATAATACCCTGTTTTCAAGTAGAAAATTCGATGGTTTGATGTGCTACCAAACTTGTGCAAGAAAGAATATTTTTGGCAGGTTATTTTTAAAATGTATTTGAATTTATAGGGGCATCAAACATTAACGCGAATAATGCATACTACTTAAGAAACCATTTTAACAGAGGATGCTTTTCATAAGCGGTCAGAAAGAGGCCCTTTAAAAAGCCGGCTCCTACCCCAACTGAAATGTCTCGAGATTAGGCCGCATACTTATCAATATTAGAAACTACTAAACAAACGTTTTGAAAACGAAAACTCATTTCAGAATTTCGGTTGACTCTTTATGAAATGTACTGTAAGTTTAGGCCCATCAGCCCAGTTGCCCGATTTATACAATTGAAGCTCACGCTTTTCAGAGGAATAAACTAATGTTTGTGACCTTGTCACCTTTATCTCCGCCTCCAAATATAAAATGGTGGTCTATCTCATGAAATGCTTACCGAGATTCGGGAGTTTTTTCGAACAGAGTGGATTACTTAGGTTGTGTTGTACTACTGAATATCATAAAGCATATGCTAGGATTTCACGTTATGAATGCCCTTCGTTCGGGCCGCCTTCAAAAATAAAACTCAAAATTGACTACTTAAGTATTACGCTTCACCCCTGATTTTGATTGCCTTATACATAAAGATATATTTAATAGAAAGCTTGCACAACAGGTTTGAAATTATGAGTTTTAGGATGTTAAAAGTTCACTTGAAAAGGAATGATATTCTTTCCGTTTATTAATGCTTCTTGTGAAGTATACAGCTAGTTCAAAGGCAGACACCCTGACTTTATTGAATTATCTTATGATTAGGCTGCATGCTAATCAAAATAACATTTCGAAATTCCGGTTGAAATTTCACGAGATAGGGAATCTACTTTACGCGATGGCCACTTCTGAACTGTGGGAAACCCCAACTCCGACCTGGAGTCCATTAAAATATGCAATCTCCTTAGCAAAGATAAAAGCCTGTCTGGAGAGCGTGGGTAACAGAAAGACCTCAGTTGATGACATAAAACGGTAGGATTGCTAGCCATCAAATAAACAAACCATCGGCCCTTCCACGTGAATAGCAAAAGGGACTCAGCTAGAAGTCCGGTTATGAAGCTAACTTTATGCATGAAAATTTATGAAACATTATATATACCCACACTGAATAAGGTTTTAATGTATCCATTAGAGTAACGTTGCCATCCTCAAAAGACTGGCAGTATTACCGGTTTTTTGGTGTTAAGTTTCCTGATTCGACAAGGGCGCCTTCTCTGAGACCCCGCTGAGTTATGGCGTGCCGTTAAACCAAGCGGAGTATAGATTGATTTCACACGAGAATACGAGGTAAGAGACCAAACTGCGCCAGTCCAAAATTTTAGCGAGCACTTCCTTACGTGAAGAAGTCACGGGGCACACGGTTAGCCGCCTTCTCATACCACTCGCAGTTGGGGTCGCACGCCGCCCAGAAGCAACTATCAGATGCCCGGTAACAAGACCTTAAGATGTGATGGCAGAAAATGTTTGGAGTAACTTAACGCATATGGTGCAGCCTTGCACAAATCAAATGCTTCGGAGAAACTGGGAGACTTCTCAACATGCGGTTGGGTTAAGATGGGGCAACTGTAAGGTGGAAGGGCGCTAGCACTCAGATCACTGCGCACTCGACAGTGCCCACCCATGTCTATGCGTAGAACGTGGTCGAAATTCTCGCAAGGTTACACAACCGCGTGAGCCGTGAACTGCTTGAGTCATTGTTCTCGAGACGCACAATCGATTAATACGCGCAATGGACCCCCAATTCCATAGGCTGGGATGAAACATTGCCGAGGCAGAGTAAGTTACCACGCGGGGAAAGGGCGCGGCAGGCCAACGGTTATAGTGAGCCACATTACCGAATAATCATCATACCAAGAATGGACATGGAAGACGAAATTTCGACAATTTGCGACTAGGATTCGGACTAGAAAACAACAATAACATGATGCATGACCCCTCCGTTATGAACTGCTTGCTGGAACTCGCCCCTTTTCTTCCATAAGGAGATTAGTCAGGTGAAAACCCAATTAAAAAGGGCAGAAGATGACAGGATCTCCTGCTGAGTTTCGCAGGCAACCTGGGGGGAACCGGCGTTCTCGGTCTGCTTCGGTAAACTAGCACTGATGAGTGAGCAAATTAAGGATTCTCAGATAAGTTCCCCGTCAGTCCTCAAAGTCTGTGTGGGTTTTTTTCGACCCGGATTATCACGTTCAAACGCTCATGTTGGTTAGGGCAGTGGATAAAAGTGACAAAAAAAGCTTTAGAGATAGATCAACCTAACGCCCATTAATACTCCCGGAGGTCAAAAGATAATAAAACTTTAATGCATCGACCGCATTACTGATCTGAGTGAAAGAAGAGCACAACTGTAACCCAGATGATAACGACACTCTGAAAAGAGAGATGGAAATGGATGAGCAGCAACACAGATGAATTCAAAGGCTAAATGCTGGAAAGTATTGCGGTAAATCACAGGAGCCAACTGAGCGACGACTAGGACTTCCAGCACGATGCCTTATTTAAACTTGTCAACACTTTTCAACCCTAATTACACAGTATAATATTAGATTTAGCATCAAGGGCAACCTCAGAGCTGCAAGCGCGAGGAACCCCTCAAACTAACGTAGCGAAAAACTTGCTCTACAAAGACATGCGAGGTTTATCCCATGATGCACATTGTATTGCCGTTCGTACGGCTTTTTAAAAGATCGTGGCTTTTGTTGGTTGACTGTTCATATGTATTCTTAGGTAGTCTACAGCGATTTCTCATAGGTAAATTAAATGTTTGGCATCTACAGACTACCGGAGGCACAACATAGGTCCGGTTTGTTACTAAGAGATCCATTGGCACAAGATCTCGTTAGTAAAGTGAGAAATACTGTTTACAGGTGCAATGCTCCTCGTCCATCGGAAGAGCATGCAATGCTTTCTATATAATAGGCAACACTTAACTGAATCGTAAAAACGAATACTAATCGACAGAGGATCTTTACGTTGCATAGCCTAAAATAGTTAGCATGATCGAGACTCCTGGAAACAAAGTCACCATGTGAATGTAGGGGGGTGGGGGAAAAAGCCCAGTATGACAGGATTTTTTGGAAGTTTAAAGCCACGGAGGCGCAAGACACTGGAATAAGGACTTCCGATAAGACAGGTAGCCTTGCGACGAATTTCTGGAATGGTACATATGCCCCTGTCCTAACCATAACCCTAAACTTAATTTAAACCCTTAAATGAAACCATATTTTTAACCTTTATCTTAATCCCACCACTAAACGTAGCCATAGCCCTAATCATTAACCTCAAATTAATCTCACTGCTGTTTAGCGCAAGGCTACCAGTATAAGGGGAGTTTCCCGTTCCCGTATCTTATCCCAAAATGTCAGCTTCCACACATAAAACCTACAACTGTCGCATAACTGTGTACTAACCGCTAAGTATGACAGTTTTTCTGGCAGTTTAAAGTCACGGAGGCGTAAGACACTGATATAAGGACTCCTGATTACACTAGTGGACTTGCAGTGCATTTCTGGTAGGGTACATATGTCCGTGCCCTTTAAATAACCCGAATGTTAGCTTCCAACCAAAACACAGAAACCTGTCGCTTTTCTGTGTACTTAACGGCAGACAGATGATGTTAGCCAAGAAAACCCATGAAACGTTTGTAAGCAACTATAACGGAAAGAGGAGGCAGACTCACCGGAAGCCCAACCAGCCACCATGGTAGGGATGCAGAGAACAGCCAACAAGACGGTGAGGTGTGCCCATTCCAAGAGCAGTAACTTCACTTGATTCCTTGACCCCAACTTCCACAGCCTCACTAGGGCTGTGGAAGTAAGCAACACCGGCAGCGTGGCCCGCAGCGCTGGAATGGACCAGTGGCATCCTTGTTAAGGGGCAAAGAGCATAGTTTGGCAACCAAAAACATTCTTTTATCTGTTCTATTACGCCCTGCAAGTGATGACGTTCATCAAGGATGAGGCGGTCAGAAAAATCGCACGCTGTATGTGTGATATGCAGGTAGACGGAGCGGTCGAGGGGATCCTGAGGTGCGAATTGTTTGGGCCAATCAAAATGCTCGTATTCAGTTGTCAAATTTGGTACACTAGAGAAACACTCGAAAATTGCGACAAAAAGCCTCGCTCAAACATTTCTGGCGTGCTGATTATGCAGAGATAAAATTGGTCTGGGGGGCATCCGGATAACTGCAGACGCGGCGAACAGAGTTCATTGTACCAGCCAACAAGGAAAGGATTCACCTGCGAGCCATACGGCTCGAGAAGACTATTGAAAGCGTCACCAATAGCGTCAACATCCCCAACCGAAATTTTAACTGCGTCGATCGTAAACGAGGTGGAAGCAGCAAAGGGACGTTGTCCATCATACACTGTCACGTTCGGGCTGCACGCCATTAAAATGAATCTAGTACGAACAACGTCGAAGTGTACCGGACAAAGGGGAGAAAATATATTCATCTTTTCGATGGATGTAATAATTCAAAAAAATCGGAATAATGGTGAAGATAGAGCCAAAAGGGTCAATTCGTGAGAGCAAGATCGCATTTATTAAAACCATCTGCGCAAGAAAGAGAAAGCATATAATTAAATCTAACTTCCTTGCCTTGGAAGATGTCGATAATTATGCCGAATTGCGGCACACCTGTGAACAAATTCTAGATGTGCAAATAGGAGCTTAAAACCTTTATGGAATCCTAAGATAAGCCAATGCAAACACGCGAGTATTTACGTGGTTTGCTCACAATATAATAAAATTAACCAGTCACGCAATGATATACTGCATAATTTAAATTAGTATGTCCAGGACACAGTTCTAATTGTAGAAAATGTAAAAAGAGAATACGACTGGAAACCAAGGTGGAATAAAAACGTATGCATGTCGCGAATCTCCTCGGCAAGACTAAATAACAACTCAGTTCACAGATAATGGAGCACAAGTGGGCCGTTTGGAGAGGCGAACCATTACCTAAATTCGCTTCTCACACCTTAGAAGAAGGTCGCGAATTAAAATTTGCGAGCATGCGGATAATGGCGCGAGCCAGTAATAAGAGGGGACGGAAACTGTTGGAGGTCTGGGTGTGTGACACCAAATCCGTCAAAGTACACGTTAATATGCCCCAAGCTATGACGCACTTCGCTCAGGAGTCCAAGAGGCGCAGTCCAAGTCCCAACCATTGATGCATGCCGTCGCGTCTTTGCTCTTTATTTGACAACATAACTGCCAACTTGCTGTAGCATTCTCATAAATTCGGATGATGGCCTCATGCAAGAGTCCGAAAGCTCGGGCTAAAGCGATTTTTCATGCAAAGATCGCGCGTTAATCTTCTTTCAAACAAGAATCTGTGACTCTCACATTCACTTCCATTATTTAAAAATGAACCTTTTTCACCAGGAACTGTGTAACCATTCAGTTTGACTGAGTGTGAGGCATGCCAAAATAGACGGTTCGACAGAGTTTTACCTACGTTTGAATACTGGAGAGTCCTCAGTCCTGTTGGTTTCATTTTCTGAATTCTGAACTCCTTTATTAAGTTTGGCAGGGACGGTGTCACCGCACGCTGCTTAACGCCAATAGCAGGAAAGTGTTGTTTTCAGGGTCAGCTTCACTAGCCAGAAACTCTGAACAGTTTAAATTAAAAGGTAAATACCGAACGGCAGACTATGAAATGCCGGGATTCAAACTAGCGATGTCAACAACTTTACATGGATGAGTAGCGTTCGCATGAATTCAGTGAGGAAATTTCAAAAATAAAATTTCTTAGAACTCAACAAGATCCGGTGTGGGAGTCGCACTTCTACTATAAGGACTAGTTAGTAGTTAGCTACGTGATGGACGGACGATTGGCACCTACAAAACCATCGTGAAATAATCGATGCCAAGAGATTTTCTGTTTGTCCGACCACTACTCTCTTTAACTGACATAAGTCGTCTTACACCGAAAAGAGCGCATGCACTATCAATCGAACAAGTTCAGGCAGCGGACAGCTTCTCTGATCACGGGTTTTGCACCCAGTGGAGTACTCTCCATGGGTTACATGCACTCTTGACTTCGTACAGTGACAAACCCTTCGAAAAGTATCACGTTTCCGGCTGGATTGAATGTGGAGAGTATACACCTGGTTAACCCACAAGTGGATCTTCAATTAAGCTAACACGTTTGGCTGATCTTCGGTACTGAAAGGTTGCTAATGGCCCAAAACCACCATCTATCATTTTTGAGCATGTAGCATCGTTTGTTTTTTTGGAAGTCTTAACGAAGACTATTTTTTCGATGGATCTTCAGTACGCATTCTCCCTCATGCTTGCTACGAGTTCGCTGCTGCCATTGGTGTTGTTTGCGGACCTTAACCACAAAGGCATTCTTAAAATCCTACGATGCCATTAACTCTGAAGCCGATTGCTTGTTCAGGCTCAGTGTAATCTGTTCTGCTTTTCAGAGTAGAGTTCAGACCCTCTGACTGCTATCCTCAACGTAAGTCCGGTGTTATCAAAAAGTGGATCCTTTTATCTCTAAGCCACAGACATCACACGCTCCACAGACTGCTTCAGTTATTCATAATTTTCAACCATTCTCATGGGTCAGTTATTTCAGGATGGCAAATTTCAAAGCTCCGGAGTTATAAGTTGAGAAAGACAAATGGATTCGCGGAAAAATTATCTTTTGCTGCTTACGCTTCGGGGATTTTCGTCGGCACACCACCGTGCAAGCGCTAAATGCACAAAATCGATAAGAAATGCTAATGAATTTCCAGGCTAGTCGACTAAAGCTAACAAATTTTTTTGTTCTGTCGCTTTCTAGGCCTTTTCGCAGGTGTCTGTGGGTTTGACAGGTGCTTACGTAATTAGTTCTCACTTTGATGCAGGGTGGTTGGAACCCTGGGCGAGTTGTTCGGTCTGGCGACTATTTCGCTTCGAGATAGGATGTGTTACTTGTTGGGCAATGTCTGATCAGTTTTCCTAATTTGGATGTGGAAATCTTGTCTTGCTCATTGTATATGTGATGACGCAGGACTTTAAAGGTTTTAGGAACTTCAAAGTGCTTGCTAAATGAGGCGGTGACGGAATGTTTCGCCTCGAGAGTGAGTCGATCGAACCCAACCTTAGATGGCAGCTCGCTGAGGGTCAAAAGTATGGCTAGTGATAGTTTCAAGCGCATCAGATTGTTTATAAGGAGGAAAATGCGCTGAGCTGTCGACCTCACTCTCTCCCCCACCCCCACCATCAGACCACTGTCCGAGCCGGTCAGTGGCCTGATGTGGGAGTGGGCGCATTGGCTGACGGATCGGCGTACCCGTCTTCGCGCGCCACAGCACGACCTGGCCCCCATAACGCACACACCAGGATTTCCTTATTCAGGGGATATGGAGGAGCCAGCGCCATCTGACTCCCAGTCCACAGGTCAGCCACTCGACACACACAGCGCAAACACTGAGCCGACGGTGTGGTCTGGTGGAAGCGTCAGATTGGCAGCCTTCCCAGCCACGGTTTCTAGGAAACCATGATATACTCTGGTAAATGGCGATTGTGAGGGTGTTGTCGATGTATTGGTGAAGATAGTGTGTTCATATGTAGCTTAGCCTCCGGTGGTTTACCGCAGGTTGTCGTGGAGGCGCATGTGTCCTAATAGGCCCATGCGGTGTGTAAATGTGCAGGCGCGTCGACTGTATGTCAGAGCCACACGCACTGGTTCACCAGCCTCCGTGCGATGGATTTGCAGGTGACCGACCAGGCCAATGCGTAAGTTGAGGTTGTGGGTGCATTGTGGGCAGGAGAAATCGATAGAGGCTGGGGGAATGTCATTCATGGTAGTGGGGTGACAGTGGCGCTAAGAATGGCAGGAGCGGAGTTTGTGCATGGTGTATCGGTGTTGTCGGCATTGTGGTGAATTCCGCTGTCATGGATGCGCACATGACCGAATAGGCCCATGCGATGGGTGAATGCGCGAGGATAATGAGGGCAGTGGAGTCGACGATCTCTGCTGTGTGATGGTGTTCCAGGCACTGGCTCACCGGTCTCTGTACGATGTATTCGCAAGTGACCGATCAGGCCGATGCGTGAGGTGAATGTTCGGTCGCATTGAGTACAGCTTAGGAGAGATTCCCCATCGCTGATGGTGGTGGTGGTGGTGGTAGTAAAGGCGAAGACGATGGTGGTTGCGGTCGTGGGGGTAGCAGACGATGAGTAGATGGATGTGGTCTCTATGATGGTGGGAGTAATGGAATTGATGCCAGGAGTGAGGGTGGGGGAGTCAGAAGGAGGGTTGGCAGAATTTGACGTAGAAATTGGAATTGTCGGATTGTTGGTGCATTGCGTCCGAAGATGTCCAATCAGGCTGATTCGCGCGCGAAAGATGCATTGACAGCGCGGGCAGTTTGGCAGGGCCTGGGCATCGACGATGTTGTTCCGGGGCGCTGGTGACTTTCGTGCCGCTCTTTTTGGCCTTGGCGGTGGCGATGCGGTTGGCCTCATAGATTGCTGAACCAGTCTTCACGGATTTTCTCCATGCCGGTCTATCCTGGGCGAGGTCCTCCCAGGTCGCCGGGTTGATTTGCAGTTGCTTCAGCGATTTCTTTAAAGTGTCCTTGTATCTTCGTTTTCGACCTCCCTGCCGGTGAGAACCTATAGGGACATCTCCGTAGAAAAGTCGTTTGGTTAGTCACTCGTCATCCATTCTTACCAGGTGGCTGCTCCACCGCAGTTGCACTTGCCTCAGCATGGTGTGGATGCTGAGGATTCCGGTCCACTCCAGGACTTCCGTGTCCGGGATCCTGTCTTGCCATCTCAGTTTCAGTATTCTGCGGTGGCAGCTGAGATGAAAGTGATTCAGCTTCCTGGCTTGGTTCGAGTAGACGGTTCAGGTTACCGCTCCGTAAAGGAGTGTCCAGTATTGGTCAGTTCACACCCCTCTTCCACTAGCATATCCCAGCCAACTTCCCAAAGTACTTATTTTGTAGACCTAGCAGCAATTCTGAAGCAGAAACGGGACTCTTCAAAGCTGATTATTATGCGTGCCATAACTGGCATTGGGTTCATTGGCTCATTTTGCATCTCCTAACATGACCTAATATGAAGATATCCATTACTAAAGAATGGAACAAGATGTCGCCGGAGCACCCCAGGAACACGTGCACCAAGTTCAGACCGAGAACCGAAGAGGTCATTGCTAAAAATGGCTCTCATATTGAATATTTACTTTCTAATATGAATTTTGAGTCTTTTATATAAAGCAAATTGGTTTCCCCAGTTACTTGGTCTTGAGCTGGATCAGGCTGTAGGTCGGATCACTCAAATCAGCACAGTGCTTTCCTTTACTAGCATCCCTAGGCCTCATCCTTGATTCCCAATATGCAGCTCACATTCCAGTCCCGCCAGCAGCCGTACAGCGGCTAGTAGTAAAATAGGCAGAATAACAATGCCAGCAAAGACAAGGGAGACTGGAATGGCCCTTTCTGGCTTACTAACCTTCTTTGGGCAGTCACACCCAACCCCAGGTGGTGCAGCACCCGAGGATCGAATTCGCGACGCGTTGAGCAGAAGTCCACGGGTTCGTTGTTTTGCCTGGTTAGATCGGGAATATTGACTTGCATTCCTTGATGAACGCTCACTGAGCTCTGTTCGCCACTTCATCGTTAATACTACTTTGAAGGTTATCTTATTCCCTACCAGTTTTATTTTTTCACTGTCCATTTTCGGTTCGGCTTTGGCCAGATGTTAAAAATACCATACATTTGATGGGTATTTCTATTACACTGAGAAATAGTGCTGTTTGTGCATGCCTTTCACTTCTCAAGGAGAAGTTTCACTTTAGACGCTTTTCCTTCAGGTACGCCAAAGGAGAGGGCATGCGCATCTTTCGATACTTTTCTGTTCTGAAACTGGCTGACATCTCTCCATGTGGTTGCCTATTCATGCCAGCAGTTAGTGCGAAACCAAAATACCAATAAAATACTGAAAACTAGTTTTCGAATGGGCTTTGCTGATTTAGACGCGAAGATAGCAATCACAAACTTCGCATTCCCATTTGGCATGAACAACAACTCAAAAGACGGGAGGTCAGTTAATCTTCTTGATTTATAGGTGGTTTTTTAGAGCGTGCGACCCTTCCTTCTGAGCACAAGAGACGGGTTGAAACCAGCGGGACACACCAATCCTACTCCCCCACCCACCGAGTAATGTGTTCTACAAACAGACAGGAACCCGTTGGACACCCGAGGATGGAGGATGGGCGCAGGAAGGACTGTGCGTCAGGCGTCAGCGCAAACAACGATACTGTTTCCTACTTCCGCAAACTAGCCCCAAGGCCTGCTTTAAACGAGCCGGGGCAGCGCAAGTAAATAATTTAAAAAGTCTCTGCATCCCTACTGAGTTAAAATCAGATTACTGATAGCCACTCGCATACCACTGGGGGTAGGATCAATTGCAGCCAACAGAGCACTGGCCACAATGGCTCTATGGTCGGGTATAAGACGCAAACTTTCCTAACATTTGAGGAAAACGCGATAAATTCTGGGCATTAGGCTAAAGTGAATCCCGCTGATGATGTCACCTAAGCCGTGAAACTCCACACTCATCAGTTTGATGGCAATACGCAAATTGGTTATGGTGGTAAGGAATAAATCAGCCCAAAAACCCGAAGAAAAGTATAAGCAAGTATCAATTTCGTTTGGCCCAATTGCGAAAAAAATCGGGGGCCTCGGTGGAATTCGAACCCACGGCAGCAAATGGAAAGCTTCAGTACAGCCAACGCTCTAGACACTTGATGTACGCGGCCCTACTGAGAGCCGTGAATTTAATAACATTTGCGTCAAGTGTCCTCATTACTCAATTATGGCCTATGGCCATCCGGTAGCTTCTAGATTGATAGCTTAGGTAATCCTGCTTGGGCATTCAGCTTACTCTATGGGAATTGGCTGATTCTCAGTAGACTGGGCTCGTACAGGTAGCTGCCATTACTGTAGAAACCTCGGCATATTTTAACTGGTTCACTCGCTAATCTGAAAAGAGACTGTGATCTCGGCACAAATATGCCATCCATAAGCACGGTGAACGTCTTCACTATGAGTTCACGTAAGCAAAAAGATCACCTGTTCTTTTTGAGTTGTTTTTGTTTTTGTCTGTTTCCACTGAGTCATCATCTTGTTATTAACTACTGGGGGACCTAATTGTACGCCCTTCCTGTATTTTTAAGCCACACCAACTTTAGAATGGTGTCACATGGCGTTATACTGCTCGATGCGGCAGGCCTTTATTCCACCAACCAGGCGGATGAGCTACTCAGAGCACGCGAACAGGGTTCTGAAGCAGTTCAAGACGTCGTAGCACTACTGGCGCTTGATAGGGTCCTCACGGTATCCAGAACATTTTTCAGACACAACTGCGTCAGTGTCGCTTGTCTTCCGCCGCTTGTATCACCGGCGGGCGCGGTATTTCTGCGTTAACTCCTCCATCAACTGATGCCTGTTCCGCGGCAGAACGTCAGACGCAACACTCGCCCATTCAGCGTCATCAGGTTTTCAAATGCTGTTCTCTTACCTGCCACCTTTCACTCCCTCCTCAGCCGGCTGCGATGAAGACGAAACCAAGAAAAGGAACTTTCGGCGTTTGGCGTTTTTTGTTCGAAAATGCACTTACTTATTTATGCTTGAAATAGGCGTTGTTTGGTCAAAAATCTTTCTTATTTGGAAAAAGACGCGAAGAACTAACCCTCATCCAAATAAAAGCTATATGAAAAGCAATATTGCGTTGGTGGCGAATGCAATTTCTTCGAGAAAATCGGGAATGACATAGCAAACACGAAAATCCGTGTCACACGAGTAAACCTTATTTTAAACGTCAACTATGCATTTTTAGGTGCAGCCGAAGCCGACACGTCTGTTGGTTCGTTCCCAGAGCACTCAAATTCACGAGGCATTGAGGCAAATTCACCTGACTTTACGATGGACGGACGAACCCAAAATTATCAATTCGGTGTCTTTTGTCTTTATCGAAAACAGGCTCAAATTGCTGGTTGCCTGTGAGGACCCTACACATGAGTTCTGGGCAAAACTAGTCACTCGTGATCCGTCTTGCTTATTCAGGTGAATCCCACTCTCGCAGGATCTCATTGGTGCACATGGAGGTCCTATATGACTTTCGCAGTTTCTTTAGTCCTGGCGATGGGGTGCTGTTTGTAGTGGCCCGATTCCGGGAGCTTGTTACAACGCTGTGCCTCTCGCAAGTACTTGCACGTGTGCACCGCTGTCAGTCGAAGTTTCAGCCAATCACGCCTGTCCAAACCTACCAATCATGTTCAAGGCCAATACAGACATGACCTTGCTGAAGGCGCTGTGGCGTAGCCCCAAATCACACTCGGGATGCCGCTAACGTACCTCCGGACGTGCTCTCGTTTGACTGCCAACGTATAACAACCTTTTCCCCCCAGTTCTGTATGGAGTACAACATCCACCCAACTGGCATCCCACCTCTTCTCTCCCCATTCGGGACCGGGCCTGAAGGTCGTAGTGGCTGGGGTCTTACCTACGACTTGAGCAGCCGCGATATGTTCCATCTGCGGTTAACCGTGCCTGACCTAATCCGCCTCCTCCACCAACTCTTGTGCCCTGCTCAGAAAAGGTCTTCTAAGACCTCGTGGTTTTAACGAGCCAACTTCGCCTTTTTAAAGGGGCCTTATTATAGAAGAGTTTTCATTGAGTCAGGGACATATTAACCACAGGCCGACATTAAGGACGTTAATTATATTTGAGGATTGGATTTGTGCTTGGATGAGCCTACAAATAGGAACGAAGTCCTTATCCGAAGAAAAGGACTGTTGTAGGATTGACAACATCGGCAAAAGCTCTCAAGAACTGTCTTTTCTCGGACACGGGCCGATGTAGCCCCCTGTACTTCAGGTGGTCTTGCGCTTAATTCCAAGGCGTAACTATTCACGTCTCCTAAGGCTAACCATAAACCTAACTCCTATGGAATTTAGCATAAGGCCACCTGTAATGTGGGGGTTCTGAGGTAGTCCACTCACACGATCGCCATTGTCACCGCTTTGTCACGCTGCCCCGCTATTTCGCTGCTGGGTCCTCACGAGACTTGACACTAGTGTCGCGAGCAATAGTAGCCAATCAAGTTGCGCCATTTACTGATTGGCAGCAGGCGTCATAGCAAAGCGCACACACAGGCCTGAAAAGAGAGCTAGCTGCTTCTGCTTGTAGAGATTCCTGTGCGCTCTTTTATCTCAGTAAGGCTCATCCAACCCAATCTGCCTTCGTTGACTTCTGATTTGAGAACCGCTGTGTTGCCGACCATTGAAAATTCTTTCGTCTGCGTTCCATTTCGAATGGCCCACAGAATCGTGCCGCACCCAGTCTGTTTTGCAAGTTTAATAAACACGAATTAAAAGAAAGCTCAAATCCCGCCGAGGCCGCAGAGATTTTCACAAGAGGGTCAAATGAATTATTGAAATCTGCCAAAATCCTCTACTAATTAATTGTCCCTGGTAGCCAGCGGATGGGTTTTACAGTAATCGCCTAGGACAGACAGAGAGATTACTGTATCAGAATTGGTGGATTCAATACGTTGCAGTAGGCTGGGTGGGTAACTTGATCCAAGTTTCATTAAAGAGCTTTATCTATACCAAAGCCTTCCCCTTGCTGCGGTGGGTTTGAATCCCACCGAGGCCGTCGAGATTTTCACCTATGGGTCAAAGGAATTATTCAAAGCTTCTTAAATCCTCTACTAATTAAGTTTGCCTAGTAGTATCTAGCGGATTCTAGACTGCTTTGAAAATCCTGTTTAGGCATTCAATTAAAATCATCCTAGGCGTAATAATGCACTGCCAATTCACTGATTAGTTGCATGCGTCAAAGCAAAGCGCACACACGCGTTGAGGTCAAAGAATGTCAACGGTGGACACGGACACAAAGGCCTGAAAATGACAGCTTTGCTGCGTCCGCTTTTAGAGCTTCCTGATTGCTCTTTTATCTCAGTAAAACTCATCCAACCCCATCTGCCTTCCTTGACTTCTGATTTGGGAACCACCGTGTTACCTACCATTGAGAACTCTTTCATCTGCGTTCTATTTCGACAGGTTCATGGAATCGTACCGCACCCCGTATGTTTTGCAAGTTTGATAAGCACGAATTAAAATAAATTTATGTAAACTGAAAAAGGACGTGGCCGAGCTGTTCGACAGTCGATTCTCACGATGACCACCGTGTGCCGCACAGCAGGGAGGGAGGGACTGCGCGTGAATTAGTTCATATCGCGCAATCACACAGCTGGGCCCGCTGTTAAGATCATGTCAAGAAAACAGGAGATGGGATCTGACGCAGGCGGCTGGCAAAACGTGAACGCATTTTTCGGTGTGACACCACACCCGATGGCCTACGCCCAAAGGACCAGGACTGCATGCAACAAGAAGAGGAGGAGGAGGAGTCGGAGGAGGAGGAGGAGGAGGAGGAGGAGGAGGAGGAGGAGGAGGAGGAGGAGGAGGAGGAGGAGGAGGAGGAGGAGAGGACAGCTCGGATCCCAACTGAGTGGGAGTACCATAAATGTCAAATTTTTGTGTATACAAAACAGAACGCTGTTTGAAGGCAGGGTGTGTACAGTGGACGGAATGCAGCGCAAGCCGGGGTCTTGTTCACACCGCGGGGTACACAGCATGGGGGACAGGTCATAGGCTGAAGGTTGGCCAGTCAGCACAAAGGCGGTCTGAACGCGTGTTGTCTTGTCGCCTGCATGTGGCCTGATGTCTAGACAGTACGGGCAGCAGACGCTGCAGCCAGTAATAAGGACCGGGATTGTAAAGTCTGTGGGATCCCCACTGCTTCTATGTGTCACCTGAAAATACCCGAACACAGCAATATACCCACGTAACACAGGTGGAGTTGCATTAACCCAAACCCTAGCACTACCCTAAATCCTAACACCAATCCTCACCGTAAATTCCCAGGAATGCAGCCCAAAGACACATATATTACGAGCTCTTCCCGTTACCATGCCCTGTCGGGGGCCATATAAAAAAATCTCTACCGCCATCGACTTCCCAATCAAGATGATAATAAGCGCCTTTTTAGGCATAGCAAAAATAGTTAGAGGGGCTGGTTGACAAAGCTTCCCATATCGTCATTGAGATTAATTCTACGACGCCCACCGGTATGGCCGGCGTGCATGCCCTAGAATGCGGCAGACAGCATTAATTGGAGGCTCGACAGAATGACATTTTTGGCACGAACTAGCACCACGGACCGTGAGAACTGGAATGATTGCAATTAGCACGTTCTCATTGGGACCAGTCCCCACATAAAGCAAAAAGCATCAACCTAGTGCATTCTAATTGAGCTGATGGACGGTTGCTAACGCGTGCTTATCAGTCAAAACAGGCAATGTGGTCAGGTACGCAAGCCAGAAATTCGCACACTGCCCCGAATCTTAAAAAAGTGGTTCCAGGCCACGCAGATAGTTGAGTCAGAGTTTTCCACTAACCCCACCCCCCCCACACCGCCGAAACCCTCGTCGTGTAAATCTGCCAACGCGTCTCTTGCGTGTAGTGCATGGAGTGACGGCTATCTGCGTGGCTCCGCCGAGCCTTCTCAAGCAGACTGACATGGTGAAATGTGCGTACTCGAGTGACCACACCGAGCATCGCCAAGAAGCCGGAGTTCGACGTCACTTTTGGCAGCACCAACAAAGCTACAATGCTCAGATGCAGCGTGCCAATTCTTTTGGCATTACTTGAGGGGAGGTGCATTGAATAAGTATAAAAGAAGAATCAACTGCGTCTACGTTACCGGCTATCGTATAAAAAAGTTGTCAAAATCGAAAGTAGATACCAATACCTCCCTGTTTTGGTTTTTGGCTATGAGTTTGAGAGTTTACAGGCTCGGTTGATTAGTAAAAGATTGGAGCCAAGCCTGCTTAAATAAATACCAGTAACGATAAAGAACAGAGGAACTTGGAGGGCCATTTCTGCCTTATTAGCGAGCGCAACCGACAGGACACGGAGCCCGGGACTCAATGTCTAGGATATTGGACTTCTAGTCCACAGGTCGTAGGATCAAGCCTCAGGGGTGATGCAACGCCTAAAGTTAGATATGGCTGACTGATGACGGTTAATAGGCCAGCAATTACCATTCCAGTTTCCTTTATCTTTGTCGTAAATCTTTTTCTGCCTCTGTGCGGCTGCTGGTGGGACTCGACAGTGAGCCCCAAGACACAGCGGGACGATTTCCTTCTGAGAAGCGATTAGTGAGTGCCCCACTAACAAGGTAAAATGGAGGCAGACACTTACTGTACTTCATTTGACCCACTTGTGAAAACCTCAGTGGCTGCGGTGGGATTCGAACCCACGCCAGCAAGGGGAAGGTTTTAGTACAGCCAACGCTCTAGCCAACTGAGCTACGAGGCCCCACCGGGAGCCGTGAGTTTAATCAAACTTGGGTCAGGTTATCGGCCAATTTTTTCACAAATGGGTCAAATGAGTTATTCAAATCCGCCAAAATCCTCTACTTGCTGTACTGTTGGAGTCATTACTTACTCTGAAGAATTAAAAAGGAGCTACTCCATAGGCGTTTTTTTGTGGATTGTCATAGCATCTCTGACCCAGTTGTGAAAATCTCGGTGGTTTCATTGGAGCTTAAGCCCACGACAGGAAGTTCAAGTTTTTATCAACAGCCAAAATTCTAACAACTCGACCGGAAGCTTTTCACATTTGAGTCAAGTTATACCTGGTAATTATGAGCCTAGTATTTTTCTGATGGATTCCGGATTGGTTGCGCAGAAAAACCTGCTTTGGGGTAGCCGGCTTGCTACATCAGAACTTGTGGATTCCAGGCGTTTCATTAGTTTGGGCAGGTAACTTGAACCAACTGCGATTAACCTCACGGCTACCGGTCAGGGCTTAGTAGTTCAGATGGTTGGTTTTTATCGTACAAAAAGCCTTGCCTTTGCTTTCACAGATTTTTATCCCGTCGGTGTTGCTGAGCTCTTCAAAGGTAGGTCAGCTTTCTTCTGTCAATTTGCCTAAAAACCTGGCAGTCATATCATGGATTTTGGATTGATTGGCCAGCAAATTTTGCTTGGCCAGTCAGCTCGCTCTATCCTAACTCGTGAATTCCAGAGGTTGCATTAGCCTTGGAGGGCGGGCGGTCCAAATGCAACTAAACACACAGCATCTGATTAGCGTCTGGCAGCTCAGCTGGTAACAATGTTGAGCCCTGCACTATCTGTCGTGGGCTCAAACCCCATTCAAGTCGACGAATGTTTCCTAAACGGGTCAATGAAAAGGAGTCTATCTAGTGAATGTCGTCACGTGAACCCATATCCTGTTTTGTTGTCTCCCCACAGGATACATTGGAAAAAAACAGCCTCTGAATTTGCGCATCTGCAAGGAAGCAATAACTGTCAGATGAGATTGGTGTCTACTGGCTGCATGGCGAAAGTGAGCATTTTCACTACCCTTTATCTTAGTATAGGCGTCCCTCAAAGACGGTCGCACGGCAACTAGCAGTCACTAAGTGATATGTTTTATCTACAAAGACAATGGATATTGGAAGGACTAAATTCTGGTCACCTCGGTGATACGAGAATCTCAGGTTGCTCAAGGGTTTCAAATCTTCGTCATTTGATCATCCAGCATCGAGGTCAACACTGAAATGTCTCGGCGTTCCTAATGTTCCCGCCTCCGTTAGTAAGGCTCCTTAATCCCATCCTTTAAATTTCCATCGAAATTAGTCGCCAACTTGGAGTAAATCCATTGGGATGAATCTTTATAAACGCAGTCTTACAGTTGACATGGACAGTTGAGGTGAAATCCATCAGACACAACGACATTAACGCGTAATACTCAGTCAGTAGTATACACATTTTGCATGATTTGCTATACTGACAGTTCAGGTAATAGCTAACAGCCGAAACACGTTTTCCTTGCATTAGCCAATCAATAACGTGGTGAGAGGTGCAACCATATGCTGAGCATAATTTGCGGTAAAAATGCATTTAAATCGTAGACATCCAGGGTCTTAATGGGATAAAAACTTAAGGACACTAAATTCAGTCCAATCGGACCCCAGGACACGCAGGTCCCCTAACACGATCGTCATCACAACTACTGAAGACCATCTACCACAAATCCACTATTTCCTTGGAGAGCTAACGGTCTGTAGAGGTGAACTCCCCATTAAGTTTTTTTCCCTCTCGCCCTCCTCCCCCCCCGCGCATACAGTGGCTACTTTTCCCACTTGCTTAAATCAGCTGCCCTAGCGCCATGGACAGGTTAACTCACCCAGATCTGTTTCTGCCCACAAACTCCCGGAGAGAGAAAGTTTCTGTAACCACAAAAAAATGCAAAACTGTCAAATGGAAAGAGCGCTACAAAAAACCGCAAGACTGACAGCTGATAAAAGTGGCCAACTGAAAGACGGATGTCTGCCCGGCAGGGAGGTGCACAGATAAACTTCGAAAGACAAAAAGGACAATGTGTCTACCGTGGGAGCGATTAATATGTGGGGTGTGCGTGCGTGTGTGTCTGTCTGTGCCCAGTGCAGAGCCGCGACTACTCTCGAAGCAAGTTAAACTTCGGCACACCCTCCTTTGCCCACAGCTCCAGCAGCTGGAGACGTTTGTTGCAGGCGGTATTGAAGAAAATGCGTGCTGCGAGGGAGTAACGTTGGGTCGGCAACTCCTCACCGTCAGCTGACGTGCTCGCAACAGTGCTCGCCTCATCGGAAGTGTCGAGGCCAAACTCGCGCCACTTTTGATTCCGCCAGTGACAGGTGTACTCCGTCAGGAGGTTTCGCACAAGGACCGGATCAAAAGGCGGGGTGCCTGGAGGCAGAGAGGAACGCGGCTGTTTGCGCGGCAGGTCGGGACATCGAACCTTGGGGAACATGAGCACTCCGCTGAAATGAGGTATAGTGGGATGGGGTGAGCGGGGGGGTGGTTACTTTGTGAATCAGTCTCGAAACATACTTTAAAAACATTACCAATAAGGTGGAGAAGCGTTACAAAACTTATAGGATTGGATTGAATTAGCCAAAGTTCGGCTGCGGAATAGATTCTTTCCGTGTTTTGGGCGTGATCACAGCAGAGTAGTCACTTTGATGGAATAACAGTCGGACGGTGGTCTGATCATGGGGGTGGGGAGAGAGTGTGGACGACGGCTCACCACATTTTCCTCACTATAAACAATCTGATGCGCTTTAAACTATTAAGGTGCACTAAATGCCGTGGTTTGTAAGGTTGCCAACTGACAGGATAACTCGAACCGTGGGATCAGCCCAATGTGTGTTTTGTGTGGAGTGGCTGACTGGCGGACAGAGAGTCAGGCTGCAATGATTCCTTCTTAATTTGGCCTTTATGGCACTCCCACTCCGTGGGATCCGAGCCAGGTGTGGTGGTACACCCAGGGTCAGCCACCTGCGCCCTCTCCCGCTTCCGGTCTTCTTGACTTTGTCATGACACCAGGCTCAGGTGGGGGGAGAGGAGAGAGTGCGGTAGCTGCAGCGCAAGGCTTCTATCACTTAAAACTAATTCACGTGCAATTCACCGTCCCTGCACCATCTGGTGTGGAGCATACGGTTGACCTTATCGAAATCGACGGTCGAACTCTCAGGCAGCATTTACTCTATATAATGGCTCTTTCCTACTGTGGCCTTTATGGAACGCCCACTCCGTGGGATCCGAGCTGGGTGCGGGTTCACGCTTAGAGGCGGCTCCGACCGCGGTGGCCACCTGCGCTCTTTTTCCTGCCTCTGGTCTTCTTGACTCCGTCGTGACATCTGGCTCTGGTGGTGAGGGGAGAGATTGCGGTAGATGCAGCGCAAGTCCACTCGCAGTTCACTAATGCGCATTTTCCCGTCCCTGTGTTACTCCCAGTGATGCACATGGTGGACCGTGTCGGATAAAAAGGTTAAACTCGTGTGATTAATGCCCAGATTTCGTCCTTGTCAAACTTGAAGGTGTGGCCTCACTTTGTTAAGTGGGCTAGGACGTAAAGAGGAAGGCCAATTCTCCATACCGCTGATGCCTGTTGAACTTTTCGTGATCACAATAAACCAGTTATTTCTTTTGCATAGTCCTTTTGGCATGAAACTCTGTATGACAGTGAAGCGCTTTCTTTGATGAAAGTAAACGAGCATTTTGTATTGAAACGTACTGGTTCCAGCCACTGTGACGGTGAGTCTTTCAGTTTTAGCAATTTGTAGAGTACAGCAGATTCCTGAAATGCCAACCGAAATTCTGAGAGGTGCTTTCGATTCGAAAAATCACCTAAATAGTGTTTTCATAGGGACTATCAAACAGCTTGATCCCAAGAGCTTCCTGCTGACATCCTACACAAACTGTTCACTGTAAAATGGCTACTTAAGTAACCTGCATTTTTCTAATTGATTTTGTGGTGTCACTATAGATTAAAATATATTTTCCATAAAACGTGCACGAAAATATTCCTCCTTGTACTCGTTTGGATGGCAAAATAACCTTCAAATTTTATACTTTTAAACACGGTTTAAAAATGTTGCTATCTTGATGAAAAAATTTAACGCTAACGGCCGTCATACTGGAATTCAAGATGTCAAAGTACAGGCTTTATGCATTCTAAGAAAATCACACAATTTTCTACGTTACGACGAAGAGGACAGATAGTTTTCATAGCAATTTGCAATGGATGTGGATCATGTTTTAGACTCTATAGGCAGAATTAATAAAGTGGCGATACGATTTATAATGAATGGATAATTTACCATCTGGAAAATCTCATAAGTAGAAAAATTTTGAAAACCAAACAATACGCTGTTTTCAGGTATAAAATTCGAAGGCTTGATGTGCTACCAAACGTGTACAAACACAATATTTTTGGCAGGTTATTTTTAAAATGTATTTGAATTTATAGGGGCATCAAACATAAACGCGAAAAATGCATTCTACTTAAGAAGCCATTTTAACAGAGGATGCTTTTCATAAGCGGTCAGAAAGAAGCTCTACCGCGACTGATATATTATGAGATTTAGCTGCATACTTATCAATATTTCAAAACTACTTAAGAAATTTTTCGAAACTAAAACACATTTCAGAATTTCAGTTAACACTTCACGAGCTATGCAATCTACTGTGCTTCGAGGCCCATCAGCCCAGTTGCCCGATTTATATAACTGAAGCTCACGCTTCTCAGAGGAAGAAACTAATGTATGTGACCTTGTCAGCACTATCTACTATCATGAAACGCTATCCAATATTCGGGAGTGTTTTCTTAGGTGGTACATTAGAATTGAGTATCATACGGCATAAGTTAGGATGCGGCGTGCTGAATGCGCTTCGTTCTGGCCGACTGCAAAAACCATACCCAAAATTGGCTACGCTGCTGGACACGAGTGACATCACCCCCCACATAAAACTGCTATTGGAGAAAGGAGACATCGAAAACAGTGTGTAACGGTTTAAAACATGACCCAAACTACCGTTTCTTTCATGGTTTTATTAATTGAACGCACGTTGTGATCGAGCATCAAACAGTTTGGAATTCATGGTCTAGGCTTGAGGTACGGCTAGTGGGGCCAATTAAATCTGGAACGACTGCTCCAACATCTCCGGATTTTGTTGTTTGAACATAGACGCTTGTAATTGTTCACCGTTATGCAAGCGTCTGCAGGGTTTGTAAATCGGCTCTCCAGGTTAAAACCAATCACCTGCTTTTCCTTTCGCAATCCAGACATATGGTTGAACACTAATCCACATGTGAAAATGGATACTGTCGATTGCTACTAGCAGGAGAAAAACCCGTACCTAAATCCTTGGCGCATCAAGCGGATTAACTAACGGAACCTGGAAACAAGTCTCAAGTCGTGTGGACTCACGATCGAGATGTGATTGGCTGCGGTTAAAAAGGAAACAAGAGTTCCTTTCTCTCTCCCTCTCAATTTTCTGCTCTCAGACGGCGTCTTGATAACGGTTAGGCACGCGTGTAAGCGTTCCCAAATTCTGTGTGCTTCGGTAAACTAGCACTGATGGGTTAGCAAAGTAAGGATTCTGAGATAAGTTCCCCGTCAGTGCTCAAAGTCTGTGCGGGTTTTTTTCGATCCGGATTATCACGTTAAAACCCTCATGTCATGTCAGGTAAATAAAATATAAATGTATCTTGAAAAAAGCGCACAAATGTAACCCAGATGATAACGACACTCTGAAAAGGGAGATGGAAATGGATGAGCAGCAACACAGATGAATTCAAAGGCTAAATGCTGGAAAGTATTGAGTTGAATCACAGGAGCCAACTGAGCGACGACTATGACTTCCGGCACGATGTCTTATTTCACCCTTTTTCAACACTTTTCAACCCTCATTACACAGTATAATGTTAGATTTAACATCGAAGGCATCCTTTGAGCTGCAAGCGCGAGGAACGCCTCAAACTTACGTAGTGAAAATCTTGCTCTACAGAAACAAGCAAGCTTTATCCAATGATACACGTAGAATTTCCCTTCGTTTGACGTTTAAAAAAACCGCGGCTCATGTGGATTGACTGGTCATATATATTCTTAGGTAGGCTACAGCAATTTTCCATAAGAAAATAAAACAGTTAGCGTCTACAGACTACCGAAGGCACAAAATAGGTCAGGTTTGTTTCTAAGAGATCCATTTGCACATGATCTCGTTAGTTAAGGGAGAAATACTGTTCACAGGTGTAATGCTCCTCGTCCATCGGAAGAGCATGCAATGCTTTCTATATAATAGGCAACACTTAACTGAATCGTAAAAACGAATACTAATAGACAGAGGATCTTTAAGTTGCTTAGCCTAAAATAGTAAGCATGATCGAGACTCCTGGAAACAAAGTCACAGTGTGAATGTAGGGGGGTGGGGGAAAAGCCAAGTATGACAGGATTTTTTGGAAGTTTAAAGCCACGGAGGCGCAAGACACTGGAATAAGGACTCCTGATAAGACAGGTAGCCTTGCGACGAATTTCTGGAATGGTTCATATGTCCCTGTCCTAACCATTACCCTAAACTGCATTTAAACCCTTAAATGAAACCATATTTTTAACCTTTATCTTAATCCCACCACTAAACGTAACAGTAGCCCTAATCATTTACCTCAAATTAATCTCCCTGCTGTTAAGCGCAAGGCTACCAGTATAACGGGAGTTTCCTGTTCCCGTATCTTATCCCTAAATGTCAGCTTCCACACATAACACCTACAACTGTCGCATAACTGTGTACTAACCGATAAGTATGACAGTTTTTCTGGCAGTTTAAAGTCACGGAGGCGTAAGACACTGATATAAGGACTCCTGATGACACTAGTTGCCTTGCAGTGCATTTCTGGTAGGGTACATATGTCCGTGTCCTTTAAATAACCCGAATGTTAGCTTCCAACCAAAACACAGAAACCTGTCGCTTTTCTGTGTACTTAACGGCAGACAGATGATGTTAGCCAAAAAAACCCATAAAACGTTTGTAAGCAACTATAACGGTTAGATGAGGCAGACTCACCGGAAGCCGAACCAGCCACCATGGTAGGGATGCAGAGAACAGCCAACAAGACGGTGAGGTGTGCCCACTCCAAGAGCAGTAACTTCACTTGATTCCTTGACCCCAACTTCCACAGCCTCACTAGGGCTGTGGAAGTAAGCAACACCGGCAGCGTGGCCCGCAGCGCTGGAATGGACCAGTGGCATCCTTGTTACGGGTTGAAGAGCATAATCTGGCGACCAAAAACATTCTTTTATCTGTTCTATAACGCCCTGGAGGTGGTGACATTCATCGAGGCGGTCAGAAAACACGCTCACTGCATGTGTGATACGCAGATATACGGAACGGTCGAGGTGATCCTGAGGCGAAAAATGTTTAGGCCAATTAAACTGCTCGTATGAAGCTGTCAAATTTGGTGCACAAGAGAGACACTCGATAATATGGGGCAAAAAGCTGCGCTCAAACATTTCTGGCGTGCTGATAATGCAGAGAGCCAATTGGTCTGGTGGGCATCCGGATAACTGCAGACGCGGCGAACAGAGTTCGTTGTACCAGCCAACAAGGAACGGATGAACCTCAAACCCATAGTGCTTGAGGAGACTATTGAAAGCGTCAACAATAGCGTCGACATCACCGGTCGAAATTGTAACTGGTTCGGTCGTGGAGGATGGGGATGCACCAAAGGGAAGTTGTACATTATACACTGTCAAGTTGGAACTGCACGCCATTACAATGAACCTAATAAGATCAACGTCGAATTTTACTAGAGAGAGTGGAAAAGACATATTATACTTTTTAATGAAGGTAAAAATTCAAACAAAAAAGGGATAAGGATGAAGATAGAGCCAAAAAAGTCAATTCATGAGAGCAAGATCGAATTTATTAAAACCATCTGCGCAAGAAAGAGAAAGCATTTAATTACATTTTACTTCATCACCTCGGAAGATATCGAACATTATGCCAAATTGCGGCACACCGGTGGACAAATTCTAAATGTGCAAATAGGAGCTTAAAATATTTATGGAATCCGAAGATAAGCCAATGCAAACAGGCTCACAATATGATAAAATTAACAAGTCACGCATTAATATACTGCATAATTTCAATTAGTATATCCAGGAGACATTTCTTATTGTGGAAAATGTAAAAAGAGAATACGACTGGAAACCAAGGTGGAATTAAAACGTATGCATGTCGCGAATCTCCTCGGAAAGATCAAATAACGACTCAGTTCACAGATAATGGAGCATAAGTGGGCCGTTTGAAAAGGCAAATCATTAACTTAATTCGTTTCTCACACCTTAGAAGAAGGTCGCGAATTATAAGTTGCGAGCATGCGGTTAATGGCGCAAGCCAGTAATTATATGGGACGGAAACTGTTGGAGGTCTAGGTGTCTGTCCCCAAATCCGTCAAAGTACACGTTAATATGCCCCAAGCTATGACGCACTTCGCTCAGGAGTCCAAGAGGCGCAGCCCAATTCCCAGCCATTGATGCATGCCATCGATTCTTTGCTCTTTATTGGACAAAATAACTGCCAAGTGGCTGTAGAATTATCATAAATTCGGATGATGGCCTCATACAAGAGTCCAAAAGTTGGGCCCTAAGCGATTTTTCCTGCAATGATCGCACGATTATTTTCTTTCAAACAAGAATCTGTGACTCTCACATTCGCTTCCGTTATTTAAAAAAGAACCATTTTCACCAGGAACTGTGTCACCATTCGGTTTGACTGAGTGTGAGGCATGCCAAAATAGACGGTTCGACAGAGTTTTACCTACGTTTGAACACTGGAGAGTCATCAGTGGCAGGTCGTGTTGGTTTCATTTTCTGAATTTCGAACTTCTTTAACTCGGTATTATGTTATGCAAGGATGGCGTCACCGCACACTTATTAACACCAATGAGAGGAAAGTGTGGGTTCACGGTCAGTTCCCCTAAGCAGAAACGCCGGACAGTTTAAATTAAAAAGCTAAATACCGAACACTAGACGACGAACAGCCGGGATCCAGACTAACGGAATCAACACCTTTACATGTGTGAGTAGTGTTCGCATGAATTTAGTGAGGAAGTTTCAAAAATAAATTTCTTAGAGCTCAAAATGGGCCGTAGAGAGATCCACACGGGTATTTAGAATACAACTTGCTTTTTATAATTTAAAGGTCAAACTGTGAAAACAGATCAGCTGGACAGTTAGTAAGCCTTTACTAAAGAATAATATAACCAAAGTTTATCGTCATAACGGAACTTATAGTTCTACCGTTGACAAATATAAAGAGACATCGCGCATCACGTAGTGTATCAGGCCGTTTCAGAGCTCATACACAGAACGCAGTATTAATATTTATGAAGGTTGAACAGGTCCAAAATAAAATAAGTTGAAGATAAAAATATAGCGTGGTTTATCATATTGACTAACTCATTGAGCTGGTGTCATGTTTCTGGTAAAAGTCACATCAGAGTTTTCAATTGTCTTAACTAAGACGTGAAAAACAGTTGCCATTATACCAAACTAGGTTTCTTCCATTGATTAAATTATGGCCGGTGAAAGATTAATCTTTCAATTGAAATAATTAGAAAGAAATATATTCACACTCTGAATACCAAGAGTCTAAATATTTCTTTAAAATACTGAAATGTGTTTTAAAAAATTATCTTAGTCATAACTATGATTTAAATCGTCTTTTAATCGTTTAAACGATTTTGACAACATATTGCCATATATTGAAATATGTTAAAATTATCTTTAAAACTATTCAAGGAAGTGGCTTTCTGAAATTTCTGTACGCATTTTTATTAGTGGAAATTAAAAAAATACATAAAAATTACCGCAAACGAACGGTTCAATGTGGACTCAGTTAAGGTCAGAAATATGGGTGCTAAAAGCAATGGAAGGATTAAAGGCTCGGGGTGCTTGCAGTCCACTAAAACACTGCCGTCAAGGTCATTGACATTCAAAATTTATGTATACATTAAAATGTGCAATGCCTTTACGGAGGAATATGCCAGGCTTTTGAAGTCAGGGCTAAGGTTCCGAAATAGTTAATAGCATTCCCTAATTATAAACAAGCCTGTTTTTCGATAGCAATTTTTGTTGGCTCAGGAAAACAGTGAAATAAAACTGTATTTTGTTCAAACATCTCTAGAATTAATATTTTATGATTACCTGTGGTGTGTTAAAGAAAACTTTAAGCATAAAATTAGAGGCGAGAAAGCAAACAGATATATGCCTGTCTATTCGCACTCCCGCTAATGAAAATGCGTAACGAACACCTTAGGAATTCAGGGGGGAACGAAGAACAGTTTCTGGAGAAAACATTTGCGCATAATACATTCAGATCGTCTCAGTCACATAAAATGAGTTTGGAAAGAAATTTTTCTGCTTCGTACCGCGCTACAGAATGATGGAACCCCATCTAATTCTTGAACGAGTTGAATATGTTATGACAACGAAGGCTTTTTATTTTTCTGTACAAAACAATGAACTAATGGATATACTGGTTTATTACTAATACTTTTTAAGAGTTCCTTCGGGCTCATGGAACACAACGGTACTGATCGTTTTTGTGATTTTTGCATATCCTTGTCTGTGTTTGATGTTAATCGTGATTGATGAAATGAGCAAATACATAAAGCTTATTCCTTCCATTTATTTGATTCTTTGCGTCTGCTTCAATCTATATTGCAAGAAATCCTAATACAGATAAGTAATTGCATTTCTAGTGACCTTAATTTGCCCAGGTGCCCTCCTTTTAACCGGGATAACCAACTTTGATATAACTGTAACAATTAGTAATGCAGTGTATACGGTCGGAATTTAAGTACAAACAGCCCCAAAAACCTAGATGAAGGTTTTACTTTTTTCTCTGAAGACGTATGCGGCTTTATTTGTTGGATAGCGACCAGGCATGTTGCCGCACAGCCACAATTTCCTGCATGAACATGAGCTGGCCCTCGTTGAGGCAGATTATATATAAGGATAAAAGTCCAAACTGAATCGGGTGAGTCAAATGTTCACGGGAACATTAATATTTACCTCATGTTATGAAAAAACTGAGTCAGGAATTGATTTCGGAGCACCTACGCACGCGTTTTGCTATGTCTCTGTAAGAAATTGTGACTCATCTCGGCAGCTTACAGCTTGAGCATATAAGCCCGACCTTCTTATCATGCACCTCTTTTGCTATTGCATTTAAACTTCAGCATCCTTTTTAGGCAGACCCAGGGCTTAGGCTGGGGCTATGTGGAATCCATTCTTTGATAAGGTTATAAAAACTAAGCGACCTTACTTTTACTTTTATATCAGGCGATTTGATTTCCTAAAAGCTTTTGATTGTCAAATATCCTCGCCTTCTCTTGAAGACTTCCTCCTTCAGAAACGGTGTTAATGTCCATATCCTTGTGTTCGGGCTCTCGTTCAGAGTGCTTTATGAATTCCAATTTTTTTTCAAATCCACAGTCATAGTTGTTGGTAACGATCCTAAATGGGGCCGAAGTAATTAAGGATCTGGGTAAGTTATACTACAACAATACCTATCTTTCAGAACATTGCAAGCTGATCGTTACCAAAGCACACATTATGATCGGGTTTATCCTCGTAATTTTAAAACAAGTGACCTCGAATTCAGCCCCTATAAAAAGTTAGTTAAACCTGGCGTGAAATGCTGTTCGTTTTTATTTAGCTTCATGCAACCTATGGAACAAGTGGAAACAGACCCCGTCCAGCAGCCATTTATCACAACAGTTTTAACCTAGGAACCCCGAATAAAAACGTACCAAGAAGTTGAGTTCATCATAGGTATTGATATGCTGTTGCTTCAACGACTTCAAAACGAATTATTTTTGGCTTTTCAGCACTTAGCATGTAGTACTATTTCGAAAACTCCTGACCACCCTCGACGCAGCAGTTACCCCGAGTTCTACATATTTCATCCTCTGGCATAGATAGTTAGGTTTGTTCAGTTCTTTACTCTGATTTACGGAATAAATACCCAGGGTTAGAAGAATTCTCCAACATTAATGCCGGTAAGCAGTGGTGTTATGCATTCTGAGTGACCAAAACCTTTTCTTCGTGCAGGATTCTGAACTCATTTTTCCGGAATGATGGTGTGTAATGATCTTAATTCTCTTTGTCTGTTGGCATGTCACGTTGAATGGTGCCGAATAACTCCATTAACTGGCGGAGAACAATGCTTGCTGGATCCACCGTTGTCCGGTTACAAATTTCTGATCCTTCGAAAAGGTATGGAGATTGATGTCTCCCGCAGCACTCCTGTCTGTTATCCCCGTTCTGGACTGGTGTAAGTTTGCGGGTTGCAGTATTTTCCTTGATAACTCCAACAATCCAACGAAGCCCCTAGAAATATTTGTCAGGATTTTTTTTACTGAATGCCCAAAGAACACCACGCCTATGTTGAGAATATCTGTTAAAGAGCATTCAACATAATTACGACTATCCAGCCTTCTACACATGATGGAGTAAGAACAAAGAAAACGGAGACCAAAATGGCCATTTCTGGCTTATTAGCCGTCATCAGTCAGTCATCCTCAATCTGAACTTTGGACCACCTGGGATTCAATCCCGCAACCTTTGCTCATTGAGTCGAATGCTCTACCATGGGACAAGCATGAACCGTACCTTGATTGGTGAGCACCACTTCATCATTCTGCCTTTTATTTGTACGAATATTTTTACTATTCTTAGATTTTGAAGTCCTACTGGGGCTCAATGTCAGAGATCGCAGCACCCAGGAAAAAGGCAACAATTATAGGTGATACAAACTAACCAATAATCATTGACGCAAGTCTGGACGTGGCTGCAAAGGGCTCTTTATACCGGCGCCAACTCAATATATCAATTGATTGAGGTCCCATCTGTGGACTACAATTCAATCCATTCTCCGCTCGTTTTGGTTCCGGCTTGGGCGATTATCTTGACGGCTGCGAAATCGAACTCATTCCCCGTATTTTAGGTGTGGTCAGCAACTTGCGATAATTCATCACCTCGTCGCACCACCAACTTATGTTCGCGTATGCTCAATCCCAGCATGCGTTCAGTCTGGCTTGTGTAAGTACAATGACAGTTGAGGCATGGGATGCGGTACAGTATCCCAGACTGCATTTCGGGGTTAACTCGGTGCTTGAGTTTCAACACCCTGCTGGGCATGGTAGCTTTGTGCCGGTGTATGATGCCAGCACCTGGTCCGGCAACAATGCGCATATTTTTATAACTGTTCTGTTTGTTTGGCAGTTGCCAGCCTCGTTTTTAATAATTTTCAAGGCGATGTTTAGTAAGCATTAGTGCGTATGACGGAAAATTCGACTGTGTTTTCATCGGTGGCCGCAGCAGAACAAAACTCAGGTTCAGACGCACATTTCAGGCGGGGGACTAAACATATCAAAAACAGTCGTTCATAACGCGTCGCATGCTTCTTCCATCATATAAATTCAAATCAGCGAAATCGGCGTGAGATGATGGTGACGTGAAAGGACACTGCACACTTGTGCCCTGGTTGAATTCCCGTTCATGGCACACTTTCGCACTGCCCCAAGGATACACTTTGCTAAGCATGACAGCTGACAAAAGTAGAAACGTTCCTAAAGTTATGGGACAAAGTTTTTAGGCAGATAAACTTTATGAATAAATTAACGAAGTAATCTAGCCTTTCGTAGATTGGAAGACCTCGTAGAGAAGCTGAGAAGTAGTGGTCAGGAAGATATCGATCGTTTCGGCTGGCCTCCGGCGCTAAGATTAAGAAAATGAAGATATTGCCGATTCGGATCAAATGCTTAATGCCGAAAGTACACCAGTGTGTCCAGTAGACCGAAATGTCTTCCTTAACTTAGCAGGTCATACTACTTTGAAGCATCTTGAACACCCTTGATGCAACAGTTACAGTGAGGTCTTCATATTTCTTCCTCTGGCACGGAAAGTTAGAAGAATTCCACAGCAGCAATCTCCTTTGATTGCCGACTTTCAGTAATGTTTGAATTCAGAAAGACTAACAATTTTTCTGGGTGCAGGGTTCCTGAGCTTAGTTTTCTGCAATGATGGTGTGTAATGATCTTTATTTTCTTTGTCTGTTGTTGCCTCGTGTGGAATGTTGTGGCATAACTTCATTAGGTAGCGGAGAACAATGCTTGCTTGATCCAACGCGGTCCGGTTCCATATCCCAGTTCTTTGGAAAGGTATGGAGACTGATATATCTCGCAACGCTCTTGCCAGTTTCCCGTTCTAGACTGGTGTAAATTTCCGGGCTGCAGTTTTTCTCTTTCGTACCTCCTACTACCCAATGCAACCCCCAAGACGTATTAATCAGGCATTTTTTTCACTGAATGCCCAAATAACACCATGTCTAATTGGACAATCTATGTTAACGGGCATTGAATTTCATTACTATTATTCTGCCTTTTACACATGATGGAGTACCGACAAAGAAAACAGAGACAAAAACGGCAATTTCTGGCTTAGTAGCTGTCATCAGTCAGTCATCCTCAATCCTAAGTTTGGACCACCTAGATTCGAACCAGCAACCATTGGTCATTTAATCGAACGCTTTACCATGGGGCATGTGTGTTCCGTAACTTGATCGGTGAGTGACGCTTCATCATTCTGCCTTTTATTTGTACGCATATTTTTAGTATTCTGAGCTTTTAAACTCCTACCAGAGTCTATCGTTAGAGATAGCAACAGCAAACAAAAAGGCAACCCTTATAGAGGATACAAACCAACCAAGGATCACTGACTCAAGTCTGTACGTGACTGCGCAGGGCTCTGTAGACTGGCGCCAACTCAATACATCGATTGATTGAGGTCCTATCCGTGGACCAGGGTTCAATCAATTCTCCCCTGGTCTTGGTTTCAGCGTGGGTGATTATCTTGACAGCTGTGAAATTGAACTCATTCCCTGTTTTTTAGGTGTGGTCAGCAACTTGCGATAGTTCTTCAAACCGTTGCATCGCCAATTTATGTTCACGTATGCGTGATCCAAGCCTGCTTTTAGTTTGGCCTGTGTCATTACAAGGACAATTGATGCATGGGATGTGGTAAAGTACCCCTGATTTCTTTTGGTGTTTACTCGTTCCTTGAGTTTCACCATCCTACTGGGCATGCTAACTTTGTGCCGGTGTGCGATGCCAACACGTTGTCTGGCAACAATGCACATATTTCTATAGCTGTTCTGTTTGCTTGGCCGTTGCCAGCCTCGTCTTAAATAATTTTCAAGGTGATGTTTAGTGAGCACTAGTGCGTGTGACGTAGACTTCGGCTCGCCAATGCCTTGACACCGATAGCTACCTGTGTTATTTTATAGGTTGGCCACAGAAACACAAAACTCAGGCGCGGACGCGCATTTCGGACGGGGGACTTCACATATAAAAGGCTGGCATACTGTTGGTGAGAACAGCCGTGGTCAATGCCTGCTTAACAGCCTGTGTGTTCTCTTGACGCAATAAACTTGCATAAATATACACCTCTTTTTTGAACGTTGATCCGGTTAAACACGAGGTTTTGCCAATTGTATCTCTACACTAACATTTCCGGTAACTAAATAAAACGCATCTTCTCGTCTTTTCAACGCATCGAAGTCCTGTATCAAGAGAATCATTTCAGATAGTTTGTATTAGTCTTCTACATCCCCTGGAAGAAGAAACCAGTCAGTGATTCAGGCCTGTTGTGATTTGCCTTCAGGGTTTATCGGCGGTCACGGAGATTTGCCATTCGTGTTTGTTCAAAAAGAACTGAAGCCTGGCTCATTATATTGAATTCTTCCAGAAAGACGAATACATCAGCTCGTGTCACCTGTGATAGGATCCAAAACTTTTAAACCTTCAATTCATCGGATAAGCGGCGAAAGCACTTAGCCCCTGGCCCTCTTTTCGATTTCTGTCATATGGTCTCCAGCAGTGAGATGCTAACTAGTTAAGGATTGTTTCAAATTTATTTGGGTAGGTGCTTCACACAAGCGTCTGGATTGTAATATATCCAATTTGTCAACAATCTCCCAAATGCTACTGTCCTGTCACTATATCACTCATTAATAACTGGATATTTGGCGAAATTCAACATAAGGAACCACTTATCATGTCAATTACATAGTCGCTGCAGGTAAGAGCATGTCAGCCTGTCCTTTTATTGCTCAATGTAACTTGATATCCTCAGCAAACGCTTCAGTACACTTAGAACGCTGTTTTTTGTTAATTAAAAACTGAAAGCTCGCAGAACCATCCTTTTAGAACATGAGGAACCTTTAGGTTGGAACGGTAAACCATCAGGTGAGGAGGTTCTCATTCACAATCATTTCGGTCGTTTATTTGCGTCACTGTCAAACTTTTCTCTTAGGTCATTTAACCAATTAATCCACAATTGAGCATGTCAACATGCGCATTCGGCATGACCGTCCAACACGCAAGAAGAATCCAAGCGTCCGCTGTGCATAAAAAATCTTAAAATGTGGAAAACCAGGTGACTAGAGCCCGTTTACGCCATGCGGAGATGTCGTACAGACTAGGCAATTTGGTCAGGCTCCAATCTTCCTTACTGAGCCTTTCTGGAATACCGTAAGATGTGCCATTGTTTCTGGTAGGTGGTCCGCTTACCTACGTGAGAGGCACGTTCTTTGACGTATATGTTCATGCTCATGGGACATCAATGGCATTCTCCCTCTCATTTCAAACCGAACCACCCACTCCTGTGTGTGTGTGGCACCTCCAGGTTGGGGAAAGGAACAGAGAGTGAGGTAGATTTAGCGCAAGACTACTCTCACTATAATCCAGCGCGAGGCACCGTCCCTGCACAGCATACGGCGGAAATCGTCAAACACGACGGTCAAACTATCGTGTGGCAATAGGACGCATGAACAATAGGACGTGTTGGTGACTAAGGCGATCCCCAGTGCCGACGGATGGACGGATCATTGTTTCGTCATCTCCAAGATGATGCACCTGGCGCAAGGACTGCTCCCGGAAAGCCAATGCGGCTTCCGACGACACTGAGGAACAATCGAAATGATCTTCAACGCCTACCAGTTGCACGAGAAGTGCCAGGAGATACGGACTCGCCTCTACGCTACCTTGGTGGATCTGACGAAAGCCTTTGACACTGTCAACCGTGACGGGCTGTGGAAAATCATGCAGAAATTCGGCTGTTCTGAACGCTTCACGCATATGGTGTGTCATCTTCACGATGGGATGATAACGCGCATTACTGACAATGGGAAAGTATCCGAAGCATTCGCAGTGACCAACAGAGTAAAACAGGGTTGCGTATGGGCCCCCAACTGTTCAGTCTCATGTTCTCTGCCATGCTAACGGACGCATACCGTAGAGAACGCCCCGGGATCCGCATCGCCTACCGGATGGACGGCCGACTCCTCAACCAACGATGGATGCAATTCCGCTCGCGTGTCTTCACAGCTACCATCCACGAACTTCTCTTGGCTGACGACTGCGCACTCAATGCAACGAGAGAAGAGGGAATGTAAAGGAGCATGAACCTCTTTGCTGCCGATTGTGACGACTTCAGACTGCGCATAAACACTGAGAAAACGGTTGTGATGCATCTGCCGCTGCCGAATACCATCTACATCGCAGCTCACATCAATGCTAATGGCGCCGAACTGAAATCTATGAATACCTTCCCGTATTTATGCAGCAATCTCACCCGCAGCACAAAAAGTTGACGATGAGAGCGTCCATCGGATCGCCACAGCCAGCCAAGTCTTTGGACGAATGCAGAACGTGGTCTGAAATCGACACGGATTCTATCTCAGCAACAAACTCAAGATGTACAAAGCTGTCATATTGCCGACGCTGCTGGATAGAGCAGAGACGTGGACGATCTACCAAAGGCAAGCACGGAAGCTCAACAACTTCGTCCTCAGCTGCCTGCGCGGAATACTAAAGCGGACATGGCAAGACAGGATACCGGACACGGAAGCGTTGGAACGAACAGGACTTCTCAGCATTTATGCTCAGCTGAAACAATTTCAACTGCACTAGAGTGGCCACATTTTGAGGACGGACGACGAACGACTACCAAAACGATTCTTCTACGGTGATAACGCCATGGGTTCTCGTTGAGAAGTGGTCACGTACGACGCTGCAAGGACACTTGGAAGACCTCCATGAAGATACTGAAAATGAACCTGGTGACCTGGGAGGACCTCGGCTAGCACCGACCGGCCTGGAGGAGGACAGTGAAGGCATGGGCAGCAATCTACGAAGACAACCGGTCGTGTGGCACCCACTGGATTATTTCCTCGTCCGGAAGCGTGACCAACAGGACGATATAGTGACTAAGGCGAACCCCAGTGCCGACGGATGGATGGATAATTTTCTCATCATCTCC
Source organism: Schistocephalus solidus (assembly GCA_017591395.1). NCBI lineage: Eukaryota > Metazoa > Platyhelminthes > Cestoda > Diphyllobothriidea > Diphyllobothriidae > Schistocephalus > Schistocephalus solidus. The sequence continues at coordinate 1,589 of WEDG01002015.1, read as the reverse complement.
AAGACGAGGCTTTGTCTGCGACCACGCAGGAGACCCCAAGGTAAGCGACCACAAGATAAGTTGAATACTGTTTTGTTGAATGCGTCTGCTCATCATCACCATTTCAGCACCGAACTGGCCAACAGGCTAGCCAACCTCCCAGTTGCCGACGAGGAGGCCTCAGTGGATAACCGCTGGTGCCAGCTGAGGGGAACGGTCAAATCCACCGCTCTAGATGTCCTCGGCCGCGCACATCATCAACACCAGGACTGGTTCAATGAAAACGACGCAGCCATCAACACTCTGCTTGCCGAGAAGAAACGGTTGCACAAAGCCTACGTCAAATGCCCAACCGCTGCTAACAAGATAGCCCTCTACAAAAGTCATCACCTTATACAACAGCGGCTGCGGGGGGTGCAGAACGCCTGAATGACCCGAAAAGCCAAGGAGAGCCAAAGGTATGCGAACCAAAACAAATGGAAGAACATCTTCGCCGACTACAATGCTGTCTACGGATCTCCCGACAAAGGCGCCGCCTCTCTACTAAAGTGCTGACGGCAGGACGCTACTTAATGAGAAGACGCAAATCCTGACGCGATTGGCAGAACATATCCAAAGCGTTATCAACCAACCCTCCACTATCTCCGTCGCTGCCATCGATCACCTGCCTGAAGTGGAAATCAACGCCGAACTTGATCTACCGCACTCTCTCTAAGAAACCATCAGAGACGTACAGCAGCTCTCCTGTAGGAAAGCACCTGGCTCGGACACGAACCCTGCTGAGATTTACAAGCATGGTGGACCACAAATGATCAAACAGATCACAGTGCTCTTCCAGGAGATGTGTCGTGTGTTAATGTCAATGGCGCCCAACTTAAATCTGTAGATACCTTCACGTATCTAGGCAGCAATCTCTCACGCAGCACCAAAGTCGACGATGAGATCGCCCATCGGATCGCTAAAGCCAGCCAAGCCTTTGGACGCATGCAAAATGTGGTCTGGAATCGACATGGTCTCCACCTCACAACCAAACTCAAGATGTACAAAGCTGTCATATTGCCAACGCTGCTGTATGGAGCGCAGGCGTGGACAATCTACCAAAAGCAGGCACGAAAGCTCAACCACTTCCACCTCAGCTGTCTCCGCAGAATACTAAAGCTGAGTTGGCAAGACAGGATACCGGACACGGAAGTGCTGGAACGAACAGGCATTCTCAGCATTTTCGCTCAGTTGAAACAACTGCAACTGCGCTGGAGCGGTCACCTTGTGCGGATGGATGACGAAAGGCTACCTAAACGAATCTTCTATGGAGATCTCGCCATGGGTTCTCGTTGACAAGGGGGTCAAGTACGACGCCACAAAGACACTCTGAAGACCTCCCTGAAGCAATTGCAGATCAACCCGGAGTCCTGGGAGGACCTTGCCCGAAATCGATCGGCTTGGAGGAGAACAGTGAAGACAGGGGCAGCAATCGACGAAGCCAACAGGATCGCCACTGCCAAGAGCAAAAGAGCGGCACGAAAGTCACCAGCGCCCCGGATCAACATCGCCAATGCCCAGGCCCTTCCAACATGCCCGCGCTGTCACCGCACCTTCCGCGCGCGAATCGG